>VONZ01000940.1:7500-274586 GCA_012976165.1 Labeo catla
CTGAAATTTTAAAATAATCCCTCTTTGAATTCAGTTTATTTGTCTGACCACATTGGCAAATTTTTTTCTGGTATTTCCTTATATTTTCTTTAAGTAATTGTTTATTTTTAGTGAAACAAATAAATTAAATGATTATATTAAACAAAACAAAATGTTAGAAAAGTTAAAGAAATAAACATTTCCTGTTTAATTAAGTTTTTTTTTTTTGGCAGATATGTTTTTTTCTTCTTTTTCTTATTTTTTTTAAGCATAAAAAGTCACTTAATTTCTCCAAAAAAAAATAAAAAATAAAATAAAATAAAATAAATACCTAAATAAAAGAGAATGACTTTTTATGTGTAAATCAAACTAAACCAACTTTGTTTCTGGTCTATGCAGAAAATGTCTAAAATCTAAAAGCAGAAATGCTGCTAGTTTTTCTTAGTAGCTTGTATAACTACTTTCTCCAACTGTAGTTGAACTGCTTCAGTCTTGTAGATTAGAAGGTTTTCAGGTGTTTTTCCATTATTAGTGGATCAGAAATGTCTTGATTTTCATGTTTAATCGTGTGTTGCTGCAGTCGGTGCTGCCGTGGGCCGAGTGTCCCATCACCGCTAACCGGACGGGGTATCTGGAGGAGTGTGAGGTGGCGTCACCCACTCAGTACTTCTTCTACCGCGAGACGCTGAACATCTCGTCATCTATCGATGAGAATGGAGGCATTCACATGGGGCAGGCGCTTTGTCTGCTGCTGGCCTGGATCATCGTCTACCTCTTCATCGTCAGAGGCGTCAAATCCACCGGCATGGTCAGAATATCTGCCTCATGCATTTTTAATATTATTTTTCTGGAACATTAACAGTTATTACAAACTTGTACTGTTTTCTACCATATCACCCCATTCTGCCAAAATAAATGAGAACTTACATAAAAATGTAAAAATACTACTACTAATAATAATAACAAACAGAATAAGTGAGATAATGCACACATTTCAAAAATTAACATCTATAACAAAATTAAATAAAGGAATAAATAAATAATAATAATATTCCAAAACTGTTTGTTGTGCGGAAGTAAACAGAAATGTCCTTAAAAATCAAACATTAAGATGTATTCATGTTTTTTTTTGTTTTTTTTTGACTAATGCTATCAGAAACTTATTATACACAATTATACAATTATATATTATTAATATGTGATTATATTATTAAGTTGGAATATGGAATATATTTAAGATATATATTTAATAGATATTTTCATATGCATTTTATTTACTATATTTGAGATGTAAAATAAATTTAATTTAAAATGTATATTTAATTTAATTTACAGAAATTTAAATGAAATAATTTACATAAAATATATTTAACACATTTAAAAATACATAAAAATATAAAAATACTACTACTGCTACTATTACTAATAAATAAAATAAATAATTTAAAATAAACTTATTTTAAAATATATTTACCATTAAAGAAATTTCAATTAAATTATTTACATAAAATACATTTAATACATTTAAAATGACATGTATTTTTTAATGAAATTTCAATTAAATTATTTACATAAAATACATTTAACACTTAAAAAAACATTTAATTCATTTAAAATTACATAAAAATACTACTACTACTACTACTACTACTACTAAATAACAAAAAAATGAGATATAAAATAAATTCAGTTTAAAATATATTTAATTTAATTTACGTACATTTAAATGGAATTATTTACACAAAATACATTTAATATGTTTAAAATGACAAAAATATAATACTGCTGCTACTACTACTACTACTAATAAATAACAAACAAAATTAAATAAATGAATAAATAATAATAATCCAAAACTGTTTATTATACGAAAGTAAACAGAAATGTCCTTAAAGTCAAACATCAAGATGTATTCATGTTTTTGTTTTGACTAATTAATATTTTTTTTACTAATATATTCAGATACTGTATACACAATTATACAACTTTATATTACAATGTATATTAATATATAATTATATTATTAAGATGGAATATGTTTAGGATATATATTTGATAGATGCTTTTATATATATTTTATTTTTTTTACATTTGAGATTTTAAATAAATGTATTTCATGTAAATTTTATTTAAATTTATGTAAATTAAATACAACACTTTTAAAATACCTGTTTGCTTTCTGCTCTTCAGTGTGTCTGCAGATTAAAACAAAGCCAAACTTTAGATTTGACTCCTGATTTTGATTCACAGGTGGTTTATTTCACAGCTACGTTTCCGTACGTGGTTCTGATCATCTATCTGATTCGCGGCGTCACTCTTCACGGAGCCTGGAATGGAGTCAAGTACATGTTCACACCTAAAGTACGAAAAAAAACCTGATCTGTGAGCGTTTGGTTAGAGCTGACTGTGTGTTAAACACATCTGTGTGTTTGTTTGTGTAGATGGAGCAGCTGGCGAATCCTCAGACGTGGATCAACGCGGCCACTCAGATCTTCTTCTCTCTGGGTTTGGGTTTCGGCTCCTTGATCGCTTTCGCCAGTTACAATCATCACAACAACAACTTCGAGAGGCAGGCGGTGGCCGTCTCACTCATCAACAGCGGCACGTCTGTGTTCGCCAGCGTCGTCACCTTCGCCATCTACGGCTTTAAGGCCACGTTCAACTACGAGAGCTGTTTGGAAAGGTACAGACGTCAGCTTTAGTCAATCTGTCATCTCATCAAGAGATGCACAAACCACAATCGTTTACTCATTATTTCATCAAACATTACACTGAATGTCGTCGGCTGCTTTTACTTTTAAACGGGTTTCGTATGAAATCTTTCAGAATGATTTTGGACTGTCGTCTATGGAAACTATTCAGAGTATCAGGCATCATCTATTCACAGAAGAGCATGTTGTGAAATCTGTGTCATCACTACTGTAATGAACCAGAGTTGAAAAAATAATGATGGTTTTCAGACAGGTTTCCTGCTTGAGTTAACTCATATTTTTCAGATTTAAAATAAATGTAATTTTAAATGTTTAATTTAATTTATATATATTTTTTAAATGAAATTATTTGCATAAAATACATTTAACACATTTAAAAGTACATTTAATTAATTTAAATTTACATAAAAAATATAAAAATACTACTACTAATAAACAAAATTTGAGATTTAAAATAAATTTAATTTAAAATGTATTTAATATAATATACATAAATTTAAAGGAAATTATTTACATAAAATACTTTTAACACATTTTAAAATATATTTAATACATTTAAAATCACATAAAAATATACTACTACTACTAAATAACAAAAAAAATTGAGATTTAAAATAAATGTAATTTAAAATGTTTAATTTAATTTACATATTTAAATAAAATTATTTACATAAAATACATTTAACACATTTAAAAATACATTTAATTAATTTAAATTTACATAAAAAATATAAAAGTACTACTACTAATAAATAAACAAAATTTGAGATTTTAAATAAATTTAATTTAAAATATATTTAATGTGATTTACATAAATTTAAAGGAAATTATTTACATAAAATGCATTTAACACATTTAAAAATATATTTAATACATTTAAAATCACATAAAAATATACTACTACTACTAAATAACAAAAAAAATTGAGATTTAAAATAAATGTAATTTAAAATGTTTAATTTAATTTACATATTTAAATAAAATTGTTTACATAAAATACATTTAACACATTTAAAAATACATTTAATTAATTTAAATTTACATAAAATATAAAAGTACTACTACTAATAAATAAACAAAATTTGAGATTTAAAATAAATTTAATTTAAAATATTTTTAATGTGATTGACATAAATTTAAAGGCAATAATGTACATAAAATACATTTTAACATTTATATATTTAATACATTTAACATTACATAAATTTACTACTACTAAATAACAAAAAATTGAGATTTAAAATAAATGTAATTTTAAATATGTTTAATTTAATTTACATAAACTTAAATGAAATTATTTACATAAAATATATATAACAACACATTTAAACGTACATTTTACTACATTTAAAATTACATAAAAATATACTACTACTACTACTAAATAACAAAAAAATCCAGATGAAGCTCTTCTAAGAACAGATTGATTGTTTCTGTTGATCAGGATGAGGCTGCTGATGCTCAACACATTCGATCTGTCGGAGGAAAGCATCAGCGCTGAGAACGTCACGGAGTGGATTAATCATCTGAACGTCACCTATCCCGAGAAGTTTGCGTCCATCGCTTCAAAGATCGAGGACTGCAGTCTGCAGGCTGAATTGGACACGGTAAACATGATACACACAGCCATTCATTACCATAGAACATAGTTTTATAGTTTTTTTTTTTATATGTAGACCTGTGTCTGGTTTGTTTTGTTTATGCTATATTGTATAAAATTGTTGTATTTATTTTATTTATTTATTTTTGTCTTGGAGTTTGTACTTGTTTCCACTCTTTTTACACTTTTGTCCTATTTGTAAGTTTGTTTTTCTTTTTTCTATTTGTAAAGTGACTTTGCCCATACAGCAAAAACATATTTTCATGTATGTTTTTAAATATACTCCACAATATACAAAAAAGCCAAAATGGATGTAAAAAAAAAAAAAAAATCACTTACTAAAATTTAAAAAAGTAAAATGAAAACAAAAATAATTTTGTGATTTACAAAAACAACAATCAAAAACACTTACTAAATTAATTTTTAAAAATGTTCTAAAAACGTAAAATGTACAATTAAAATAAATATTTTTAAATCAAATCAAATAAACATAAAAAAAAGATTTTTTTCTGAAATGTACCAATATTTTATATTTTTCGCATAGTTTTTATTATTTTTTTTATAATACATATCAAATTAAAATAAATAAAATTACATTTTATATAGATGTGTGTGTGTGTATGTATGTGTGTGTGTATATATATATATATATATATATATATATATATATATATATATATATATATATATATATATATATATATATAAAATGGAAAACGTATTTATTTGTTATTGCTATTATATTATCTATTTATTTTAAAATGTATATTTAAAAGATTTTTGCCATTTTTAAAAATATTTGAAAAATATCCTTAAAATATTTACATTATATATATGTATATAAAATGTTACATTTATTAATTGTTTATTAGTTTATATATTTATTTAATATGAATTCAATTTTATATTATTATATAGTTTTTATTATTATTATTATTATTATTATTATATTTAAAAAAAATATATATTATTTTTTTTAAATGTATATTTTAAAATTGCATGAAATTAAATTCCCCGAAAATGGCATATTTTTTTAGTTTGTCTTTCTTTTCTCCTACAGCAACCTTGCCCATAGAGCAAAAATATATTTTTTCATATATATTTTTAAATAAATGTATTTTTGTAAATATGTTTAAATGTATTTTAATACGGGGAAAATTTTTTCTTGCCCCTACATTTTCTAATATATGGTGTGTGAAGGTTTAAACTAAATATTACATTTATATTTGACATTTTATATGTGAAATTATATCATGTTATTTTTAAACTGTTTACAACATATATTTAGCATATAGCCAAACCATAAATTATTCAGACACCAGATCTAAATTTGTTTTTGTTTTTTGTTTTTTTAATTTATTTATTTATTTATTTATTTATTTTTACACTAGTGGGTGCAGGACACTATAGTTCATTTATGTAAGTGAGGACAGCAAAATAAACTGTGACATATTATACCCAAAAATTCTTGAACTACCAGTAAAACTGATAAAAAATTTGGGATTTTTATATTTTTAATTGCTAATGCGACCTTTTTACACCACAGACTGACCAAAATTAAGCATTGCTTGGTAATTGGTCAATGAAGTATTGATAGTTGTCTGAATTTTTGGTTGATCGTAATCTATTATATACGTTTCTATCAAGTTATGGCCAGATATTTTTCCTGTTTTTGTCATATGAGTGAAGTGTTGGCGCTGTGTGTTTTTCGTGCAGGCGGTGGAGGGCACGGGTTTGGCGTTTATCGTGTACAGCGAGGCCATTAAGAACATGCCGCTGTCTCAGCTCTGGTCGGTGCTGTACTTCGTCATGCTGCTGCTCTTAGGGATGGGGAGCATGCTGGGAAACGTCACAGCCATCATCACGCCGCTTGGAGACATCAAGTTCCTGTCCCGCACACTCAGCAACGAGACCATTAACGGTAGGAGACACGCAACCTCAGGACAGACTCAGACGATCAGCGCTAGTCTGTTTATCAACAAAACCCAGCCTGAAACAGCCCTAAACACACCTCATACTGGCCAATAATATAGATTTAACTAGTGTAACATCAGCGAAGCTGGTAAATTATTTTTTTCATTGATTTTAAGTATTTATTATTTTTTTATGAAGTTATTATATTATAAAATTTATTTAATTTTTTTTATTTGACTATATTTTTATTTTGCATTTTTATTAATTAAGTTTTTTTTTTTAATTGTTATTTTTTCATTTTAAGTGTTTTTGTTTACATTTTTATGATTTTTTATTGGTTCTTAGTGTTATTTTATTTTAAAATAATTTATTTTTATTTGATTTATTTGATTTGATTTAAAAATATTTATTTTCATTTTACATTTTAAGTGTTTAGTACATTTTTAAAATTAATGTAGTAAGTGTTTTTCATTGTTTGTTTTTTTTTTTTTAAAAACAAAATTATTTTTGTTTTCATTCTACATTGTAAATTTTTATGATTAAACTTTTATTAATAAGCGTTTTTTTTTTTTTTAAATGATTGTACGTGTTTCTGTTTTCATTTAAAATTTTTATGATTATTAATTGTTAGTGTTTTTTATTTTTATTTTAAAATTATTATTTTCTTTTGATTGATTTGTTTTTAAAAATATTTATTTTCATTTTACATTTTTAAGTTACATTTTAGTATGTTTTTAAATTAGTGTTTTTGATTTGTTTTTTAATCACAAAATTATTTATGTTCATTTTATTGTTTTAATTAATTTTACTAAGTGTTTTTTATGACCAAAAATTGTATTCATTTGATTTTTCAAATTAATTTTAGGAAGTGTTTTTGGTTTATTTTAAATGGCTTATTTTCATTTTACATTTGTAACATTCAGTTTTGATATACGATTTTGATTGTTTTTATTTTTAAATTATTTATTTTCATTTTACATTTTTACGATTTAATTTATGAAGTGTTTTTGATTGATTTTGTCTTAAAATTATTTATTTTCATTTTAAGTGTTTTTGTTTTCATTTGACATTTCTGTGATTCTTTTATTAATTTTTAGTGTTTTTGATTTTTAATTTAAAATTATTTTAGTTTTTTTTTTGATTGATTTGATTTAAAAAATATTTATTTTCATTTTACGTTTTTAAGTTACATTTTAGTAAATGTTTTTAAATTAACCTTTTTTTTTTTTTTTCATTTCACTTATTTAATTAATTTTAGTGTTTTTGATTGTGTAATGAGCGGTTTATGTGATTCTAGTCTGGTTTGTGATGGTGGTTTTGCTCTGGTCTCTGGCAGGTCTGGTTTGTCTTCTCTGTTTACTTCTGGGTTTTGGTTTCACCAGCCAATCAGGAAACTACTGGTTCACCATCTTCAATGAATACGCGGCCACACTGTCGCTGCTCTTCATCGTCTTCATTGAAGTGGTCAGTGTGTGTTACGTCTACGGACTGAGAAGGTGAACAATTCAATGACTTCACACTTTACACAAAGATACAAATACTACACAAAGGTACAAATTAGTGTAATTAATAATTAAGAACTGTCAGCAAGGAATATTTATTTTATTTTATTTTATTTTATTTTATTTTATTTTATTTATTTTATTCAGGCAAATGTAAAATGTTGTGCCCATATGCCCCAACTGTTATGAATATATATATATATATATATATATATATTAAATGGTTTTTTTTAATTATTATTTTCTTTTATTTCAAAAATATTTTTTTATTTTATTTTGTAGATTTTCTTTTTCTTGTATTTTTTTTTTGTATTTTTTTCCCATTTTTTTTTTTATTTTACATTTTTGTTATTTAATGTTTAGTTTTATTTTGACTTTTTATTTATTTATTTATTTATTTATTTATTTATTTTCATTTACAATTTTTTTTTTAATTGAACAAATATTTAGTAAGCGTTTGGTTGTTTTTATTTTGAAACTGTATTTCTCTTTTACGTTTGTAATATTTAATTGATGTTTAGTGAGTGTTTTTTTTTTTTTTGGATTGTTTTTTTAATTAAAAAAATATATATTTTATTTTATTTTTTTATTTTTTTTATTTTTTTTCATACCAAATGTTAAAAAAAAAAACCCTGCATTGCTCAGAATTGTAAGTCTTATGTGATTGTGATGTTTGATGTTGCTGATGTTTGTACTGATTTATGATTGTTCATCATTTGTAGGTTTGAGAAGGACATTGAGGACATGTTGGGTCATCGGCCGAACTGGTACTGGAAGGTGATGTGGGCGGCCATCAGTCCTCTGCTCCTCTTCAGCCTCTTCATCTTCTACATCATTAACTACATCCAGGGTGGGACGCCCACTTACCAGGCCTGGGACAAAAATCTGGTACAACATCATGCTTCTCTAAAATCACTTTACTAAACTGAGCTTCATGAACAACTGATGGTTTGTGAGGAAACTGCAGGGGATTTGTGAGTTAATGCAACGCTCATTTTACACAAATGTACAATTAAAAAACTTTTACTAAATAAACAATTACTAAATTTTAAAATAAAAACAATCAAAAACTTGCTAAACCTTCACTACATTAAAAATTAAATCAAAATAAATAATCTTTTTTTTTTAAATAAAAACAACAAAAACACTTACTAAACATCAATTAAATATTAAAAATGTTTAAAAAAAAAAAAAAGTTTTATTTTGAGGGTGGTTATTTTAAAATTGCATTTTTCTTTAACGTTTAATAGTTAATTGTTTAGTTGTTTTTGTTTGTTTTAATTTTACATTTATTCATTTTAATTTGACATTTTTATTAATATTTTAGTAATAGTTTTATTTAGACTTTTTGTATTTATTTTCATTTTACTTTTTTTTTTTTTAACAAATATTTAGTAAGTGTTTTGGATGTTTTTATTTTGAAACTGTATTTCTCTTTTACATTTGTAATATTTAATTGATGTTTAGTAAGTGTTTGTTTCTATTTCACATTTATGAATTTTAATTTGACATTTTGTTATTTGATGTTTAGTCATAGTTTAATTTTGACAGTTAATTTTTTTTTAATTGTTTATTTTCATTTTACATTTTTTTAAATTTAACAAATATTTAATAAGCATTTTGGTTGTTTTAATTTTATAACTATGTATTTCTCTTTTGCATTTTTAAGATTTAATTGTTTTTATTTCACATTTGTTTCTTTTTTGTTAATGTTTAGTAGTAGTTTTATTGTGACTATTTTCATTTTTTTATTTTCATTTTACTTTTTTTTATTATTTATTAAATATTTAATAAGCATTTTGGTTGTTTTTATTTTAAAACTATTTCTATTTTACATTTTTAATATTTAATTGTTTAGTAAATGTTTTTGTTTTTATTTCACATTTTAATTTGACATTTTGTTATTTAATGTTTAGTTATAGTTTTATTTTGACTGTTTTCATTGAAATTATTTTCATTTTACTTTTTTTTTTTTTTTAAATGTAAATGTTTAGTAAGTGTTTTGGTAGTTTTTATTTCAAAACTATTTAAAATGTAAAATGAAAACAAATAAATGTGAAATAAAAATGAATTAAATAAAAAATGTAAGCTGAAAAGAAATTATTTTAAATTGAAACTAAATCAGTCAAAATAAAATGTACAATAATATACACAATAAAATATACAATAAAATACACTTACTAAATGTTAGATAAATAACATAAATCATTACATAATAATAAATAATTTTCAAATAAAAAATACAATAAAAAATCATACAAATTTTAAATGTAAATAATTTAAAACTAAGACAATTTAAAAAAAAAACTACTAAAAACAGATAAATCATAAAAATGTCAAATAAAAAGTCAGGAAAAAAAAACAATAAAAATGCAAAGTGAAAATAAGTAAATAACTTCAAAGTGAAATAAAAAAAAAAATCAAAATAAAACTACTAATTCATTAAATAAAAACGTAAATTAAAAATAAACATCGAAATGAGAATTGCTAAAAATGTTTTTAGAGTTATTGGAATATTAACATCATAGAGGGAGTCTATCTGTTCTGTGATTTTATGTCTGTAGATGTTTGCTTCATAATTTCTGTGTTTAGTTCAATTTGTATTGCTGGTGAGGTGTGATATGATGATCTGTGAGCTCTGAGCTGAAAGCTGCTGTGTTTGTTGTTGTTCAGGGTAAGTCGGTGGTGCAGGAGTATCCGGTGTACGGTCAGGCGTTCATCGCTCTGCTGCTGGTGTCGTCGCTCAGCTGTGTGCCGCTCGCCGCTCTCTACGCCGCCTGCAGGAAGAAGCGGCGAGGAACGCCGCTCCGCCAACACGCCGTCAACACCGTCACGTCCACTGTTTAGACCACGCAAACACTCGACACAGGCCAGAACTGCATCATTCTCATTATTCTGTGAATTCATAGATTTATATCTGATCTGGAGCCCATGCTTTAACATTTTCAGTTTTTTGGTTTGTTGTACAATACAGTTAAAATTAGAAAGTATGACTGATTAGCGTTCAAGGATGATCAGAAAAGGGCTTTTGTCAGTAACGTTTGATGTATAATGCGTTATAATTTAAATTCATAATGTGCATTGTAATGCATTACATCTTTTCATAATTAACTGCAATCAAAGTTAAAATGCATTATAATATTTAAAAGTTTGTTTGTTGTGTTTTAATGCATTACACTTTCTAAAGTTGTTTGAATGAATTGATTAGTATTATTATATAATGTGCATTATATCTCTGATTACAGTTATTCATTAGAGCATGCAATGTTATAAGATGCATAATTAATGCATTGCATTATCTTTATAATGCATTATATATATATATATATATATAGCCTTTTTACTACTTAAAAAACAACAATGAACAGATGAATATCCAAACACTAAATATCTGGACTGTGAACAGCATTTAGTGCTGCAGATTGAGAATGTAAACACTGTAAATACTGTAAAATATAAAATAGTTATTTTAGAAAAAAAATGAATTTTGTATATTTGTCAAATCACAACATTTTATATGTCTGTGAAATGAACAATGACTGTGATGTTTGACAGGTAGAAAATATTACTTGTTTTTGGAGAATATATATATATATATGGGGCAAAGACGTTAAAGGAGTCCACTTCCAGAACAACAATTTACAGATAATGTACTCACCCCCTTGTCATCCAAGATGTTCAGTTTTTCTGTCTTCAGTCGTGAAGAAATTATGGTTTTTGAGGAAAACATGTCAGCATTTTTCTCCATATAATGGACTTTCTCCATTGTGAACTTCCAAAATCTAGTTTAAATGCAGCTTCAAAGGCTCTAAACGATCCCAGACGAGGAAGAAGGGTCTTATCTAGCGAAACGATCGCTCATTTTTTTCAAAAAATAAATATTTGTATACTTTTTAAGCACAGGCTTGTGTAGCACAGGATCTGGGATGCGCGTTCATGTACTATCGAATCACATCGGAAGGTCACGTGGACGTGTCCAGGTCAAAGGTCAAAAGTTCACACAAAATGTAGGCGGAACTACAGACTCAGTGTTTACAAAGCGAACGTGCAAAGACTAAGAAAGTGCAAGTAAGTCAAACGCTGTTTACAGACAAAAAGGTACAACAATGTCGGATGATTCTGAAGTTGTAGGAGAAAATACAACACAGACGATGAACTTAGACGTGATTCGTAGTAGTGATGGGAAGTTCGGATCATTTTACCGACTCGGACCTTTGAGTCTCGTTCAGCAAAATGAACAAATCTTTTTTTTCGAGTCATTTCGTTCATTTTAGCAAAATATAATTAAAATGTTACGTGTTACTTCCCTAACACATCTACTGCTTACACAAACGTTGATCACACGACAAACAAGACAAAACTATAAGAAACAGAAAAGGTTCATTCATTGTTTAGCTGGGTCTTTAGTCTATGATTCGCTCACCTCACCTCTTATCTGACAAGTTTTCGGGTTTGAGTCATTCGTTCATCACGTGACGCCCCATAAGATGAACAAACGACTCGAAAAACCCGAAGACTCGAAACAGGTGAACTAATTCCAGTACAGAACCTAATAGAACCTAACTGAACGAATCACTCCCTGAGACGACTCGTTCTTCCTGAGTCACATTAAAGATTCGTTCGAAATGAAAGAATCGTTCACGAACGACCCATCACTAAACGTGCAGCATCGTAAACGTGCATCTCAGAGCCTGTGCTACACCAGCTTTTGTGCTTAAAAAGTAAACAAATTTTTATTTTCCAAAAAAAGTGACCGATCGTTTCGCTAGATAAGACCCTTCTTCTTCGCCTGGGATCATTTAGAGCCTTTGAAGCTGCATTTAAACTAGATTTTGGAAGTTCACAATGGAGAAAGTCCATTTATATGGAGAAAAATCCTGAAATGTTTTCCTCAAAAACCATAATTTCTTCACGACTGAAGACAGAAAGACATGAACATCTTGGATGACAAGGGGGTGAGTACATTATGTGTAAATTGTTGTTCTGGAAATGGACTTCTCCTTTAAGATGTTCACATCAAAAGAAAATTACAAAAGTGATTTTATGTTCATAGACACAAAGCTGCTCTCAAATACTCTCAAATATGTTTTTGGAGAATAAGATGACAAAATCTGGTTTAAATAATGTTACATTGCCAATCAGTGTAACACAATATTTATGTAGAAAGTCAAACATCTTAAAATATATAAAAGAATAACGGAGCGTATTTAAATTTTTATTGCTTTAAATGAGTAAAAAAAAAAAAAATTTACTGACAAATGGGCAAAACCTATGATAGTGGCACATTTTAAAAATGTAGAATTACAACTAATTAGTATTTGGGGTGAAAGTAATTAATCTTTCAATATGTCATAAATTGATTTCTGTTGTAAATATGACTGACAAGATTGTTACACTGACATTTTAGTGGGCGTCTTCTGTAAATTAGGGGAAAATGTATGATATTTATTTTCTGCTCAGAAAAATAAAAACAAAAATGCAATTAAATGAAACAAAACTTTTTTTTTCAACAACAATTTAAAACAGTATAACATTTGTTTTTATGCTTAAACACTTTTTCGCCTTTGACCCATATATATATATATATTTCTAGAGGAATTTCCATGAATTTTGGATAATAATTGTCAATTACTGTATTTTATGCCAAAACTTAATTGTCCTGATGAACCATTTTGTTTTAGGTTTTGGTTGATTATGGTGTTTGTCAGCTTTATTCGTATTTAGAGAAATGCATTATTTCAATTTTTGGTTTGGAGTTTATGCACTTGTATTATGTTTAGCACTATTTTTTGTGCTGTTTTTCCTTTTATATTGAACATTTTGTTGCTTTTCTCTCACATTTTCTTTGACAAACTTCATGAAAGCATCATTCTTAGGCTGAAAATCTTGATAATCTTCAAGTTCATTAAACAAAGGCTGTAGATCTTGAGTTATTAGTTGAAATAAATTTCTAGATTTTTAATTGTGTGACATGTTCAAACAAATTTTTTTTTAATTTTTTTTTTTATATTGATTTGTTAATCATTAATGTCTGCGTCTCTGTAAAGTCAACGTGAAATGGCATCAGCTGCATATTTTCACTTGTCGTGTGACATTTCTGAGTAAAACATTGACAAAATTCAGCGTGTTTCTCATCATATGACTTCAGAAGACTTGGACTATAGAATCTGGAGTCGAATGAATGAATTATAAAATAATCATGCTGTCAATGATGGTTTATGCTGCAGATTTTTGGTGTGTTCACACTCATTTTCCACTATGAAAATAGTAAAAGCAACATAAACGCACTGAATGTCTCCTTTTTTTAAAAATAAAAAATATGGTAATCATGACTTTATTTTCAGTTTACACTTTTTTTTCCTCACAATTCCGAGTAAAAATAAATAAATAAATAAATAAAATAGTGCCAGAATTGTGACAATCTAAGTAAAATGAAAATAAAATAAAAACACTTACTAAAACATGAATTAAATCACGAACATGTAAAATAATTTTTTTTAATAAAGAAAAAATTCTAAACATTTAATTAAAATGAATTAAATCATAAAATGTATAAAAACAAAAACAATACTAAAAATTAAATAAAAAAAAATGTAAAAATAATATTTTAAAATAAAAATATGGTAATCGTGATTTTTATTTCACAATTTACTTTTTCTCACTACTCTATAAAAAAGGCAGAGTTGTGACAATCTAATTAAATACAATGAAAATAAAACTTGAAGTGAAAAAACTTACTAAAAATGAATTAAATCATGAAAACATAAAATGAAATTTTTAAAATAAAAACATTCTAAACATTTAATAAAAACGAAAAATGTAAAAAAAAATAAAAATAAATAAATACTAAAAATTAAAAAAAAAATGTAAAAAAAAATTTAAAAAAAAAATATGGTCATTGTGATTTTATTTCACAATTTACTTTTTTCATGCAAATCTAAGTATAAAAAAAGCCAGAATTATGATATATAATCTAATTAAATAAAATAAAGGTAAAATAAAAACACTTACTAATTAAATAAATTAAATCATGAAAATGTAAAAAATAATTTTTAATTAAAAAAATTCTAAACGTTTAATGAAAATGAATTAAATCATAAATGTAAAAAATAAAAATAAAAACAATACTAAAAATTAAATAAAAAATGTAAATAATATTTTGAAATAAAACTACGGTAATCATGATTTCATTTCACAATTTACACTTTATTTCCCCTCACAATTCCAAGGATAAAAAGCCAGAATTGTGACATAATCTAATTAAATACAACGAAAATAAAATAAATGTGAAATAAAAACACTTACTAAAAAAATAAATTAAATCATGAAAATGTAAAATGATTTTTTTTTTAATAAAAAAATTCTAAACGTTTAAAGAAAATGAAAATGTTAAAAAAAGATAAAAATAAAAACAACACTAAACATTAAAAAAGAATGTAAAAATATTTTAAAATGAAATAAAACTGTCAAAACACTTAATAATAATTTTAAAAACATGAACCGATATCAGAATTATAATTATAAGAAGAAACATAAGCTCACAGTTGCAAGAAAAAAATCCCAATTAGACCTACTTTTATTTTTTATTGCATGTCAGAAATAAAACAATTATTTTAACTTGCAATTGTAAGATGTAAATGCAGTTCCTAGGGAAAAGAAAGTCACTATAACCTTTTTGTTTAATTCGGTGGCAGCTTATAATTTACCATATGACAGTAATTTGTACGTGAAGTGTTTTTAATGCAATCTCACCAGTGAAGTGGATCGGTCGTTGAGTTCACGTGAAGAAAAACTGCTGTTAATTGGTCGACCTCCCGCGGTCGCACTGCGGCTCTGCTGATCCGTTCTGGCATTTTCAGCCTGTTATTTCCATTCAATTTGAGCTCAATGCAGCTTCAAAGCAAACATGTTATGAAATTTCAGCCAGGAATGTCATGCAAACACCATCCAGTCGCCGGAACAATTTGTGCTCTTTCAGACTGAACACGAGCGTCAAGACTTTAATAACAATAATACACATTATTTGTACATTCTCTGATAAGCCGTGAGACACAGAGGAATCAAATGAAGAGCGGCGCAAACGTAAGGCATCATTCGTCCGTCTGAAGCGGTCAAACACGACATGGCACGCACATCCAACTCCTTTGGACAACGAGACGTTGGTCCCAAGTGAAGATTCGTATGAATCAGTCTGGATTACGAACAGAATCGGTTCATTCGGCTCTCGCAGAAACTGTTCATTTATAAAAGCTCCAAAATCACTGAGTGAGGAAGACCATGATAGCGAAGAGGAGGATAAAATGAGTCCGTTTAACCGCTGGGTCCGTCTCAAATTCACTACTAAGAAGCGCTGTGAAACGCAGCTGCCGCAACACAGAAACGGATCTTTGTCTTGTTTTATAATAAAAAATAAATAAAGCAATCGCAAAAAGTGTATATACGCAGAAATTTAAAAATATATATATTAAATTACTTACATTTTGTATTTTTTTTTCTTGCTTAAAACAGGAAAAATATTTGAAAAACCATTTAGAGTCAAATATTTTTGCGGAGAACAAAACTTAGTTTTAGTAACACGATTTCTAATAAGATTTAATTTATCAACTAAATTTTACTTTACAGTTTGAATATAATACATGTTAAATGTTAATTCATAAGACATTGTTAATTTAAAAATGTATATTTATATATAAAAAAAATGCATATGCAAATTAATATTAATCTTGATAAATTGTTTACAAAAGCTTACTGTAACGTTTGACCGTTCTCAAACATTTTTGGTAATGTTTGACATTAGTTAATGTATTAGCTGACATGAACCAACGGTGAGCGATGATGTTTTTTAACATTTAATAATTTTTGTTATGGAAGTTTGTTTCTGCCACAGGCTATAAAAAATTTTTAAGAGGAAATTGTGACTTTTTATCTTTGGACTTATTTTCTCAGAATTGAAATAAAAATTACAGAATTGCAAGGAAAAACTCTGAATTGTGAGATGAGAATGACCTTTATTTTTTATTCAGTGGCAGAACAAAAAATAGAATTGTGAAACGTAAAATCCCAAAATTTAAAGGGGAGAAAAAGTATGATTTGTGAGATATAATCTCAGAATTGCTAGAGAAAAAAACTTTTTTTGCAAAATAATCTAAATTGTCAGATATAAACTCAAAAAAGTCTCAATTTTTGGATTCAAACTCAGAATTGCAAAAAATAAAAATAAAATAACTGAGATATAAACTCAGAATCTCAGAAGTGCTAGAAAAAAAATTTCAAAAAAAAATCTGGGTCAAAATTAATTTTGAGATATAAACTTGAAATTGCAAGCAAAGTCTGAATTGTCGGATATAAAGTCGGAATTGCTAGAAGAAAAAAAAAAAAAGTCAACATTTTTGGATTTAAACTCAGAATTGCAAAAAAATTCTGAATCTGAATTGTCGGATATAAACTCAAAAATTCAAAATTTTTGGATTCAAACAGAATTGCCCAAAAAAAAAAAAAAACGTAATTTTGAGATACAAACTCAAAATTGCAAGCAAAGTCTGAATTGTCGGATGTAAACTCGGAATTGCTAAAAAAATAAATAAATAAAATTTGCAAAATAAAAAATCTGTGAGAGATAAACTCAAAATTGTGAGAAGAAAAGTCTCTGAATTGCAGTAGTAGTCTGAATTGCTGGATATAAAGTCAGAATTGCTAAATATATATATATATATATATATCTGAATTGTCAGATATAAACTCAAAAAATAAAATTTTTTGGTTTAAACTCAGAACTGCAAAAAAAAGTAAATATTAATTTACTTAATTTTAATTAATTAAAATTAATTTACTTAATTTTAATTAATTAAATTAATTAAAATTTTAAATGTAAACTCTTGCAAGAAAAGTCAGAATTGTGAGATTTAAATTCTAATTCGCGCAAAAAAAAAAAAAAATCAGAAATTGCAAGAAACATCTGAATTGTGGGATATAAAGTCCAAATTGCTAAAAAAAAAAAAATTGAATTGAATGTAATTTTAAGATATAAACTCAAAAAAAAAAAAGTGTCAATTTTGGGATTTAAACTCAGAATTGCAAGAAAAGTCAAAATTGTGAGATTTAAATTCCAATTTCTGCAAAAAAAAAATCAAAATATTTGGATTCAAATTGCTAAAACATTGTGAGATATAAACTCAAAATTGTGAGGAAAAAAGTCAAATTAAAAAAAAAAAAGTAAAAAGAAAAGTCAGAATTGTGAGATGTAAATTCAAGTTTGCGCAAAAAAAAAAAAAAAAAAAATTTTGGATTTAAAGAAAAAAAAAAATTGGAATTGTCAGATATAAACTCAGAACTGTGGAAAAAAGTCCACGTTTTTGGATAAAAACTCAGAATTTCTATACCGTCTATAAATTCCAGAAAAAATGTAAAAGTCACAATTTTTATTGTGTGGTGGAGACGGACTTCCATACTTCGTCAGTTCATAAAAACACAGTTGTTCATGTTCACTGACAGTACATTAACTAGTTGTCAACAGACGCAACTTCTTATTTTAGAAAATGTAGTAAAGGTAGAAATGATGTTTATTGCTGTAGAATTTTAGTCGATTGATGCAACCAATTAAACCTTACGTAAAGTGTTACATGTTTATTTTAAATGCATTTCGTTTTTTTTTATTAGAAAACAAGACAGTGATTCTGAGGTGACGGCAGATGCGACACAAAGGCGGTCGCTTTCACACAAACCTGCGAGCCGAACCACGAGGACGGGGCCGAGCCCCTCGCGGTCCGCTTTCCAGCGGCGCTTCTGCCGATCTGCCCGCGTGCCGACGGAATTATGGGATGTCTGTGGGATGGTCCCGCGTGATACGATCCTCGTGTGGAGAGCAGCGGCGCGTCCCGTCCGGCCCCCGGCCTTCGTCCCCCTCCTCTTCCTCCCGGCGGCGCGCCGTCAGTACAGGCTCCAGGCCCGGCCGAGCTGTGAGTACGACAGGACCGAGGGTGAGGAGGAGGAGGACGAAGACTCGGCGGGACCAAGCTGCTTCCCACACACGCAGGTTCAGTCCATCTTCTCCTTCTGCACCAGTTTGGGCGCGTCCACGAAGTCCCGGCCGTTGAAGAGGATCACGCCGCCCGTCACGACGCTCGCCGAGCCCCAGAACAACACGTACGCCAGCGTCTCCGTCCACGTGTCGCCTGGGAAATTAAAAAGTGTGACCATGTTGATCATTTAGAGATCAAATTACTAGTGGTTTTATTATTAATATTCATATAAATCAGTGTCTTACCAGCCATCAGGAGACATATGATGCACATCGAGAAAGCAACAACCATGATGATCGGCAGCTGAAAAAACATTGAAAATGAGAAGATTTGGTTTTTCTAAAAATTTGCACAATATGCATATTAATTGTTCATAAGATGATCAGTAACATGCATTATTTAGAAAACAATTAAAAATCAATTAAAGTCCATATTTTTGGATTTAAACTCAAGAGTTGTAAAAAAAAAAAAAAAATTAAGTGTTGGCTAAAAACTAAATATTGTAAGAAAAAAAGCACAATTTTTTTTATTGAAACTCAGAATTGCGAGGAAAAAAGGTCCACATTTTAGATTTTAACTCAGAATTGCAGAAAAAAAAATCTGAACTATTGGATATAAACTCAGAATTGTGAGAAAAAGAGTCCGCTTTTTGGGATATAAACTTAGAAATGGGAAAAAATGTATAGTCAGCTAAAAACTAAATATTGTAAGAAAAGTAAAAAAAAAAAACTCAGAATTGCAAGAAAAAACAATTGTGAGATATATTACAATTATATTTTTTTTTTAATTGACGGATAAAAACTAAATATTGTAAGAAAGTTAAAAAAAAATTAATTTAAACTCAGAACTGCAAGAAAAAATAATTGTGAGATATAAACTTAAAATTGTGAGGAAAAATAGTAAACATTTGGGGATTTTGGATTTTTTTTTTTGTTATTTAAACTCAGAATTGCAAGGAAAAAAAGGCCTGAATTGTTGGATATAAACTCAGAATTGTGGAAAAATGCAAAATTTTTGAATATAAACTCAGAATTGAAAAAAAAAAAGAAAAAGAAAAAAGAAATCTAAATTGTGTGATATATAAATTTGTAAGAAAAGAGTCAGAACTGTCGGCTATAAATTCAAAATTGCAAAAAAAAAAAGCCCAAAAGTCTGGATTGAAACTCAGAATTGTGGGAAAAAACTTGAGATGTAAACTCAAAATTGTGAGAGAAAAAAAAAGGCCAAATTTTTGGATTTAAACTTAGAATTGTCAGCTAAAAATTAAATACTGTAAGAAAAAAGCATTTATTTTTATTTTTTATTTTTAATTTGATTTAAAATCAGAATTGTAGAAAAAACTAAATTGTTGGATATAAACTCAGAATTGCAAAAAAAAAAAAAAAATCTAAATTGTGTGACATAAATTCTGTTATGTAATGAGTATAAATTCAAAGTTGCAAGAAAAAAAACTCAGAATTGTGGAAAAAAATATCTGAATTGTCGGATATAAACTGGAGAAAAAGTCTGAATTACCGTCTATAAATTCCAGAAAAAAATAAAATAAAATAAATCACATTGTGAGATTAAAAAGTCAAAAACAACAACTATTTTTTAACCTGTGGTGGAAATGGACTTCCATACTTTGTCAGTTAGTTTTACAGATTTACATTTTATGCCCACTTCAGTTAAAAAAATATAGTCAAAAACTAATTAATGGCCAAAACTCGGGCTTGCAAAACTTGTAAATGAGGCAGTAGGGTCAGTGTGGTTGGAGACACAACGTCATTAATCTGGCAGGAAAGAACACACACTTTTCTGGGTTTAGAGCTCAATCTGGTTCTTACCGTGAGGAACTTCCAGTCTTTGGGTTCATGTAGAGGAGTGTTCATTTCTGCCTCTTCCACAGCATAATTACCCAGAAACAGGTCAATAGAGTCCTGGAGAAAGACACAAAATAATAAAACCTTATGAGCATCATGAGCCTCCATATCAGATCCTGCAGTCTCCATCCACAGACACACAGCAAAGAAATCAAACACACGACACGTGTTTTAGCCCCAAGAGAAGTGTTTCCAAACTGGGGTGTGCAAGTAAAATACCAGATAAAAATCAAATAATAATTAAGTCATAAAAATGGAAAATTCAAATAAATCAAAAAATTAATGACAAATAAAAATAAAAAATTAAATACATCATGAAAATGAAGTAATATTTAAATGAGTTTAAAATAAAAATATTTAAAACATGGAAAACTCAGATAAATAAAAACATTTTATAGTTTAAAAAAAAACAAAAAAAACATTTAAATTAATTATATCATAACAATAAAGTAATATTTAAATGACTTCAAAATAAAAATATTTAAAACATGGAAAACTCAGATAAATAAAAACATTTCACAATTAAAACAAAAATGTTTTAATTAATTACATCATGATAATGTAATATTTAAATGACTTTAAAATAAAAATAATTAAAATATGGAAAATTCAGATAAATAAAAACTTTTTATTTAAAAAAATATTTAAATTAATTACATCATAAAAATAATGTTTAAATGACTTTAAAAAATAAAAATATTTAAAACAAGAAAAATTCAAATAAATAAAAACATTTCATAATTAAAAAAAACATTTAAATTAATTACATCATAAAAATAAAGTAATATTTAAATTACTTAAAAATAAAAATGGTAAAACTACTATATATATGCGCTGAAATAATTATTAAATATTAAATATAAAAAAGTTATTAAATATTAAAATAGTTACTTACATTAAATATATACAACTTTAGTGTTATTTTATTTCAGCTGATTGCCATGACGTTGGCATAATTTCCAATTTTTAGATTTATTCAAGTATTTTTTTTATTATACAGCCATATAAAAAAAAAAAATGACAAAAAAATACTGTAAATATCAATAATATATTTTATAACAAAAAACTGCTTTAAAACACTACTGAATCCATCATCATTAAATCTTTAAAATATGATAAAATACTATTTGTGACCCTGGATAGTTGTATCTCAACCAAATATTGTCCTATCCTAACGAACCACACATCAATTGAAAGCTGTTGACGTATGAATCTCTTGATGACTGGTTTTGTCGTCCAAAGTTTAACATTTAATCTAAAAGGGGTTTGTGTGTGATGAACTCTATGTTTGTCTGACCTGTCTGAATCCATCTGAGAAGTTGTTCTTGTAGTATCTGATCATGGAGTTCCATCCGTCCATCAGCAAACCCCACTGCGTTCTCTTCCCCGTCCTGTGAATAACACACAGAGAACCAATCATCCTCCACGACCCATCAAACATTCATTCTCAAACACAGGCGGAGCAGAAGTCGCTTGTTTACCTTGTGAAATCGGTCTTCAGGGCTCCCGTCCCGGCGTACTGTTTGGCACAGGCGTTGGCGTTATCCGCCCATGCTGCAGGAAATAAAGCAGGAACACAAATAGTGTGAATTAGAAAGTCTCACACAGCCAGAATACAGAATACACAGACTATCAGTGTTTGTGTTTGCTTACCATTCTTGTATATTTTTTCAAAATCCGCCTGTTCTTCAATCCGCTGCCCCACGTGAAGAACTCCCATCCTCTACAGATAAACCACATCAAACATGAGTAAACATCACAGATAACACACACTAACAACATACACGCTCGAGTACTTCTACAAGCTGACAAAATCTTCTTTTAGTAGATACACACAATTTTAAACACGCAGTCTTTCTCTTCTGCCAAAACGGAGCACAAATAATGACATGGTTTGTAATGAATCATGAATTCATTTCTTCTGTTTGAACAGACAGAGTAAGTTAATGATTCAGTGACTCATTCACGAAGACAGTTGCTTGCTTCGTTTCTGAATGAATCATCTGTTTAAACAAATCATATGAGTCAATGATTCAGCGGCTCGTTCATAAAGACAGTTGCTTGCTAGTTTCTGAATGAATCAGCTGCTAGAACAGATCAAGTGACTCGATGATTCAGTGAATCATTTACAAAGACAGTGATTTTCTTTGTTTCCGAATGAATCAGCTGTTTGAACAGATCAAATTAGTCAATGATTAGTGACTCATTCATAAAGACAGTCGCTTCGTTTCTTCTGTTTGAACAGAGTTAGTTGATTCAGTGACTCATTCACGAAGACAGTCGCTTGCTTAGTTTCTGAATGTATCATCTGTTTAAACAAATAAAATGAATCAATGATTTAGCGGCTCATTCATAAAGACAGTTGCTTGCTAGTTTCTGAACAAATCAGCTGCTTGAACAGATCGAGTCAGTCAATGATTCAGCGAGTTATTCACGAAGACAGTCGCTTTGTTTCTGAACAAATCAGCTGCTTAAATAGATTGAGTGAGTCAATGACTCAGTGACTCATTCACGAAACAATTAAACTGCTTCAATTCTAAATGAATCGGCTGCTTGAACAGATCGAGTCAGTCAATGATTCAGTGACGCTTCGCTCAGAAAGACAACCACTTGCTCCGTTTTGAGCGAGATCAGCTGCTTGAACAGATTGGGTCAGTCAATGATTCAGGAAGTTATTCAGAAATTTGCTTTGTTTCTGAACAAATCAGCTGCTTAAATAGATTGAATGAGTCAATGACTCAGTGACTCATTCGCGAAAACAGTCACTTGCTTTGTTTCTGAACAAATCAGCTGCTTTGAACAGATCAAGTGGAGTCAATGTTTCAGCGACCTGTTCATAAAATAAGTCGCTGTTTGATCCTGAGAACAGCTGAACAGATCAAGGGAGTCAATGATTTAGTGACTCAATCCTCGAACAGCGTGACTAGAGAAAACAGTACTTGCTTTGAACAAATCAGCTGCTTAAATAGATTGGTGAGTCAATGATAGTGACTTGTTCATAAAAACTTTTGCTTTGATTCTAAAAAAGAATCAGCTGCTTGAACAGAACAAAGGAGTCAATGATTCAATGAGTCATTCACGAAGACAGTCGCCGCTTCTGAACAAATCAGCTGCTTAATAGATAGACAGTGAGTCAATGATTCAGGTGACTTGTTCATAAAACTTGCTTTGATTCTAAAAAGAATCAGCTGCTGAACAGAAACAAGAGTCAATGATTCAATGACTCATTCGAACAGTTTCAAATCAGCTGCTTAACAAACGACTGCCAGTTGCTTGCCTTGAACAAATCTAACAAAGTGAGTCAATGATCGTGACTTGTTCATAAGTTGCTGCTTTGATTCTTGAACAGATCATCAGATAATGACTTTCTAACAAATCAGCTGCTTATTGAGTGAGTCAATGCAGTGTATGTGTGTGCAAATGGTTGCCGTTGTAAAGATGAATTAGACAGAAAGAATGTGTCTTTTTAAAAGAAGCACTGACTGGGGATTTTTGTACAAATATAGAAAGCGATATTGAATGCTATTACCACCAAAGATAATTAAGTCGCATCATAATATGTACCTCTAACTGCGACTGCAGCGAGCGGCGGGCCAGCAGACTCTGAATGACGTTGGTTCGGTCCAGACAGTCCATGCAGTTGCTTCTGAACGTCCCGTCCTGCTGTATTTGAACCGTCCCATCTGAATCCACCAGGAAGTAGCTGTTGAAAAACAGGCAATTAGAGCATTCCAAAAAAAATAAAAATCACAAGGTTTTAGCATGCATTCTCAAGCACTATGTACCCAAACTCTTCCTGCATTTCCGCCACCATGTCCACCAGGATCTGCAGGCGATGCCACCTCATACGACTGCACTCTTTATGGAAGTCAAACGCGATGTACCTGCACATAAACACAGATGTGAGCCTGGCTCTTGTGCATCGGTATCATCAGCGTTTTATAAGATTTGACTCACTTGATCATGCCGTTGCCCAAACTGTCCACCATCTTTGCAAAGGCCTGTTCCAGCGGCTTTTCTGAGCCCTTCTGATTCACCAGGTTCAGAATCACTTGTTTGCCATAGGTGATGATCTGAGAGTCGAAATGCCTCTGGAAACCATCCAGCTGTAAGAAGAAAGAGACATTACACAAATAAACACAGAGAATAATGTCAGGACCTGTTTAATCAATTTTGCAAATATTCCTGACAATGTCATAGTTCATAATAAAATACAGATATTTGAGACACTACTGGTTAAAAGACAAAAAGCAATGCTCATTTTCAGATTTAAATCTGTTGATGCATTCAAATATACAGTCTCTTCTGCTCACCAACGCTGCATTTATTTAATCAAAAACACAGGAAAAATAGTGAAATATTATTACAATTTAAAATAGCTGTTTTCTATGTAAATATCTTTTAACATGTAATTTATTTCTGTGATCAAAGCTGAATTTTCAGCATCATTACTCGTCTTCACCGTTACATGATTAATCATTCTAATATGCTGATTTGCTGCTCAAGATATAGTTTAGCTTTTGAAAATAAATTACAATATTATTTAAAATTAATTTTACAATATATTAACATAGAAAACACTTATTTTTAATCAAATAAATGCAGCCTTTGTGAGCAGAAAAGACAATAATTATTTAAAACTTATTATTTAAAACAATTGGCTAGTCATTCTAATTATAATTTCTTATTAATATATAGTATTGAAGCTGTTTTGTTCTAAAACATTACCATTTGAATTTTTTTTTAGGGTCATTAGCTCAAAACTTTAGTTGAAAACAACAAACGATTTACAATAAGTACATTATTTAACTACATTAAATGACCTAACAATAAATAATACTTCAAGAGCATTTAATGAAAAATGATTTTTGTTAATATTAATTTCTACGTTTGCTGATGCATTTTTAAAATCAAGTTCGCTGCTAACATTAGTTTGCTGCATTGATAACAAACAATGAACAATTATGTTTGTATTAACTAGCATTAAAGGAGAAGTCCACTTCCAGAAGAAACAATTTACAGATAATGTACTCACCCCCTTGTCATCCATGTTCATGTCTTTCTGTCTTCAGTCGTGAAGAAATTATGTTTTTTGAGGAAAACATTTCAGCATTTTTCTCCATATAATGGACTTCATTGGTGCCCCGATTTTGAACTTCCAAAATGTAGTTTAAATGCAGCTTCAAAGGCTCTAAAGGATCCCAGACGAGGAAGAAGGGTCTTATCTAGCCAAACAATCGCTCATTGTTTTCGAAAAATAAAAATTAGTTTACTTTTTAAGCACAAAAGCTCATGTAGCACAGGCTCTGGGATGCGCGTCCACGGGTTGTTCTTAAACGACTCGTTCATTTTGAATGAAACTTTAATGTGACTCGGGAAGAACGAGTCGTCTCGGGGAGTGATTCGTTCAGTCGAGCATGTGCAACATCCTATTAGGTTCTGTACTGGAATTAGTTCACCTGTTTCGAGTCTTCAGGTTTTTCAAGTCGTTCGTTCATCTTATGGGGCTGTCACGTGATGCCGATTTTGCTAAAATGAACAAAACAACTCGAAAAAAGGATCATTTTACCGAGTCGGTAAAATGATCCGAACTTCCCATCACTACTACGAATCACATCTAAGTTCATGGTCTGTGTACTCCGGCTCAAAAAGGTAGAGTATGGTGAAAAACTCCATCTTATTTTCTCCTACAACTTCAGAATCATCCGACATCGTTGTACCTTTTTGTTTGTAAACAGCATTTGACTTACTTGCACTTTCTTAGTCTTTGCGTGTTCACTTTGTAAACACTGGGTCTGTAGTTCCACATGACCTTTGAACGTGATTCAATAGTACGTGAACGTTTTTCTAGATAAGACCCTTCATCCTCGGTTGGGATCATTTAGAGCCTTTGAAGCTGCATTTAAACTACATTTTGGAAGTTCACAATCAGGGCACCAATGAAGTCCATTATATGAAGAAAAGTCCTGAAATGTTTTCCTCAAAAACCATAATTTGTTCACGGCTGAAGACACAAAGACATGAACATCTTGGATGACAAGGGGGTGAGTAAATTATTTGTGAATTGTTGTTCTGGAAGTGGACTTCTCCTTTAACAAAGATTAATGAACGCTCAGTTCCTCATTACCTTATTGTGTGAAAAAACTGCATCAAACCATCATGAACACATCCTTATTTGTCACTGACCATTAAACAAAACAAAAATAAAAGTAAAGAAAGTGAATCTCACATGATTGATGCTTTTGCTGATTTGTGGTTTTGGTTTGTACTTGAGGTTTGGTCTCTGAGACCAGTAGAACGGGATGGAGCCTCGAGTCTGTGGAAATGAATAATTCATTCATTAACAGTATGTCTTAATAGAAATGATGGGATTGATGCTACCAAAAACCACCAATCCACATTCAGAACTGGCAAATGCAAACAAAACAGACACACTGAAGAACATTCCAGTAAGTTTCCTCTGGCGACTGTGGGAAAAGGCAGCTTTCTGTTCTTTGACTATTCATGGATTCAGATCAAAAACAAGAGTTTATTTATGTGATATCTGTGGTTTATGATCCATTAAACTGCTGTGACATTCATCTCTGCTGCCCAAAGATGATATTTGCGTTTGTACCCTTGAGAACCGACCCAAAGCAGCTGCCCGTCCCACCAGACGGACATTTAAGACGCATTTAGGAGAGATGGCATAAAGATCATGACTCTATTGTGCGTAACTACTCATTCTAAATATATGGTTTCTGAAATGTTAAAATAAAGTGGAGTGAAGAGTAAAAGTGAAGATATTTATGAAACACTGTCGTATGGTGTAGCACCTACTGCTCTGCAGATCCATCTAAAAGTGTTGGACATGTAATACTACAGAAAGAAACTTCCTACTTATTATTTAAAACATGATTCGAGAGCACAACACCAGCGTGACACAGAGCTCCACAATTAATTGAAATAAAACTGAAACTAGATAAAAGTTTGTCAAGTTGGTCACCAGCCTGACCAGAAAGTTTGAGAAGGTTTGAAAAAGTTGTAAAAGTTTTAAAGGATTTTAAGTTGTAAAAGTTTTATCAGTCTGAAAGAGATTAAAGTTTATAGCAGTTTTAAAGCTTAAACCTTGAACGTTTTGAAAGAAAATGAGAAAGATAGATAGTTATGTAGCATGTATGTTGTTAGCATGTTTTATCATGGTTAGCAAGTTTGCTAGCATGTTTCTAACATGATTAGCAAATTACTAGCATGTTGTTAGCATGTCTTAACATGATAAACACGTTGTTAGCATATTTCTAGCATGTTAACATTTTTAACATGTTTCATCATTGTAAACGTTTGCTAATATGCTTCTAAAATGATTAACAAGTTACTAGCATGTTTCTAACACGATTAACGTGTTGTTAGCATTTTGGTAGTATGTTTTACCATGTTGTTACCATATTTTAACATGATTAGCAAGTTACTAGCATGTTCTAACATGTTTCTAACATGATTAACAAGTTACTTGCACGTTTGTAGCATGTTTGGCTTGTTAACATGTTTCTAACATTTTGTTAACGTTGTTAGCATGTTTCTAACATGATTAGCAAGTTACTAGCATGTTGCTAGCATGTTTTTAACATGATTAACATGTTGTTAGCATGTTGCCAACATGGTTAACAAGTTACTAACAAGTTTGTAGCATGATTAACATGTTGTTAACATGTTTCTAACATATTTTGAATGTTGTTAGCATGTTTCTAGCATGATTAGCAAGTTTCCTAGCATGTTTCTAACATGATTAACAAGTTAGTAGCATGTTGCTAGCATGTTTGTTTGTAGCATGATTAACATGTTGTTAACATGTTTCTAACATATTTTGAATGTTCTTAGCCTGTTTCCAACATGATTAACAAGTTACTAGCATGTTCCTAGAATGTTTCTAACATGATTAACAGGTTGCTAGCAAGTTGCTAACATGTTTCCAGCATGATTAACCTGTTGTTAGCATGTTCCTAGCATGATTAACAAATTACTAGCATGTTTGTAGCATGATTAGCATGCTTCTAACATGTTTTTAACATGTTTTGAATGTTGTTAGCATGTTTCTAGCATGATTAGCAAATTCCTAGCATGTTTCTAACATGATTAACAAGTTAGTAGCATGTTGCTAGCATGTTTGTTTGTAGCATGATTAACATGTTGTTAACATGTTTCTAGCATGTTCCTAGAATGTTTCTAACATGATTAACAGGTTGCTAGCAAGTTGCTAACATGTTTCCAGCATGATTAACCTGTTGTTAGCATGTTCCTAGCATGATTAACAAATTACTAGCATGTTTGTTTGTAGCATGATTAGCATGTTTCTAACATGTTTTTAACATGTTTTGAATGTTGTTAACATGTTTTTAACATGATTAGCAAGTTGCTAGCATGTTATTGGCACTGTTTCTAGCATGATTAGCAAGTTACTAGAAGGAATGATTTTTTTATGCAACATAAGTACATTTCTGAGGCCTTTATAACCAAGATAACATCAACATTAAAACCATGAAAATGTGTTAAAGCCACAAAAGTGCAGCTTCCTCCAAACATATTTAAAGTGTTTCTCCAGTGACGTTCGGTTGATTTATTTGAAAAACTAAAACTATAAAAGGGTGAATCTCGCAAAACCTGTCACCCTAAAATCATTAAATAATGAGTTTTTGTTCCCTGACTAACATATCGTCCCTTTATTTACCAAAACTGGTTGACTTACTGATTCAGACATCAAAGAGCTCAATGGAAATGTCTCGTGTTGGTAGAACAAAGTAATTCCTCAACAAACGGCTCAGCATAAGAGCATGAAAACTGATATTTGGAGGCTTTACCGTTTCAGAGGCTTACCTGAACAAATGAGGCTTTAGCTCCATTATACTGAACAATCTGTTCTGTCTCGACAAAGTTGGCCGCATGACCTTCAGAATCAATGCCTGGGAGAGAAAAAAAGTGTTTAGCAGCATACGGAGAAAAAAACAGGCATACCGTCTCAAACCGTACGAGCGTTACCTCTAACGTAGTAGCGGACGCCAGCGCGGAAACAACTCCTCCTGGAAATGATGTTCCAGTCGAAGATCTTACCGTTGATGCAGCACGACTTCATGGCGATGACTGAGAGCGGAGATTAAGGACTGTGACGTGTTGAAGAGGAAGTCAACGTATGTATGAAAACGTTCAAGTACGCAAAATAGTTAAAGGCACAGTTCACCCAAAAATGAAAATGAGTTTCTTTCTTCTGCTAAACACAAATGAAGACATTTGAAGAATGTTGGCATTCAAACAGTTGCTGGTAGACTTTGACTTCCACAGTATGGAAAAAAATATTCAGACTGAAACAGATTAAAGTTTAAAGTAGTTTTAAAGCTTAAACCTTGAAAGTTTTGAAAGCGATAGTATGTCAGATAGATAGATAGCATGTTGGTAGCATTTCTAGCATGTTTGGGTGTTGTTAACATGTTTTATAATGGTTAACATGTTTGTTAGCATGTTTCTAACATGATTAACAGGTTACTATCATGTTGTTAGCATGTTTCTACCATGATTAGCATGTTGCTAGCATGTTTCTATGTTTGACATGTTGTTAACATGTTTTATCATGGCCATATTTGTTAGCATGATTAACTAGTTACTAACATTTTGTTAGCATGTTTCTAACATGATTAACAAGTTACAAACATGTTGTTAGCATGTTTCTAGCATGATTAGCATGTTGTTAACATGTTTCTAACATGATTAACAAGTTACAAACATGTTGTTAGCATGTTTCTAGCATGATTAGCATGTTGTTAGTATGCTTCTAGCATGATTAACAAGTAACTAGCATGTTGCTAGCCTGTTTCTAGCATGATTAGCATGTTGTTAACATATCTTAGCATGATAAACATGTTAGCATATTTCTAGCATGATGAGCATGTTAACATTTCTAACATGATTAGCATGATGTTAAAATGTTACTAGCATGTTTTTAGCATGATTAGCATGTTGTTAACGTTTCTATGTTTGGGTGTTGTTAACATGTTTTATAATGGTTAACATGTTTGTTAGCATGTTTCTAACATGATTAACAAGTAACTAGCATGTTGTTAGCATGTTTCTAACATGATTAGCATGTTGCTAGCATGTTTCTAGCATGATTAGCATGTTACTAGCATGTTGTTAGCATGTCTTAGCATGATAAACATGTTAGCATATTTCTAGCATGATGAGCATGTTAACATTTCTAACATGATTAGCATGATGTTAACATGTTACTAGCATGTTTTTAACATGATTAGCATGCTGTTAACATGTTTCTATGTTTGGGTGTTGTTAACGTCTTATAATGGTTAACATGTTTCTAACATGATTAACAAGTAACTAGCATGTTGCTAACATGTTTCTAACATGATTAGCACGTTGCTAGCATGTTTCTAGCATGATTAGCAAGTCACTAACATGTTGCTAGCATGTTCTTTAACATGATTAACATGTTAACATGTTTCTAGCATGATTAGCACATTGTTAACATGTTGTTAGCATGTTTCTAACATGATTAGCAAGTTACTAGCATGTTGCTAACACTTTTCTAGCATGATTAACATGCATGTTGTTAGCATGTTTCTAACAATAGCAAGTTATTAGCATGTTGCTAACATTTTTCTAACATGATCAACATGTTAGCATGTTTCTACCATGACTAACGTGTTGCTAGCATGTTTCTAGCATGATTAGCATTTGGCTAGCATGTTGTTAGTATGTTTTACCATGTTGTTAACATGTTTTAACATGATTAGCAAGTTACTAGCATGTTATGGAAGTCAATGGCTACCGTCAACTCTTTGGTTACCATCATTCTTCAAAACATCTTCTATTGTGTTCAACACGACAAAGAAACTCAAGCAGGTTTGAATCAGTGGCAGAATTGTCCTTTTTGGGTAAACTATCACTTTAAGTTTGTAAATGTGAACACAGATGCTTCTACACAAACTCTATTTCACACATCAACATGGTCTGAAAATGTTCGTCTGGTTAAAGGATACAGCCGTGAATAACAGGGTAGACGAATTTGTGCAGCTGTAAGAGAAAATACAACGTCAGAATCAATCATGAATTCATTCCTTCTTTACTTTTCTACATAAAACCAGACCTAGATACTTGGTATTTCTTGCAGATTTCTACATGTCGTCCTAAAAGTGGGTTCGTCTTAAAATAGCAGCTGCAGCTAAAACAATCCTGCGTTTACCTCAGGCTGTGCCATGAATTCTCTGAGCAGGTGACCGTTCCACACGAATCTCTGATCCGCCTGCGTAAAACAATCATATGAACATATAATAATTTCATAACATTTACATTATGTTTACATTTAGTCACTTACAAATTTAGTGACTTACAAATGAGGACAATGAAAGCAATCAAAATCAAACAAAAGAGCAATATAGCGATATGAGCGATATGCAGGTGCTATGACAAAACTCAGCCTAACGCAGTACACGTAGCAAGTTTTTAAAAATTATATAATAAAAAGAAAACAGATAGAATTGAAAAAGAATAGAGCAAGAGACCTTTTTTAGAGTCATTTTTTGTTGTTTTTTGCTTTTATATAAAATTATAATCACATTAAACTATTTTTAAGAAAACAAGCAGTTAGAAAATAGAGTGCAAGTCTTAAAAGGTCAAGTTTTTTTAAGAATAGAATTAGAATAGAGAGTGCCTGGTCAAATAAAGGTAAGAGAGATGTGTGTCATAACTCATGGAAACAGTTTTAAAGGGGTCAAGTAAAGGATGAAATAAAAACATGATTTTGTTTTATTTGTTTACTTTTCTGTCTACAGTCTTTCTTTTAATGTCTGAATCAGTTTGGGGATTTTTGTTTTATTTACTTTTTATTCATACATTTATTTATTCAGGATGTACACAGGTTTTATGAAAATAAATGTATAACTTTTAAAGACTAAGTAATTTAAATTAATTACATTTAAATTTATTTATTACATTTATTTCTTTTTACAATATTTAAATTTTTCTGGTTATCAAATTAAGGCATAAAATATTAATTTAATTTATCTTTTAATCAAATGAAAATTATAATGACCGGATTCTGCGATTCTGTTCTCGTTTTCTGCATTGTGGAAATCATAAGGCCGTATTAGCATTGATTCAAACTTTGAAAATACAACATTCAACAGATCTTCATTATATAAAAAAAATCTAAAATCTAAAAATCTAATTAATTTTACTAAAACCTAAAATACCTCTGCTGTCGACCAATAAAATATCACATTTACTCTACCTTCTGATCACACTGCATAAAAGTGATGCTCTACCTCAGTGTTTTGTCTTGTGTTTTCAAGTGCAAAATATTCTTAAATCAAGATGCATTTACTTAAGAAGCAAAATGCCATAAAATAAGTGTTGTATGTGTATCTCAAGTAAATGTTTCTTAATTTAAGAATGTTTAGACATTAGTATTGAAAAACAAAGCAACAATACTGATAAATGAATCCCAGAATTTAATTTAATTTAATTTAATTTAATTTAATTTTTGCAGTGCATGCTGATTTTTTAAAAACTTTTTAAGATCTTTTTAAGACCCACAAATAAATAAAATGTATTTATTTATTTATTCTTTTTTGATTTGTTTATTGAAAAAATATAAAGACTATTATTCACTTACTTAAAAAAATCTTAACAACATGACATCTTTAACTGATAAGAATTATAATTAGAATTATGATGTTTTAAAATAGATATGTGAATTTGTCGTTCTCACCCGCTCCAGCAGTGTCATTTCCTGAAACTCGGGGCTGGTGTTAGCCAGACGCTGCAGAGAGTGCGTCAGATCGTAGTCTGTGGTGAAGTAGAAACCGTCTGTATTCAGGACGCTGTTGAGCATGGACAGGAAGGCTTTGTTGTCTTGCATCTGGAAGATCCATAAGGAGTTTATTAGATTTAATAAGACAACATTTCTCGATCTAGGCTGCATTCACATACATTTGGAGAAAGCAGAACAACTTACTAAAATGCACTCCATTTGTAAAATAATGTTTTTAAAGTTACTTTGAATATTATATTAATTATATTATATTATATATAATTTTTACATTTATTTTTATATATATTTTTTCAAAATATTTAATATATTTTTAGATTTTTTTTAAATATTTTATAAATATTTAATATATTTTTTACATTTATTTATATATATATCTGCCAAGAAAAACATATACATTTCCAGCTATATAAAAATATCTCAGCTCAAAAAACTATTTGAGGCATTCAGTGGTTCAACATTGTGGTTTGGTTTGTGTTTAAATAAAGAGATGCTCAAATGTCTCATAAAACCAGAGGGCAAACATCCAGTCCAAATAAAATTCTCCCTGCGGTGAGAGCAGAGACGCACATGATGGAAATACACCGATGAAGAACCGACCTGAGTGTCAGTCAGATGCAGAACCGTCTTCTTGTAGGAAATGATGTCAAAGTCAGTGGCCTTCCAGACGGCGTGACCGAGCAGGTCGCCCACCTTCTTCTTCTTTGTAATGACTATGAGATACATGCCTGAAAAAACAAGAGGCGTTAAACAGTGTGAAACAGCATCAGTCAGAGTTCAGGAGGAGTTCATCTGTTCATTAATTTAATTCAAATTCAATTCAGTTTTGTCCAACTCCTGACCAAAACACAAGAAAAAACACAAGATCGAACCTGCCACCAGCCGTATGGTTCCCATGATGCCACATATTGGACGCGTCACTGCTGACGGAGGGACGTCCTTCCTCACTGAATCAGAACAGAAAACACCACAGTTAATGGCTGGTATTAATGGTTATAATATATATTATATATTATAATATTAACAATATTTTAAATTCATTATACTGAATGTTTATTGTTTAAATGCCCGACATTAATATTTATTGTATTGTGAGACTTATTATATTATATTAAAGGAAAATATATAATTTTTATTATATTATACAACACTATAAATTAAATAATACTTTATTAAAATATTATAATTTATTATTATTATTAATTCAAAAATGTATTATATTATATTAAATATATACTGCTTATTGTTAGATATTTAACTGTGAATTTAACTATCTGTTATTATTTTAAATGTATTGTACTAGATATTTAGACACTTAACATATTGATTCTTATATTACAGTAAAATATAAGCATTTTTATATTATAACATTATATTATATTACATTATAAATGAAATTAAAGTAGTATTATTATACTATTACTAATATTTAACATTAAATAAAAATATATTGGATATTTATTGTTTAAACGTTAGACACTGATACTTATTATATTATAGGAAACCTCTTGTCAATATATATTATACTACACTATAAATTAAATAATATTAATAATAATAATAATAATAATAATATATAACATTACATTTTAAAAAGTTTATTACATTATACTATTATACAAAATATTTATTGGATAATGTTAGACATTTAACAGTGTATTATTATTTTAAATGCACTATACTGGCTATATTTATTATTTAATTTATAATATTTATAAATTAAATATTATAATTTAATAATTATTTTATTCATTATTTATGTCTGTTTTGTATTACTGGAAAATATATTAGTTATATTATGCTATACTATTATAATATTTTATTATACTATACTATGATTAATAATAATTTGAAATAATAGTATAATGAATAATAAAATTAATAATAACAATAATACAAATAATAATGAAATATTATTGTTACATATTATTATTAATAACATCATATTATAATAAAAATTTAAAAACTTTATTATACTGAACATTGAATATATGTATTATTTTAAATGGATAACACTGGATATTTGTTTATTATATTATACTAAATATTTATTGTCAGACATAGTGTATTATTATTTTTAATGTACTATACTGGCTATATTTATTGTTTAATTTATTGCTTAATATTTATTTTATTTATTATTTATTTCTGTTTTGTATTATTGAAAAATATATATGTTATATTATGCTATATTATTATAATATTTTATTATACTATACTATGATTAATAATAATTTAAAATAATATTATAATGAATAATAATGTAAATAATAATAATTAAATATTATTAATACATATTATTATTATTAATATAATATTATAATGAAATGTAAAAAACATACTGAAAATTGAACGTGTATTATTTTAAATGTCTAAACAATAATATTTATTTTTTGAATGTTAGATATCGGTATTTATTTTTATTATATTATAAAAAAAAAATATATAAATTTTATTTGTTTTTTTATTTGTTATTAGTATATTATAGTATACTAATAACAACAACTTAAAATAAAATCTTTATTAAAAACATTCTACAATATTACAATTTAAAAAATGTATTATAGTGAATATTTATAGGTTAATATTAGATACATTTTACTTCTAACAATTTCCAAATAAGACTTACATTCACATGCTAATTTGAAAATTCTGTTGATATTTAACTAAGGAGTGACTCAGAAACACACAATTCATTCAAATGTTCTGTGACCTCAAAACAGCTTTAAACTGAACACATTCATGGTCATAAAGTGAAGTTAGTGATTTAACAGCAGATAAAGGCTTGAGTGTGTGCAGATACTGACAGCGTCTGTTTATTCATCAAACAGCCTGTCAAATCTACACTACGGGTCACGTCAGGCGCTGTTTTCATACCTGTGAGGGTCATTTCTGTGGACACGCGGTCAATGGCGAGGACGTCTCCAGCTCCATCATCACACGCCTCGATGTAGAACTTCTCAGGGGTCGTGTGACTTCAGATAGAGAGGAAAGAGATGATTATTAGATTGAATGCATTTAATGCACAATACAGTGAAATCCAGAGCAGAAGTTATCCATATTACATTCATACGTGGCTCAGAATTCATCAGTTACACCATTTTCTTAAACTCTATAATAACCAGCACTGTTATAAATGATGGCAAATGTATGCAACACTACACAAGCTATTATAATGTACTGCAAACTTTGCATATTGATTATCTATTTGCGTATTATACTGTAGGTACGTTTTATTTAAACAGATTTGTTGCTGATTTTGTGGGATTTAAAAATAATTTGAAAATTTTATTTTAAACCTTAAAGCAGCTGAAAAAAATGAATGACTTAAAATTCTATTATAGTTTATATTTATTAAATTCCCTTATGTTTAATTTTTATAATTTGCTATTATATATACTAATAATTTGCTTGTATTAATAAATAATAATAAACATATATATATGTAATTTTTTCCATTACAATTATTACATTAAATTATTAAATAATTATGCAATTTATATTAATTAACCCCCTCATATTTTATTTTTATAATTTTCATAATTATTTATATTTAATATATATATATTTTTTCATTATAATCACTAAATTAACTTTCATCGTATGGGCCATGGTGGAAGAATATTTCCTAGAATTTGCTAATTTACCTCAAAATTTTAAATGACTTGCAATTTATACTGATTAACCCCCCCTTTTTTTTTTTATAATTTGCTTTTATTTGTTATAATAATATTATATAATATAATATTATTATAAATACAGTAGTATAACAAAATTATTAATTAATACTATTATATTATAAAATTATATATATATATATATATATATTTTTTTTTTCTCATTATATTTACTAAATTAACTTTAATCGTATGGGCCATGGTGGAAGAATATTTTCCAGAATGTGCTAATTTACCTCAAAATTTTGAAAAATGGATCCGAACGTCAATAAATAATTAATTTATTTAAAATTAGGTTTCATTATTTATTTTTTGATACAGAAAAATTCTCTATATAGTGACATTTTGTGAAATGTTTGTGTAAATGACACAAATACTTATGTATTTATTTATGCTTTACATTTTTCTATATTCATTATTGGTTATAATGATAGCTTATATTATATACATATTATTTTATATGTAATATTTTCTGTATGATTTTGACAAGAGGAAAACAAAAACAGCAACAACAACAACAACAACAACAAGAGGTACCTGAACTGCACAGAGGTTTAAGAAATCTGCTGTTGATCATCAATAAACAATAGTTTCACGTTTTAGTTGAGTTGAATTAATTTCTGAGCTGAACTGACTGTAATCTGATCACAGTGATTGACGACTATCAGCACAACCTGTGGCTCAAAACATAGCAAGCTGCTCACTTTAATAACATTTTGTGAAATAATAACGACCATACACGCTGTCTGGACAGACACTTTACTGGAATGCGGCCCAAAAATGCTGTCTAGATAGACAACTCACTATGTTTTGAGACACAGCCACAGACAGGCGCCTGTAGTTGACTGAACAAGCAAGTCACCGCTGCTCCTGACGTTATTCACAGACGTTAACCGATCAAAGATGCCTACTGAATTCTCTTCGATTCCTCTAATCGATAATCAGCAATCGATGAGCATCAAAGAAGTGAATTAATACTCACAGATTAAAGGTGTTGTAGGTGGTCGCCATTTTTCCATCAGTTCGTTCCTGACCTTCGTGACGTGTCAATACGGCAGCGGGAATCTGGCGACTGGCAGCGAATACTAACAGGAAATGACCTCTGGAGGACACATAAAAGTCCCGCGTTGTAATAAAAGTCCCATGCAATGTTTTCGTCTCTGATTAATAAGACTTTTTTTTTTTTCATTTAAAACCTCTAGAACTTAAAAACGAAGATTATTAATAGTTATTTTGCGTGTCAGGATGTCTGAGATCAGGTTGGCTGCCATTAGAGCATGTGATTAAAGTTAGCAAAAATAGCTAAAAAACAAAACCAAACAAACTTAAAAAAAAAAAGCAATATCAAAACAAGCATTTCCAAAAATATTCATTTTAGGTTTTTTTTTCTTTTTTCGTAACTATTAATTCCAACACAACAATCCCAAATGGCAAATAAAATAAAAATAAAATAAAATAATTAATGTATATACATATGATACAGAAATATTACAACACAATACTAACATTAAAATGTAAAATATGGGAAAAAAGAGGGAGAGTAATTAAAAACATATAAATAAAAAAAATGCTTAACTATTATGTTATTGAATTGTTAATATTTTATTAATTTATTTAAAATTAAATTCAAATATAGTAATTATTATATTACTTTAATTATATTAACAAGCATAATAATTAGTAGGACAGATAAAAGTCCTGTGTAATATCAGGTTGGGCTGCCATTAGAGCATGTGATTATAAATAGTTAATAAAAAAAAAAATCAGAAACGTTTTTAAAATATCGTATATCAAAACAATCATTTCTAAAAAATATAACTATTAATTTAGCAATCCTAAATGCCTAAGATTTATTTATTTAAAAAAAGAAATAAAATAATTAATAATGATGATACACATTCACGTAATAAAAATGTAAAATAGGAAAAGAGGGAGAACAAATAAAAAATATAAAATAATAATAATAATAATTTTTAATAATATAATTATTTTTATATTTAAATGAATTATAATTATGATCATCATTAGTTATTTTATTATACTAATAAGTACTATAATTATAATTAGTAATATAATAATTTCTGTAACACATTTTACTATGTAACAACAATGATGATGGCATATAAACATCATAATGCAAAGAAAACTAGTGTTTTTTTGTTCTTTTGAAAATGTTTTAATACAAAAATCACAGAAAAATAATGTACAGCTGTGTGTAAAAGCATCCATTGTTTTTAGCGCACAGACAATAATAAATAGGCAATAGTCCTAACAGTGAATGTCAGTAGTGATCAGCGATCATGTGTTCGGGTCAGCGCTGCCCCCTGGTGTCTGTACTTCATACTGGTGTTGGGTTGACGCCGCAGCACTTCGTCTCCTTTATCAACGTCTTGAGGTTCATCATAAACTGTGGAGATGTGAAAGTCTTTTTTGGGTTTTTTAGGTGGAAGGAATGAGCTGAGCTTCTCTCCATGATACCTGCAAACAATCATCGAATCAAACGCATCAGTCGTAAGCACAAAACATGGAGTAGGAATCATTTATTTAGCGCCATTTAAAATATAAAAGGATAGTAATTTCTCACACCTTTTGACCAATTACTCATTACTTTTCCAAAAGTTTTTCAAAAGAATTGTTTACATAATGGTGTAGAGACAATAATAACATTATAATAACATTAAAATGTAAAATAGGAAAAGAAAGAGGGAGAACAAATAAACAAAAAATAATAATAATATTAATAATAAATTACATGCATATTATATTATTAAAATGTTAATATTTTATTATTAATTTAATTAGAGTTGAATTCAATTATAATAATTACTATATTATTAATTACTTTATTATATTAATAAGTATTATAATTAGAAGGACAGATAAAAGTCCCATGTTATTTTATTATAATGTAAACATTAAAATAATAACATTATAATAGCATTAAATATTAACATTAAAATGTATAATAACATTATAATAAAATTAAAATGTAAAATAGGAAAAGAAAGAGGTAGAATAAATAAAGACAACAACAACAATAATAATAAAAATAATAATAATAAATTAAATATTAAATTAATAATTAATAATTGTTAATATTTTATTATTTATTTAATTCAGTTATAATAATTATTATATTATACATTAATATATTATATTAATAAGTATTATAATTATATAAAGATAAATTATATTTATTAAATTATATAATTATATAAGATAAAAGTCCCAATAAAAGTTATTTTATTATAATGTAACCTTTATAATAATAATAACATTATAGAATTAAATATTAACATAAACTGTATAATAACATTAAAATGTAAAATAGGAAAAGAAAGAGGGAGAAAAAATGTAAAAATAAAATAATAATAATAATAATAATAAATGTATTTTATTATATTATTAAATTATTAATATCTTATTATTAATTTAATTAGAATTTAATTACATTAGAATAATAATAATATTATATTATTAATTCTTTTATTATATCCCAATAGTTTTTCAAAAGAACTGTTAAAATTATTGTACAGAGCTGAGCTGAGCATGACAAAATAAAATGTATATTAACTATAGAAATCTTCATTAGGCATTTATAAGTTTTCATGACTTTTACAGGTCTGGAAACCACAATTTAGTATGAACCTAATTTTATATTTATATATATATATATATATATACATACCCAAAGCCTCTCTTGCAGTTGGGATGCTGGCCGTCATTCTCCAGCGCCTCCGCCATTCCCATTCGGCTGTTCCCGAGTCCTTCTCCGTCCCTCCAGCCCTGTTTCTCCATCACACGCCGGCCCACTCCCTACAACACACACACACACTTTAACCATTTTACTGTTTGACACTTCAAACTAACTTAACAGCTTCGACTAATGGCGCAATAAGCATTTTCATCAAGTCACTTCCGTTACTGTTGCAATGATGAAACCTGAACACAAAATTTGCCAAATACAGAAACCAAAATTGCAACTGCATTGCAGTCAGTGGAAAAACCAATTTCATCATTGTAAAATAAACAAAGTACATTTTTGTGTATATGCATTTTCAGCTATTATTGCAAATTTTTATTAATCTAATTTAGATTTTAGATTATTACATCAATTAATTGTATTTATTTCTATACATGTAAAATAAACATTTAAATGCAAATCTAAAATTATCTTAATTTATTGTACGATAAATTATATTTTTAATTTAAATGTATACATTTTTAAATTTGTAAAAATTATAAATAAAATGATAATCCTTAATTTATAAACATTGACAATTTAATTATTGACAAATTATAATCGTACATATAAAATTAATATCTTTATTTATTAAAAATAATTTAATTTTAATTATAAAAAATGTTATCATAAAATTATCGAATTATTTTTTATGTATTTATATATCATATGTATAATTTATACAATTTACACTTAAACATTTATTCTTTTAAATTATTATTTAAAAAAAAATTAACCATAAATTAATAAATCTTGAGCTCCCCTATTTATTCTTTCAGTATGAACTCAAAACAAACCAGATGTAATGTATGAATAATACATAATTATATGAATTATTTATTGTATTTATATATATATATATATATAAAATCGAATGAATTTTTTTAATTAAAAAAAATATAGAAATGCAAACATAAAAAAAATAAAATATAACATGATAAATTTTAATTTATGAAAAAATATATTAACATTTTTTTATTTTAATTCTGCAAAATAAAGGTAAACAAAATCATAATTCCTTACTTTAAAAAAAAAAAATATTTAAAAATATATACAAATGCAAATAAAATAATATTTTATTTCATTTTGATTCATTTTAATTAATTTTAATTTTATACAATTATTTATTTTATTTACTTAACTTTTTTTACATTAACAATTCATTTACATTAACATTAATGTAAATAAATTGACATTAGTGTATCTTCTTTTTTACGTTAACAATTTTAATTCTACCAAATAAATGTAAACAAAATCATAATTTTAACTCATAAAAAAATGTAATATATAATTAATACTTTTTAATTTAAAAAAAATTATAAACGTAAAATAATAAAAAATAAAATAAAATAAAATAATAAAATCAAATTTCTGAGAAATTACATTTATACTTTTTTGTTTATTTGAACATAAATATAAAACGCTAAATGTACCAGTGAAATAAAACCATCCGAACCTTTGTAAACCTCTCAAAGCTGCCGATTTTCTGCTGTCGTCCCGGCAGCCCGTCCAGACCGTCCCGCAGCCTCTTCTCAGAGCGCATGCGCACGTAATCTCTGGCGTCCATATCGCCTCCGTCTGAGGAGAAACACAGATGATCAGTAATGCAGCGGATACTGTGTGTCTGGTGCTGTTCTTCTATCACAGTGTTCATAACGTTTACCTTTGTCATAGTAGACGCTCATATCCACATCCCAGTCGTCTGCTGTTTGCTCATCAAAATCTGGACAATATCAAAGAGAAAAGATGATGTAAACACATATTATAATAATTATATTTTTAATTAGGGCTGCACGATTATGACAAAAATCATAATTGTCGATTATTCCCTTGAAATCGTAATTGCGATTATTATCACAATTTACACTGAATGATGTTTTGAAAAGCTTTGTACCATTTTTTGAAGCAACTGCATGCCACATTTTTATATATAGTTTCTTCTTTAAATATAAAAAAGTAAAAATGTAAAAATTAAAGCAATGAGGAAAAAATAAACAAAACCTTAAGATAACCTGTAAAAAAAAAACCACACTCACACAGAATCATGTAAGTGGATTTATTTTTATTTTTTATTTTTTGTAATTGTGCCTTTGAACGATTACATAATTGTGGCTTCTGTAATTGTAATCACGATTAGAAAATCGATTAATTGTGCAGACCTATTTTTAATACAAATTTATAATATTTTAATTTAACTATGCATATGATAAATAAAATGTTAAATCTTAATTTATAAAGAAATTTATTTTTTATTTTAATCATTGACAAAATGTAAGTGTAAATATAAAATCAGAAATCTCAGTGTATTAAAAAAAAATTATTTTAACTCTAACATTAAAAATTACAAATATTCTGATAATAAAAAATTCTAAATTTATTTATTTATTCACTTATTTCCTGAAGACAAAATGATAGGTATACACTTATAATTTATTCTATTTTTAATTATAAAAAAATTAATATAAATATGAAAAAATTAAAAAAATATATATATATATATATATATATATATATATATATATTCACAATTTGTTAATTATATAATGCAAGTATACATTTAACAACACACTTTAATTTTTAGTTTTAATGTATCAAAAAACACATTTATTTATAGTTAAACAACAAATGATGAACCTTAATTTACAAAAAATAAAAATATAAATGTAAATATAAAAATATAACTGTATAAATTATACTTTATAATTTGTTTATATTTCTTCAACAGTACTAATACTTGAAATTTTATACTTTTTATTTTAATTATTAAAAAATATATAAATCTTAACATAAAATAATACATTTTAATTTATAAAAATAAAACAATTATGGACCAGCAATAACCTTATTGTTGAGCTTCCCTATTAATTCCTTTAATATGAACTCAAAACACCTCTATTTTTCTTTTCTTGAAAGTGATATTACAATATAGAGGATAAGCACACGGTACCTCCTTCTTCCTCCTGCCAGAACTGAGCGTCCGTGTAGAAGACGAGGCCCGATCCGCCCTTCTCCCACTTGAGCTCGATCTCCTCCTCAAACAGCCTCTCTTTGGTGCGCTCCTGACTGGTCACGTCTTCGTGGAGGGCCTCGTGACGCTCCCACTCCTCACAGCGGTCGTCATCCTGCCCAAAACACACATTTATTGTATTTAACAGATTTTAAATTTAACACATTTTACAAAATTGTAGTTTATGAAAAACTGTATTTATAATTTGTTAATTTTAGCATAAAAATAAAAATGTAAATATAAAATAGTACGTTTAAACTTCTTATAATATTTTAGAATAGATTTGACAAAAATATTTTTTATATAAATTTTATAAATTACATTAATAATTTAAAATATTTTAAAATAATTATTAATTCTATAATTAATTTTAATAATTTTATTTAATTATTATTAAATTTAATAATTTATTTTAAAAATATATATTAATTTAATTTAATTGCAGCCCAGACAATATGACAACCACACTAAGCCATATCGCGATAGAAATTTTATTTCAAAATTACAAAATAAAACAAAATACAAAACTAAAATACAAAAAAAATTACATTCTTTACATTTTTTTCTTTTAACAAACTGATGGAATTTATTTATGAATTTTGAATGAATAACAAAATATAAAAATGTAAAAATTAAATGATAAATTTTAATTCACCTAAAAATAAAAATAATAAAACTAAAAGTAATTACATAATTCATTTAAAATAATTATAAAAATATAAATATAAAATAAGTCTTCACACACACACACACACACATATATATATATTTATATATATATATATTTAATTTAATTACACTATTTATTTTTTTCTTATCTTTTTAATTAACAAACTGAGGAAATTAATTTTGGAATTTTGAATGAATAACAAAATATATAAATGTAAAAATTAAATGATAAATCTTAATTCATCTAAAAATAAAAATATAACTTAATACAAAAAAAAACACACACACACACAATTAAAAAAAAAAAAAAATTTACAAAATTGTAGTTTATGGAAAAACTGTATTTATAATTTGTTCATTTTATCATAGAAATAAAATTGTATATTGAAAAATGGTAAGTTTAAACATTATTTTATAATAGATTTTACAAAAATGTATTTTTATATAAACTATATAAATTACATTAATAACTTGAAATATTTTAAAATAATTAATTAATTATTCATTAAATAATTAATTAAAAAAATATTTAATTTAATTTAAATTAAACTAAATTAAATTAAACCAAATTAATTTAGTCCAATTTAATTTAATTTAATTTAATTGCAGCCTGGACAATATGACAACCACACTAAGACATATCACAATAAAAATTTATTTCAATATACATTATGCAGCTGTAACTCACATCATCAGGGCCTGACAGCTCCTCTTCACTTCCTTCTTCCTGTGACTCTTGATTGACAGGTGGAGAACTGGGCGGTTCCTCTTCGTCTATTTGTGAGTGGGTGGGCGTATCCTCTTGTACTGTTTGTGAGGTTGTGGGCGTGTCTTTATTTACTGTTTGAGAGTTTGTGGGCGTGTCCAAGCTGCCGGGCCCCGAGATCTCGACTCCTCTGGCGGTGAAGACGCTCTCCTCCGCGGGGCTCACGACGGCCGTGTTGCGATAGAGGTATGGCACGTTGCCGTATCGCCGATTCGAGCCAGTTTTGGGAAACGTGAGACCCAGTTTGCGGATGAGACGCGGCGGGAGGCGGCAGGACTGGATGAGCTCGAGAAAAACAGTTACAGGTGTACCGACGTTTCCCGCCGGCATGAGCGCAGGTGGATTGAGCTCCGGCAGGCCCTTGAGGTCCGACACGGTGAAATGCTCTGACTGGGCGACGTGACGTCTCATCTCGGCCTTCGTCTTGTACGGGAAAGAATTGTGATCTATAAACACACATACAATGTGATGATTATAAAACAGTCTGGACCTTGGTAAAACGGGTTACATTGACATTGAGTTTACTTGACATTTTAGACAGATTTGTTTTTAATCTTTCAGGGTGTGACATGGGCAGGTGATGACCCTTGACCCTCACCCATAATTCCCATTTTCCCTTAGTAATTTAATAGTTCATGTGTCAGATGGTTCAAACTCACCCTTTAATACCTTCACAAAACATTTACAAGAACCTTTGCCTATTTAACAACATTAAATGGTCATAAAGTCTCATATACGTACCATTTTTACAATATATGTTTCTAAATATATAATTATAATTCATGGATGCATAAAATGATACATTTTAAATTAGAAATATCAAATTGTAATTTGTTGATTTTATCATAAAAATAAAAATCTAAATACAGAACGATAAGTTTACTCTTATAATTTACTTTATTTTTAATGATAAAAATATGAATGTAAATACAAAATAATAAATCAAAAAATATGAAAAATTACAATTTGTTAATTATAAAATGAAACTATAAATTAAAATAAAAAATTTAAAAAATTAATTTAGTCTTAATGTATCAAAAATTACACTCTTTTTCTTTTTATACTTTTAATTAAACTGATTTTGGGACGAAATTGTATTTTATGAAAACTGTATTTATAATTTGTTAATTTAATCATAAAAATGTAGATTTAAACTTATTATAATTTTAAATATCATAAACTTACAATACTTACATTTTTATTTATAAAAATATGAATGTAAATATTAAATAATATATTAGAATTTATAAGGCATTATATTTATTATTACATTTTAATAAAACAAATGTAAATATAAAACATTTATATATATACATTTTAATGTATAATCTTGTATCAAAAATTACAGATTCAATTTAAGATTTTTTTTTATTTGAAATACCAAAATATATAAATGCAAACATTAAATGATAAATCTAAACTTACAAATTAAATTATTTTTTATTTATTAAAATGTAAAGACAAAATGATTAATCATAACTTATGAAAACAGTTTATCATTTATGTTAATTGTAAAAACAAAGATGAAAACTGCATCTACACTCTTTCACATTTTAATCAAAAAATTACAAATGTTAACATTAAATGATAACTCTCTTGAAAATTATTTAACTGTATTTATTTTGTATTGGGGCCAGTAAAAATATTAGCAGGGCAAGCAGAAATATGAACAACTTCTATTTATTGTCCAAAACATTGTTTTCGTGCCGTGGTACTTTTATTTTGTCAGCGCACTCACCAGCCTGCTCTGATACTCTGACTCTCCGGATCAAACACTTTCTTCTCAGCCAGTTTCCTTTAGAGTCGATCCACTGGTTCCCCAAATACATCTTCGTGAATCTGTCCGATTCCTGTGAGCGAACCGACACCACACAACAACACGAGCCCGCGGCTTTCCCCTCAGAAACATCCGAACCGCCCGTCCGCTCACTAGATCCGCTAACGTTATCTGCTAACCCCGCGCTCTGCACTCGAACCTCCGGCCGATGGCGATAATGAAAACACGCGAATCCCTTACTCTCGACAAACTGGCTAAAATAGTTCCTCAAGTCTGCGGATCGGAACCGGGCAGGAATGTTGTTTACAACAAAATACGTCACCTCTTCCGACGCCGCCATTCTTGAGACTGAATCCACATCCGGCTGTGGGACACACAACGCGGAAGTCGTTTCAAAATAAAAGTTAGAAATAACGTACAGTACACTGACAAAAAAAAAGTGTAGAAACGATTCTCAAAAACCGCTAATACATTTTACAAATAATTACAAAGAAACGACCATTAATATATCGAATATAGTGTAAAATGGCAAAGTATAAAGACTAGTTCTGTCAAACGATTAATCGCGATTAATCGCATCCAAAATAAAAGTTTTTGTTTACACACTATATGTGTGTGTACTGTGTAGGTTTATTATTTATATATAAATACGCACACAGAATATAATTGAATATAAATTAGGGCAGTCAAACCATTAATCACGATTGATCACATACAAAATAAAAGTTTGAGTTTGCCCAATATGTGTGTGTGTACTGTGTTATTATTATGTATAAATAAATACACCCATATTAATGTATATATTTAAGAGAAATATGTTATGTACAAAATATTTTTATTTATATATAATGTAAATTATATACAAATTATAATAAATAGATATACTTGTAAGTTTTTCTTAAATATATACATGAATGTGTTTGTATTTATATATACATAATGATTACACACATATATTAGGCAGACTCATACTTTTATTTTGTACGTGATTAATCACGATAAATCATTTGACAGCCCTAATATAAATAAATGAAATTATTTACATGTATTTATATTCATATCATTAATTATATATTTTTAATATATAAACATATTTTTCTTACATATATACATGCATGTGTGTATATTTCACACAGTACACACACATATTATGTAATATACATGTAATATGTAATATAATATAAAACAAAAAATATAATAAAACATTTATTTTGAATGTGATTAATTGTTTGACAGCACTAATATTGACTGAAACTGTATATTCTTGCAAAATGTACTTCAATAATCGGTTTTAAATACAACCTGATTTTTTTACACTCTATGTAGATATTTAACATGTTATATTTAACTGTTCTATTAAAATAAAACATTTTATTTGTGAGTTTTCAAATATTTGTATTGTGATGCCTTATATATATAATATCACGCTATATATATATATATACACACACACACACTGTACCGTCGTATTTAACCTACATAAGTATGGTATTTTTGAAAATGTATATTTAATTTACATTACGCATTTGGCAAGACACTTATCAAATTTGAGTTTTCAAGGTATACATTTTTTACGATGAAAGAAATGTAATGTACATGTATTATTTTTTGAAAGAAAATAAAATAAAGAAAATTATTTTAATTCTCTTTGCCAGGTATTGTGTTAGCATTCAAGAAAGACCAATATAATTAATATGATCAGAAAATACAATAATAACTACACAAAAGGTTAGGTTGGTTTGAGAAAGCCACACCAGAAAGTTTGAAAAAGTTTGAAAAGTTTGAAAAGTTTTAAGAAAAAAAAACCTCTTAAGTTTGATAGTTTTCAGTCTAAAATAGTTTGAATTTTGAAATAGTTTTAAAAGGTTAAAGTTTGAATGTTTTAAAGGCAACACAGTCTCAGATAGACAAGATAATGTCAGATAGTTACTAGCTTGTTTTTAACACTAGCATAATTAAGAAGTTGCTAACACGTTTCTACCATGGTTAGCAAGTTGTTAGCATGTTGCTAGCATGTCTCTATCATGATTATCAAGTTGCTAGTATGTTTCTAGCATGATTAGCATGTTGGTAACATGTTTCTAACATGATTAGTGAGTTGCTAGCATTTTTCTAACATGATTATCAGGTTGCTAACATGTTTCTAGCATGATTATACTATGATTAGCAAGTTGTTAGCATGTTTCTACCATGATTAGCAGGTTGCTAGCATGTTTCTAGCATGATTAACTAGTTACTAGCATATTGCTAGAATGTTTCTAACACGATTAGCAGGTGCTAACATGTTTCTAACATGATTTTAGTGATTATGTTTCTAGCATGATTAGCAAGTTGTAAGCATGTTCTAGCATGTTTTTAGCATGTTTTTAGCATGATTAGAGATTGCACGTTTCTACCATGGTTAGCAAGTTGTTAGCATGTTGCTAGCATGTCTCTATCATGATTATCAAGTTGCTAGTATGTTTCTAGCATGATTAGCATGTTGCTAACATGTTTCTAACATGATTAACGAGTTGCTAGTATTTTTCTAACATGATCATCAGGTTGTTAACATGTTTCTATCATGATTAACAACTTGTTAACATGTTTCTAGCATGATTATAGTATGATTAAAGTTGTTATGTTTCTAGCATGATTAACTAGTTACTAGCATATTGTTAGAATGTTTCTAGCACGATTAGCAGGTGCTAGCATGTTTCTAACATGATGTTAGTATGATTAGCATGTTTCTAGCATGATTAGCAAGTTGTAAGCATGTTGCTAACATGTTTCTAACATGATTAATGAGTTGCTAGTATTTTTCTAACATGATCATCAGGTTGCTAACATGTTTCTAGCATGATTAACAACTTGTTAACATGTTGCTAACATGTTTCTAGCATGATTATAGTATGATTAGCAAGTTGTTAGCATGTTTCTACCATGATTAGCAGGTTGCTAGCATGTTTCTAACATGATTAACCAGTTACTAGCATATTGCTAGAATGTTTCTAGCACGATTAGCAGGTGCTAGCACGTTTCTAACATGATTTTAGTATGATTAGCATGTTCCTAGCATGATTAGCAAGTTGCTAACATGTTTCTAGCATGATTATCAGGTTGCTAACATGTTTCTAACATTATTTTAGTATGATTAACATGTTTCTAGCATGATTAGCAGGTGCTAGCATGTTTGTAGCCTGATTATAATATGATTAGCATGTTGCTAACACGTTTCTACCATGATTAACTGGTTGCTAGCATGTTTCTACCATGACTAACCAGTAACTAGCATATTGCTAGCATGATTCTAGTATGATTAGCATGTTTCTAGCATGGTTAGCAAGTTACTAGCATGATTCTAGCGTGATGAGCATGTTTATAGCATGTTGCCAGCATGATTAACAAGTTATGAACTTGTTGCTAACATGTTTCTAACATGATTAACGAGTTGCTAGTATTTTTCTAACATGATCATCAGGTTGCTAACATGTTTCTATCATGATTAACAACTTGTTAACATGTTGCTAACATGTTTCTAGCATGATTATAGTATGATTAGCAAGTTGTTAGCATGTTTCTAGCATGATTAACTAGTTACTAGCATATTGCTAGAATGTTTCTAGCACGATTAGCAGGTGCTAGCATGTTTCTAACATGATGTTAGTATGATTAGCATGTTTCTAGCATGATTAGCAAGTTGTAAGCATGTTGCTAACATGTTTCTAACATGATTAATGAGTTGCTAGTATTTTTCTAACATGATCATCAGGTTGCTAACATGTTTCTAGCATGATTAACAACTTGTTAACATGTTGCTAACATGTTTCTAGCATGATTATAGTATGATTAGCAAGTTGTTAGCATGTTTCTACCATGATTAGCAGGTTGCTAGCATGTTTCTAACATGATTAACCAGTTACTAGCATATTGCTAGAATGTTTCTAGCACGATTAGCAGGTGCTAGCACGTTTCTAACATGATTTTAGTATGATTAGCATGTTCCTAGCATGATTAGCAAGTTGCTAACATGTTTCTAGCATGATTATCAGGTTGCTAACATGTTTCTAACATTATTTTAGTATGATTAACATGTTTCTAGCATGATTAGCAGGTGCTAGCATGTTTGTAGCCTGATTATAATATGATTAGCATGTTGCTAACACGTTTCTACCATGATTAACTGGTTGCTAGCATGTTTCTACCATGACTAACCAGTAACTAGCATATTGCTAGCATGATTCTAGTATGATTAGCATGTTTCTAGCATGGTTAGCAAGTTACTAGCATGATTCTAGCGTGATGAGCATGTTTATAGCATGTTGCCAGCATGATTAACAAGTTATGAACTTGTTGCTAACAGGTTTCTAGCATGATTAGCATGTTCCTAGCTTGATTAGCAAGTTACTAGCATGATTCTAGTTGCTAGTCTTGTCTAGACAGATAAATAGATTAGAAATATTAGAACGGAAGTTTGAATTGATTAGAAATAGTACATAGAAGGGAAGTCTTGATTTAGTCTCAAAGGATTCTGGGAGTTTTGTCAGTTGGAGTTTGAATAGTGTTGCTCATTTGAACATTCCGTCAAAGTAAGTCAATGGGATTTTTATTAGAGATCGACCGATATATCGATTTACCGATATTTTTCCCGATATTTAAGCATTTTAACATAATCCGTTATCGGTTTTGTAATATCGGTTTCACCGATAAACGCCGCTATCTTGTGGGTGTTTTGAGAATTGCGCGCATACAGCGCGCCTGAGGGGAGACCCGACAACAACCGCGTGCAAAGGTAAAGCATAGCCTACTTCTTGCTTTGCTGTAATTAGTCAACTTTATTTAATATAACAGCCATTAATGCTCATATTAGATGTGATACATAAATGCCTCATATGTAACTAGTTTATGCAGCTTGGCTCTAAGAAATAGAGACGAATTACAGTCATGTAAAAGTCCTGTCCCAATAAACATAACTTTGCCTGAATTAAATAATATACAGCCACGAATGAGCACATGTTGGAAATGAAAGCGCTGAATTTAATTCTCTCTCTTTTGTCCATATGCTCATCATTAGAAGTCGGAGTCACATATAGGCTTAAACCGTCATAAGAAATAGAGACGAACTCACAGTCACGTAATAATCCTTGCCTTAAATAAAATATATAGGTATAGGCCTAAAAGAGTTAAAGTATAAAACAATGTTAGTTTCAGTGTTAAACTCGGATAAATGTGCGCTATTAGACACATACCCAATGCTTTGTGCGGAGAGTGGAAGCTAAAGCTGCTTACAGGACACGGAGGCGCCAGCGCGATCACTAATCACATTTCTTTCAGTGGAAACAATTTAATTATTCCGTGCTCATAAAGGTAGAGTAATACATCATTCGGAACTGTAAAGGGTCTACTTTTATATCACAATATCAACAAAACGTTGCAAACGGTGCCTTTATAAAACAATCATTATGCGCTTTCTGTTCTCAACAGCAGCGCTTCACAAAAATAAACCGAAACTCAGCGAATACAAACCGCACAGACATGATAAATATACCTATAGAAAGCTCAAAATTATTACTTAACGAAATAAATCAATTCGAAAACAAAAACTCTCATTATGTAATCTGTAATGATGCTTTTCTCTCTAAAGGCGCGTCCAAAGAGAAGATGGCGAGTCCACATCGGCAAATTAATCCTGAAGTTACTGGCTCAGAGAACTCTAGTTTATTAATAAATAATTAAAAAATCTCCTTACTATTTTCCCCTCGACACATTCATGATAATTACTTTTGCCGGTGTTTTCCAGCAAGCTTTAGCCTATTGCGTGCAACTGAACGCGGATCTCTTCCCGTTCGTTGAAGGCGCGCTCGCTGCTGCTGGAGACACTAAATGCCTGACCTAAAAAAAGTCGGGATGAAAAACAAGATTCATTTGTTTAAAACACTCTCAATTATATCAACCATTATTTTTCTAATACACTTCTAAATATATACAATATGGAAATTATTTATTATCTTTGCCGGCGATCACAGTTTGAGTATACTTCTTTGTAAATGCATGGATAAACCGCGCTGTCAGCAGGCATTTCAGAATAGAACGACGAAAACAATATTAGTAATTCTGATATAGGCCTAACATACCAGTTGAGAAATACAATAAAATGACTTAACATTATCCAGTGAATTCTTCACTATTTAGCCTGTTGAACAGCTTATAAACTGTAGTTTAAAACTAAGTTGATGCCTCTTTATTTATTTTCTCCATTTGAAAACATTCTACATTCTACATTTATTTTGCTTATTAGTGTTGCAGCTGTTTTTATTGTTGTAAAAGATTAAATTTAACATGAAAGACTGGGAATTTTCAACACTTTTTAAGATGACTTAAAGGAGGAAAAACCAAAGTGAAGTATGGACTTAATTCACTGATTTACTTTATAACATTAAATAAATATCGGTTCTGCATATCGGTTATCGGGCACATAATTATGCAAATAATCGGTATCGGTATCGCTAATAAAAAATCAATATCGGTCAATCACTAATTTTTATGATTTTTAACCTTTAATTTTATGAAAACTAAGTCAGATTTCTCAAGCCAACCTAACAAGAACTCTTCAGAATAAATGGCAAAAAACGCATGTCATTAAAAAAACTACCCTTTTATTAAAATATATTTCCAAAATCATTTCTGTGTTGTCATGAAAAAAAAAACAAAAAAACGTGTCATTAAAAAAAACAGAATTTACCCCTATATGTGTGGCATCTAACCTTAGATCAACTCAGATTACTGGCACTGTACAGAAGAGATGCATAGGAAAGAGTGTCGGAACTATTGCTTTGATCAGACAGTGATTCATTCAGTGATATTTGGTGTTTCTCCACATGGCAAGCATTTAAGAAAATGATAGGCCTCCCTTCTTTATTGTTTTGTTCACCCAAAAATGATTCCGTCATCATTTACTCAAGAAACGTAGAACTAAACATTCATTTTTGGGTGAACTGTTCATCTACAGCATTTCATTTCTCATGGATATTTTAAAGTGTCATCAGTCGCTCCATTAGACAGCAAACATCTCTACACCGGTTGTGAATCCAGAGAGACGGAGAGTCTGAACCCCAGAGGAATGTGATCCGTCAGTCCGGCCAACTGAGTCACGTACGTGAACTCCTCCAGCTCCTGAAATATAAACAATATATAAACATCTTCTACGCCAAGTAAACAGGAAAGCACAGAAGGCTCATCGCGATCAGGAAACGCACGGTTTTGCAGCGACTGGAGACGGAGCTTTCTCGATACAGGAGGTAATCGATGCGTCGGCCGATCCAGGGCTGATCAGGCTCAGGATACACCAGAGGAACACCTGCGATGGCCACCGGTGGAGAAATATAGTCCTTACGCAGTTCTTCGGTCTCTAGAGTCCTGCAGAGGAGATTAAAAGACACATTAGATCACAAAAACACTAAAATCTTCATATGAAAATATATGGAAATATCTCACCGCTGCAGGTTGTCTGGAGTCCGTACGTTCTCATCGTAGAGCGTCGGCTGTTCCAACAGGGTTCCTACAAACAAAACCGCCATAGGTTTTGGGGTTTAAATATTTATATTTGGAATTTCACAAAATGAAATTATTTTTAAACAATTAAACTTTAATAATAAATGAAAAAAATACATTTACAATTACATACAGTAAACAAGCAAAAAAAACAACTGCATCCTAACACAAACTAAATTTCAATATTGAAAAAAAAATGTAATTAAATATAGCAAATAAATAAGTATGATAAAAACAATAAAAAATAATTAAATTAAATTAAATATAATTAAAACTATAATACCCAACCTAAATTTTTAAATTTAAATAATTAAATTAAATATAATAAATAAATAAATAGGTAAAATAAAAACTATAATACCCAACCTAAATTTTTAAATTGAAATAATTTAATTAAATATAATAAATAAATAAACAAATAAATAGATAGATAGATAGATAGTCAAATAAAAACTATTATACCCAACCTAAATTTTAAAATTGAAATAATAAAATTTAATATAATAAATAAATAAATAAATAAATAGTCAGATAAAAACTAATACCCAACCTAAATTTTAAATAAATAAATAAATGAATAAATAAGTCAAATAAAAACTATAATACCAAACCTAAATTTTATAATTAAAATAATTAAATTAAATTAAATATAATAAATAAGTCAAATAAAAAGTATAATACCCAACATAAATTTTAATGTTTAAATAAATAAATATATACAAAAACTATAATACCCAACCTACATTTTAAAATGTAAATAAATAAATAAGGCATATAAAAACTATAATACCCAAACTAAATTTCAATATTGAAATAATTCAATTAAATATAATAAATAAATAAAATCAAAACTATAATACCCAACCTAAATTTCAATATTGAAATAATTAAATATAATAAATAAATAAACAAACAAATAAATGAAATAAAAACTAATACTCAACCTAAATTTTAAAATTAAAAGAAAAAAATTACATTAATAAATAAATAAGTAAGCCAAATAAAAACTATAATACCCAACATAAATTTTAACATTTGAAATAAGTAAATTAAATATAACAAAAAAATAAATATAAATAAAATAAATAACAAATATAACACCCAACCTAAATTTTGAAATAATTAAATGAAACATAATTAATTAATTAATTAATCAATTAAATAAAAAACTAATACCCAACATACATTTTAAAATAGGAAAAAAATATCAATTTAAATAAATAAATAATTCAACTAACTATAATACCCAACCTAAAACTCCAACATCCTAATAGTAATACCCAACCTAAATGTTAAAAACTGACAAATTAAATAAAAATAAAAAACAACATCCTAATAGTAACACCCAACCAGTGTTATTTTTGAATATTTTTTATTTTAAGTTATTTTTGATCATTAAAATAATATTATACTTTTAATATTCTGATTATTTATTTCAGTTTTAGTTTTGCTTATTTTAATACATCAAGTTAAACTAAATGAAAATGAGAAATGTCTTGCCAGTTAAAAAAGAAATTCAATTAACATATATTTTACTTCAAGTAATGAAAATGTTTTTAATGGTTTTAATTTTAGTTTCAGTTTTAGTCAAGTATAACACTGCACCCAACCTAAATTTTCAAACTGAAAATTTATTAAAATAAATTAAATTCACAACTGAGGAACAAAAACAGTAACGTTCAACTCCAAAATGTAGATTTTCTTTCCACAAACTGTACTGTAATACAAATGAGCAGTAATTAAGCGCATTACCGATGACCCAGGGCTTCTCTTTCCCGGCTCCGGCTCTGCAGGGATCCGTATAGTCCTCAAACACACTGTGGCTTTGCTCCAGCCTGTCGTCTGAAAACACACAGACACATGAACATCCTCCGCTAATGAGGCCTGTTTTTCCTTAACGACCTCTGTATAAACACTGATTTTTAATTAAGTTACTGGGTACGTACCAGGAGAGCAGTTGTCAAAGTTAAAGTCGCCACAAAGCACATCAAACATCACCAGCTCATCGTCTCGTCTGGTCACTGCCTGGAACTCATTGATCCATTTGGTCAACATGTTCAGCTGCTCGACACGAATCTCTCCGTCCCCTGATCAACAAACATGCACATATTAAATAAATAAATAAATGCAATTATTATTAGTTGTGCAATTTGTACATGGTTTAAACTGTAAATAATCCCAAAACAATAAAAACAATTCTTGTTGATCACTGAGAATCTTGACAATTTAATAGGAATGGATTGGATTACAATAGACATTGTTAAATAAAAACTATAATACCCATCCTAAATTTAAAAATTGAAATAATTAAATTAAATTAAATATAATAAATAAACAAGTAAAATAAAAACTACAATACCCAACCTACATTTTTAAATTGAAATAATTAAATTAAATTAAATATAATAAATAAATAAGCAAAATAATAACTGTAATACCAACATACATTTTAAAATTGAAATAATTAAATTTAATTAAATATAATAAATAAGCAAGCAAAATAAAAACTATAATACCCAACCTAAATTTTTACATTGAAATAATTAAATTAAAATATAATAAACAAATAGTCAAATAAAAACTATAATACCCAACCTAAATTTTAAATAAATAAGTCAAATAAAAACTATAATAACAACCTAAATTTTAAAATTGAAATAAATTAAATTAAATAATAAATAGACAAGCAAAATAAAAACAATACCCAACCTAAATTTTTAAATAAAAAAATTAAATTAAATATAATACATAAATAAATAAATAAGTCAAATAAAAACTATAATACCCAACCTACATTTTTTAAATTGAAATAATTAAATAAAATATAGCAAATAAATATGTAAATAAAATAAAAATATTATTAATTAATTAAAAGAATTTTTTTTAAATAATGTAAAAATAATAACAAAAATATTAATAATATTTTTTATTAATAATATAATAATTAATAAAATATACAAATATTTTATTTGTTTACCTGTATGTCATGTGAGCATTACCTGACATCGGAGAACCTCAAATGTGTGCATGTTTTAGTATTTTTTTGTATTTTTTAAACAATATTAGTTTTATTAATATTTTAAAAATAATAAAATAAAAAAGAAAGTTTATATTTATAAATAATCTAAATTTATGTGATTTATAAATATCACATTTATAAATAAAATAATTTAAAATAAAATAGAATGACATGAAGGTGAATAAATAAACAGAATTTAAATTTTCCAAGTAATCCAAGTAATATTAACTGTAAATGCATCGTAACACTTGCCTTCAGGAGCGTGCAGGTGAGTGCAGTTAATATACCCGACCATTTTCTTCTCGTCTTTTCGTAAGCCGATTTCCACCTTGTGAGAAAACAAGTTCGTTTTTACTTTGTTCACTTTCCAAACCTTCATATAAAACATTCTAGATCACCCAAAAATGAAAAATCATTTATTCACCCTCCTCCACTTGTTCCAAACAAGTTTGAGTTTCTTTCCTCTGCTGAAAAGAAGGTATTGGAGCTTATTGCGTTTTATTATAAAATGGATAGTTCCGGTTGATTCTGATTGGTTGAGCCACGTTTAAGGCTGTTGTAAATTTTTTACAAACAAACACCTTTGTTTACATCTGTGTGTTGCTCGGCAACCACTTTGTTGCAACCACAACCGTTTCTGAGGAACTACATTGTTTGGCGGAAGAATAATGTTTTTATTATTATCATTATACTTTATTTACTCTGTTTTATTTTGTGAAATCTTACTGCGTATATGAAATAACTGTTTTATAAAAGCAATAACTCCCATGAAACCGTGGTTTACAGTGAATTTATAACCGCTAAGGGGGTCTAAGCTACGTGTTGTGCCTAACAACGCCCCTCAGCTGTTATAAATTCACTGTAAACCACAGCTTCTTGGGGTTTATTGCTTTATTAAAACATGGACAAAACATTACGGTCCTTGATTCTGATTGGCTGAGCCACGTTCAAAGCAAACACCTTTGTTTACATGTGTGTGTTGCTCGGCAACCACTTTGCTGCAACCACAACCGTTTCTGAGGAACTACATTGTTTGGCGGAAGAATAATGTTTTTATTTATATGATTACACTTTATTTGCTCTGTTTTATTTTGTGAAACCTTATGACATATATGGAATAACCATTTTATAAAAGCAATAAACCCCGTGAAGCCGTGGTTTACAGTGAATTTACAACAGCTAAGGGGGTTCAAGATTCGTATCGAGCTTAACAACATCCCTTAGCTGTTATAAATTCATGGTAAACCACTGCTTCTTGGGGCTTATTGCTTTATTATAAAACGGATAGTTCCGGTCCTTGATTCTGATTAGCCGCGTTTAAAGCTGTTGTAAATTACTCTGCAAACATACACCTTTGTTTACATCTGTGTGTTGCTCGGCAACCACTTTATTGCAACCACAACCTTTTCTGAGGAACTACATTGTTTGGCGGAAGAATAATGTTTTTATTCATATCATTACATTTTATTTGCTCTGTTTTATTTTGTGAAACCTTATGGCGTATATGGAATAACCGTTTTATAAAAGCAATAAGCCCCAAGAAGCCATGGTTTACAGTGAATTTATAACAGCTAACTCCGCTTCGCGTCTTGCCTAACAACGCCCCCTTAGCTGTTATAAATTCACTGTAAACCATGGCTTCTAGGGGCTTATTGCTTTATTATAAAATGGATAGTTCCGGTCCTTGACTGGTTACGCTGCGTTTGAGGCTGTTGTATATTTTTTACAAACACCTTTGTTTACGATTGTGTGTTGCTCAGCAACCACTTTGTTGCAACCACAACCGTTTCTGAGGAACTACATTGTTTGGCGGAAGAATAATGTTTTTATTTATATGATTACACTTTATTTGCTCTGTTTTATTTTGTGAAACCTTATGACATATATGGAATAACCATTTTATAAAAACAATAAACCCGGTGAAGCCGTGGTTTACAGTGAATTTACAACAGCTAAGGGGGTTCAAGATTCGTATCGAGCTTAACAACATCCCTTAGCTGTTATAAATTCATGGTAAACCACTGCTTCTTGGGGCTTATTGCTTTATTATAAAACGGATAGTTCCGGTCCTTGATTCTGATTAGCCGCGTTTAAAGCTGTTGTAAATTACTCTGCAAACATACACCTTTGTTTACATCTGTGTGTTGCTCGGCAACCACTTTGTTGCAACCACAACCGTTTCTGAGGAACTACATTGTTTGGCGGAAGAATAATGTTTTTATTATTATCATTATACTTTATTTACTCTGTTTTATTTTGTGAAATCTTACTGCGTATATGAAATAACTGTTTTATAAAAGCAATAACTCCCATGAAACCGTGGTTTACAGTGAATTTATAACCGCTAAGGGGGTCTAAGCTACGTGTTGTGCCTAACAACGCCCCTCAGCTGTTATAAATTCACTGTAAACCACAGCTTCTTGGGGTTTATTGCTTTATTAAAACATGGACAAAACATTACGGTCCTTGATTCTGATTGGCTGAGCCACGTTCAAAGCAAACACCTTTGTTTACATGTGTGTGTTGCTCGGCAACCACTTTGCTGCAACCACAACCGTTTCTGAGGAACTACATTGTTTGGCGGAAGAATAATGTTTTTATTTATATGATTACACTTTATTTGCTCTGTTTTATTTTGTGAAACCTTATGACATATATGGAATAACCATTTTATAAAAGCAATAAACCCCGTGAAGCCGTGGTTTACAGTGAATTTACAACAGCTAAGGGGGTTCAAGATTCGTATCGAGCTTAACAACATCCCTTAGCTGTTATAAATTCATGGTAAACCACTGCTTCTTGGGGCTTATTGCTTTATTATAAAACGGATAGTTCCGGTCCTTGATTCTGATTAGCCGCGTTTAAAGCTGTTGTAAATTACTCTGCAAACATACACCTTTGTTTACATCTGTGTGTTGCTCGGCAACCACTTTATTGCAACCACAACCTTTTCTGAGGAACTACATTGTTTGGCGGAAGAATAATGTTTTTATTCATATCATTACATTTTATTTGCTCTGTTTTATTTTGTGAAACCTTATGGCGTATATGGAATAACCGTTTTATAAAAGCAATAAGCCCCAAGAAGCCATGGTTTACAGTGAATTTATAACAGCTAACTCCGCTTCGCGTCTTGCCTAACAACGCCCCCTTAGCTGTTATAAATTCACTGTAAACCATGGCTTCTAGGGGCTTATTGCTTTATTATAAAATGGATAGTTCCGGTCCTTGACTGGTTACGCTGCGTTTGAGGCTGTTGTATATTTTTTACAAACACCTTTGTTTACGATTGTGTGTTGCTCAGCAACCACTTTGTTGCAACCACAACCGTTTCTGAGGAACTACATTGTTTGGCGGAAGAATAATGTTTTTATTTATATGATTACACTTTATTTGCTCTGTTTTATTTTGTGAAACCTTATGACATATATGGAATAACCATTTTATAAAAACAATAAACCCGGTGAAGCCGTGGTTTACAGTGAATTTACAACAGCTAAGGGGGTTCAAGATTCGTATCGAGCTTAACAACATCCCTTAGCTGTTATAAATTCATGGTAAACCACTGCTTCTTGGGGCTTATTGCTTTATTATAAAACGGATAGTTCCGGTCCTTGATTCTGATTAGCCGCGTTTAAAGCTGTTGTAAATTACTCTGCAAACATACACCTTTGTTTACATCTGTGTGTTGCTCGGCAACCACTTTATTGCAACCACAACCTTTTCTGAGGAACTACATTGTTTGGCGGAAGAATAATGTTTTTATTCATATCATTACACTTCATTTGCTCTGTTTTATTTTGTGAAACCTTACGGCGTATATGGAATAACCGTTTTATAAAAGCAATAAGCCCCAAGAAGCTGTGGTTTACAGTGAATTTATAACAGCTAACTCCGCTTCGCGTCTTGCCTAACAACGCCCCCTTAGCTGTTATAAATTCACTGTAAACCATGGCTTCTAGGGGCTTATTGCTTTATTATAAAATGGATAGTTCCGGTCCTTGATTGGTTGCGCTGCGTTTGAGGCTGTTGTATATTTTTTTACAAACACCTTTGTTTACGATTGTGTGTTGCTCAGCAACCACTTTGTTGCAACCACAACCGTTTCTGAGGAACTACATTGTTTGGCAGAAGAATGTTTTTATTAATATTATTACACTTTATTTGCTGTTTTATTTTGGGAAACCTTATTACGTATATGGAATAAGCGTTTTATAAAAGCAATAAGCCCTGTGAAACCATGGTTTACAGTGAATTTATAACCGCTAAGAGGGTCTAAACTTTGCGTTGTGCCTAACAATGCTACTTAGCCGTTATAAATTCACAGTAAACCACGGCTTCTTGGGGCTTATTGCTTTAGTACAGAATAGATTCGTTCTATGCCATGTTGCCATCAAATAAATCTGTTGTCATACCAGCTTTGCTGCAAAATAGACGAGACGTGAGCACAAAGGTCATACACGTCCGCCTTGCATGTTTATGTAGAAAAACAATGCTGAAGTAGCAGACTGGAATGGAAAAATGTGTATTGTGTGAACAGCCCCTTAATGAAGACAGAATTTTCATTTTTGACGTACTACCCCGAAATTGCATGTCGTACCTTTACGGTGAGCAGGCCTTTGGCAGCCAGAGCATCTTCTCCCCGTCCATTTGGAAAGCAGTGATACTCAGCCTCCATCACGGGATAGCGACTAGCCAGGAACAAACCGCTGTTAAAAAACTTAAAAGACGAGCACGTTCCAGTAGGTTGACAAGCGTAACCACCGACATCGTAGAGCACGTGTCCGTAGAGCGGACCGAGAGCCCGCGCGAGCTTCAGAGCGGCTCTTTTATCGAAAACCTCCTGGAGACACACGACGTCCACGGAGGACGGAAACAGAGCGGACACTTCCAACGGTACGTCCGCGTCCCGTAGTAGCGTCCGAGGCGGATTCTTGTGCTGGTTGGAGTTCTGATTGGAGTTGGGTTTGGGAAGGCCGTCGGTTTCAGGTACATCTTCCGTCTGATTGGCTGCAGAAACGTCTACGGATCCATACGAGGACAGCGGCGGTTGCGGGATCAAACTGCTGGACGGAGTAACCGTTCCACAGCTGCTGGGAGAATCGACGAAGATACGGATGTGAGGGCGCGTGATGCCCTGAACCATGCTTTTACCGATGTACGCCGCACGTTTTTGCGTGTGCCCGAGGTTGTTGAAGCGTGCGATGCCGTCGGGAAGCAAGCACAGGTTTCCCGTCAAAAACCCGAAGCTGACTTTCCCCGTCTCTTCCCATCTAGCGTTGCGATTCTCCATGGGAATGATCTGCTCTTGATGGTGGTACGCGAACGGCCGGCGTACGGCCTGCAGCGGAGCCCACAGTATGAACCCTAGCAGGGCGAACGGTGTGGAGATTATGAACAGGATGAAGAAGAGGACGGACCCAAAGACGACCTGAAGCGGGTGGAGGTAGCACTCCATTTCTCGCCGCCACATGCGCTCCAGACTGGTGGAGATGCAGATGGCGAGGAGACGGTCCAGGAACCAGAAACAAGGGAAGATCAGACCCCATCCTACCGCATGGAGACCTTCCAGGAAGAAATTGGGGAAAGGAGACGCTCTTAAAGACATGCCTCAGCGCCAAACGCCAACCAAAGACACCTTCTCATCTCAGATCCTCCACACAGCCAATGGAGCTCTGCTGATCACAAATAAGGAGAAAAAACTTGTTAGTAAAGCTGCAGCTACTTGGTTGGATTGTCTGAACCTGAGTTATTGTTAACTTAAACTTAACTTAAAACCTTAAAAAAATATAAATTCTTACTTTAAATAAAATCTCATTTTTGTTTAGTTAGTAAAATTAGAAGAAAAAAATGTGAATTAGGACTAAAAATACTTACATTTAGAATTTCACTAAAACTAAAATAAAAATGAACAAAAAGTGTAGAGACATCTTAAAAATAGTTATTTAAAAATAACTAGATAATAAAAAAAAAAGTTTGTGGAGACAAACTTTGAAGTTGGCTTGAGAAAGCCGGACCAGAAAGATTGAAAAAGTTTGTAAAAGTTTTAATAGTTTTAAAAAAATGTAGAAGTTGTAAAAGTTTGATGGTTTTCAGTCTGAAATAGACTAAAGGAGTTTTAAAGCTTAAACCTTGAATGTTTTGAAGGCAATAGTCTATTAGATGGATAGCGTGTTTTTGGCATTATTAACAAGCTACTAGCATGTTGGTAACATGTTTCTAGCATGATTAGCATGTCACTAGCATGTTTGAGCATGTTTAGCAAGTTACTAACATGCTGCTAGCATGATTAGAAAGTTACTAGCATGTTTTTAGCATGATTAGCATGTCACTAGCATGTTTGAGCATGTTTAGCAAGTTACCAACATGCCGCTAGCATGATTAACAAGTTACTAGCATGTTTTTAGCATGATTAGCATGTCACTAACATGTTGTTAACATGTTTCTAGCATGATTGGCAAGTTACTAGCATGTTTCTAGAATGTTTCTAGCATGATTAGTATGTCACTAGCATGTTTTAACATGATTAACAATTTACTATGTTGCTAACACACTTCTAGCATGTTTCTAACATGATTAGCAAGTTGCTGGCATGTTTCTAACATGATTAGTATGTCACTAACATGTTTTTAGCATGATTAGCAAGTTAGTACTGTTGCTAACATGCTTCTAGCATTATTAGCATGTCACTAGCATGTTGTTAACATGTTTCTAGCATGACTGGCAAGTTACTAACATGTTTCTAGAATGTTTTTAGCATGATTAGCATGTCAGTAACATGTTTTAGCATGTTTAGCAAGTTACTAACATGCTTTTAGCATGATTAGCATGTCACTAACATGTTGTTAACACGTTTATAGCATGACTGGCAAGTTGCTAGCATGTTTCTAGAATGTTTCTAGCATGATTAGTATGTCACTAGCATGTTTTAACATGATTAGCAAATTACTACTATGTTGCTAACATGCTTCTAGCATGTTTCTAACATGATTAGCAAGTTGCTAGCATGTTTCTAGCATGATTATTACATCACTAACATGTCTTTAGCATGATTAGCAAGTTACTACTGTTGCTAACATGCTTCTAGCATGATTAGCATGTCACTAGCATGTCGTTAACATGTTTCTGTCACGTTTAGCAAGTTACAAGCAGGTTTCTAGCATGATTCGTATGTCACTAGCACATTTTTAACGTGATTAGCAAGTTACTACCATGTTACTAACGTGTTTCTATCATGATTAGCATGTCACAAGCATGTTGTTAGCATGTTTCTAGCATGATTAGCAAGTTACTACCATGTTTCTAACATGATCAGCGAGTTGCTGGCATGTTTCTAACATGATTAGTATGTCACTAGCATGTTTTTAGCTTGATTAGCATGTCACTATCATGTTGCTAACATGTTTCTAGCATGATGAGCATGCCACTAGCATGTTGCTAGTATCTTTCTAGCATGATTAGCATTTGTTAGCATGTTGCTAGCATGTTATTAATATGTTTCTAAATAATTTTTTTTTTTTTAAATCAGTTAGTTGCATTACTCATTTTTGTTCGGTTACTGAAATTAAAATAAAAAATTAGAACTAGAAGTACTAAAACTTAGAATTCTACCAAAACATATATTAAAAAGATATATTAAAATATTAAAAAATAAATAAATTAGCTAGTTGCAGAGTAAACATTACTCATTTCAGTTTAACTTGAAGTGCTAAATTTACTAAAACTTAAACTGAAATATAAATAATTAAAAACTAAATTAACATTTAAAAAATAATAATTACTTAATGAATGAATTAATTAATGAAAAAAACGTAGTGTTATTAAAGTAAAAGACTAAATATTTACTTAATCAAATAGTCAGTGGATTGTATGAACCAGGGTTATTAACTAACATTAAACCCATCATTTAATTTTCCTTACTTGAAATAAAATAAACATAAAAAACATTTTTGTTACTTTAAATATAATAAACACTAACTAAAATATAAAATAATAGATCAAAAACAAACTTATTTTATTTCTGCTAGTTGTCAAGGAAATTTCTCATTTTCATTCAGTCTACTAAAATGACGAAAACTGAAACAAACATGATAAAACAAGCTAATAAAAGTGCAAAAAACTCAATAAAATTAATACAACTACATAGAATAAAAAAAATGGATTCAAATTGTTTATAAAATCTATAATAGTGAATCAAAGATGATTAAACAACACTAGTCTGTCTTAAGACAAAGTTCTCTGAGAGTAGCTCCGTCTCTAAATCCATCCCCTTTAAAGCACCAACACAACAAAAAATCTGAAAAACGATCTAGATCTACCTTTACATAGAGCTTGTCAGTTGGTCGACCGTCTCTGCTCCTTTCATTTCATTCTCAATGCATTAGTTCAGTGAATGGCTTTAGCAAACACAATGACGTCCACGCAGCTTGTTCAACAGGAGAAACACGTTTACGTTACCTTTGGTTGGAATTCATTTTCATGCATCTACTGATTTAATGCAAAAAAGTCTACTTGACTTCTCAGCTGGTGATTTTCATTTTCACATTCAACAAAATTCACCACGAGACACTAAATACAGAACTAACCCGACAGCTTCTACAGCGGTCACGTTTACATGCACCACATGCAATATTTGACCCATTTTATTTTACGTTGTGAACAATTAAGTTAAATTAAATATATTGTTAAAATAGAAAATAAATTAAAATTAAAATATAATAATAAATAATAATAATAATAATGATAATAACAATAATAACAATAATAATAATAATAATATATTTTATTGTATTTATGTTGTGAACAAATAAGTTAAATGAAATATATTGTTAAAATTAATAAAATAAAAAAAATAATGAAAATAATAATAATATATTTTATTTTATTTATGTTGTGAACAATTAAGTTAAATAAAATATATTGTTGAAATTGAAAATAAATAAAAAATTAAATAATTTAATACTAATAATAATATATTTTATTTTATTTATGTTGTGAACAATTGGGTTAAATGAAATATATTGTTGAAATAGAAAATAAATAAATAATTAAATAATAATAATAATAATTTATTTTATTGATGTTATGAACAGTTAAGTTAAATGAAATGTATTGTTGAAATTGAAAATACATAAATAAATAATTAAATAATAATAATAATTTATTTTATTTATGTTGTGAACAATTAAGTTAAATGAAATATATTGTTGAAATAATAATAAAATATTTTATTTTATTTATGTCGTAAACAATTAGGTTAGATTAAATATATTGTTGAAATTGAAAATGAAAAATAAATTGATAATAATAATAATACATTTGGTCAAAATATATTTTATTTTATTTGTTTTTAAAATTGCTGAAATTAAAAACATATTTACTTTTAAAATTATTTTACCAAAAAAAAAAATGTAAAATGTTTTTTTTTTTTTTTTTTAAATTTCAAATGAGTTATGTTTACACATTATACATTTTGCTTTTTTAAAAAAATATACAAAAATGGTTTAAAAAATGAATAAATATATATGCAAGTATATTCTGACAAATATTTTAGCAAATATATATTTTTGGTAATTTTCTAAAATATATTTTTAAAAATATTTTAAATTATTTTTTTCCACATTGGGACCTTATAAAAACAAAAACAGAGCCTCCTCCTGCTCCAAAATTGTTTCTTCAATAGCTTTTTAAAAGTCATTGAGTTTCTTAACTCACAAATAACAATTCTGTGAGCAAAACAGGATATTATGCCATGTTATCTAACAGATAGCAATCAGAGGATCTTAGAGCATTTCCTCCAGCAGCCCTGCTTCACTCCTCAGCCTGATGGCCAGTGTGCACTGCAGATATACTGTAGTGTGTAGTGTGTAGTGTGCTGTTCTGGAGAGATTAGAGGCTTACAGCTCCACTTCATCTGCTGCTAAACCGCATATACTGGATTAATCCGTAATTGATTTATCGATCGACAGCCCTGAAATGATCGAATTCAATAATCAACACACTAATACGATCTAACGCATGCTGACTGATAATGAAATCGGTTGCATGTCAGTCACTGCAGTGCAGGAAACAGGTCGAAACACGACAACAACACGAACTCCACACGTGTGCGGCTGCTGCTGCTGCTGCTGCTGACGTCATCCTGCATCTGCGACAAAGTATCACATTCTCTCTCATCACTACTTGTCATTTTCGCGTCTGAAAACCCGCGATCACGTGTCCAGTAAACGGATCCCGGTTAGCAGGGCGGGTAATGGCGCTCGTGAAGTTTACCTGTCGGTGTGTCTGTCACTCACCTGACTGGGTTTTCTGCGCGCGACAGTGTCTGTTGTGACGGCGGGCTGATGTTTTGGTTCATGACGGTCCGCCCGTGTGTCGGACAGCTTTCGGATTCACTGAACGCGGTTCATTCGGTCTCTGTCGCTGCTCGCGTCCCTCCAGCGGTTTCGATACGCACACGCACGCACACAGTATAATGGGTCATGCGCGCGCCCGTACACACCCCCGCGCGTGCATGTGCGCGCCTCTGCAAAGCCGAAACTCACTTTACTACTTCCTGGATGTTTGGGGCCCCGGAGACCCCTGTGCCTGTGAAGCCAGATAAAATGAGCTACTTTTTTATGATAAAAATGTCAAAATAAATAAATAAATAAATAAAGCTTCTAATGTATATTGCTAGCGTTTTGACTTGTTTTTTGACACTTTATATTATATAAATATTCACACACAATATATAAAGCCATTGCATTTTAGCAATATATCTGCAAAAAATGTTTATATATTGTTTTATTTATTTATTATAAATGTATACAGTATTTTTGCTCAGTTTGTTGGTGATACTGCTTTAATAATACAATATACAATTTACATTTTCTCAGTATTATTTTAACAGTTGTAAATGAAAGGAGTCAAATACAAATACCTCTTAAAGTTTATAAAATGTAAAGTTTTTTAATGTTTATAAAGTTTTAGATTTATTAAAAAAAAGCTTTTTTAGCTGATGGACTAGCAAATAAACAGACCTTGAATATATAAAATAAAATATTATTACTATTATTATTTTTATTGTTATTATATTGTTGTTGTTGTTGTTGCTGTTTATTTCTTGGACTAGCAACTAAACAAAAATTGTAAAAATCCTAAAGATATAATTCTTTATGTTTTTTATTTTATTTTATTTTATTATAGCAAAAATACTGAAAATCTTTAGGATATAATTCATTATTTATTTATTTGTTTATTTATTATATTATTTTATTATATTATCAAACAAACATAAAAACCCTGAAGATATAATTCATTATTTATTTATTTATTTATTTATTTTGGACTAGCAAACAAAAATATAAAAATCCTTAAGATATAATTCATTATTTTATTTTATTTATTTTTATTTTTTTATTTTGGACTAGCAAACAAAAATATATATATAAAAAAACCTGAAGATATAATTCATTATTTTATTTTATTTTATTTTAAATATTTTAATTTTATTTTATTTTTATTTTATTATTTTGGACCAGCAAACAAAAATACAGAAAATCTTGAAGATATAATTCATTCATTCATTCATTCATTCATTCATTATTTATTTATTTATTTATTTATTTATTTTGGACTAGCAATATTGAAAATCTTGAAGATATAATTCATTATTTTTTATTTTATTATTTTGGACTAGCAAGCAAAAATACTGAAAATCTTTAGGATATAATTATTTATTTATTTATTATTTTATTTTATTTTATTATATTATCAAACAAACATATAAAAACCCTGAAGATATAATTCATTATTTATTGTATTTTATTTTATTATTTTGGAGTAGCAAACAAAAATACTGAAAATCTTGAAAATATAATTATTTATTTATTTATTTATTTATTTATTTATTTATTTATTTATTTTGGACTAGCAAACAAAAATATATATTAAAAAAATTATTTTATTTTATTTTAAATATTTTAATTTAATTTTATGTTAATTCTATTATTTTGGACTAGCAATATTGAAAAAATATAATTCATTATTTTTTATTTTATTTTATTTTATTTTAAATATTTTAATTTAATTTTATGTTAATTCTATTATTTTGGACTAGCAATATTGAAAAAATATAATTCATTATTTTTTATTTTATTTTATTTTATTTTTATTTTATTATTTTGGACTAGCGAACAAAAATACAGATAATCTTGAAGATATAATTCATTCATTCATTCATTCATTATTTATTTATTTATTTATTTTGGACTAGCAATATTGAAAATCTTGAAGATATAATTCATTATTTTTTATTTTATTATTTTGGACTAGCAAACAAAAATATAGTAAATCCTGAAGATATACTTCATTTTTTATTTATTTTTTCTTATTTTATTTTATTTTATTTCATTTCATTATTTTGAACTAGCAAAAAAAATACTGCAAATCTGGAAGATATAATTCATTATTTATTTTATTTTATGTCATTATTTTGTACTAGCAAACAAGAAAACTGCAAATCTTGAAGCTATATTTCATTATTATTTTATTTAACTTTATTTTAGACTAGCAAAAAAAATCGTAATTTTTACTTTGAGTAGTTTCTTATGAATATATAAATCATATCAGTGAAATGTAACTATTAGAATGACAGAACGATGATTTGCAAGCAGAAGAGCATTCAGTCGAGTGTTTTCTCTCATTCACTCCAGACTCGGTGTGATCTTGTGTTTCTGTGTGCTTTATTCTCTACCAGAGGAACAGCGGACGCCCGTCCCGTCGTGCCATGAAGCACAGACAGTCGAGCAGCAGCAGCAGATCCTTCATCAGTCGGGACGGAGCCGTGTCCACAACCATCCTGCGAAGGACGGCCCGATCGCTGTAGGCCGGATCCAGCGCGTCTGGAGGCTCCTTCAGGATGCCGTAGGTGTTGACGATGAGTTCGCTGAAGGCGGGATGAAGACTCGTGTTGTAGCCCAGCGCATGAAGGCCGTCCATGACCTCCGAGTGTCGCTCCAGCAGCCGGATCCTGTACAATTCATCCACCGTCCCGCTCAGAGGATGAACACACACCTGCGGATTCACACACAGTCAACAACCACACTGTTTGCATTCACAGACAAAACTTGCTATCAACAGATTATTTATAGCTGCTTCTGCATATTAAACCACATGTTTTACAACTGCTGACATGCAACACTAAATAGAGCTCATGTATTATTTATTTAGAATATTTGAATATTTAAATATTTCAGTTTCCATTTTCGTTTTAGTTAAAGTTTTAGTATTTTTTTTAAATAAAAAAACTACATTTTTTATATGCTTTTTATTTATTTTAACTGAGAACAAAAAAACATTTTAATTTTCCAATTCGCTGTCATGCAGTAATAAATGATTGATTTATTAAATATTTAATTATGTGAATATTTTATTTATATTTTCCATTTCCATTTTAACTTGACAGTTTTAGTAATTGTCTGTGGATTTTTTAAATTAGTTTTATTTAGATATTTGTTTGTTTACTAAAAACAACTACATGTTCTGTATAGTTTTTATTTATTTTAAATGAGAAAAAAATATTTTTAAATTGCTGGCATGCAACACTAATTATATAGTTTATGTAATATTTATTTAGAATATTTTAATATTTAAATGTTTTATTTTCCATTTTTATTTTAGTGAAGGTTTTAGCAATTTTGTTATGTAATTTTATTCATTTTTATTACTTTTTAAAATATAAAAACTACATTTTATATATAGTTTTTATTCATTTTAACTGAGAAAAATTTGCTGGCGTGCAACAGTAAATAATTTGTTAATTTATTTATTTAATTTAGTTAGATTTTTTAAATTATTAAATTGTTTGAATTTTAATTATTTGAATATTTTATTTACATTTTCCATTTCCATTTTAATTTGACAGTTTTAGATCAGATTTTTTTCATTAGTTTTATATTTCTTATATTTTTTTCTTAGTTAAAATGAATTAAAACTATATAGAAAATGTATTTAATTTAGTTAATTTATTTATTTTTTAAATATTTAATTATTTGAATATTTTATTTATATTTCCATTTTAATTTGACCGTTTTAGTATTTTTTAACAGATTTTTTTATTAGTTTTATATTTTTTATTTTTTACTTAGTTAAAATGAATTAAAACTATGAAGAAAATGTATTTAATTTAGTTAATTTTTTATTTTTTAAATATTTAATTATTTGAATATTTTATTTATATTTTCCATTTCCATTTTAATTTTACACTTACAGTAATTTTTTTACGAATTTTTTTATTAGTTTTATTTAGTTATTTGTATGCTTATAAAAAAAACCCTACATTTTCTGTATAGTTTTTATTATTTTTATTTTACAACTGCTGGCATGCAAAACTAAATAAACGGTTCATATAATATTTTTATATTTTTGTGATTTTACTACATTGAGTTAAATGAAAATGAGAAATGTTGCTTTGGCTAAAATAAAAGTCATTTAAAAAATATATATTTTTTGTTTGCATTTGCATCTACAAATGGATTACTTGTAGCTGCTTCTGCATATTAAACTGAAGAAAAAAAATATATTTTTATATTTATATATTTATATTTATTTTATATTTATATTTTTTTAGATTTAATTTTTTACATTTGTTAAATATTTAAATATTATAACATGTTGGTTTTTATTTTAGTTAATGTTTTTTGTTGTCATTTTTATTACAAAAAATGTCATTGCCACAACACTAAATAAATAATCCATGCCTGTCTGTCCTATAAATATTCTAATAAATATTGTGGGAAAGATTTATTTCTTATCACCTGCTGGATTTTGTCCAGGATGTTCTGCACGGTGAATCCGTAGAGTCGGGATTGTTCCTGGAAAACATGCGAGAGGATTCGACGGTCCAGCTGGAAGGCGATTTCACCCAGTAACCTGCTCGGATCTGCGGGAATTAAACAGATTAACCATCAGGACACCAGAACCAGGTTCAAATTCAGATATTTTTGTTAGTAAGTTTTACAGACAAATGTAAACTGCATCCATGCATGGATTTATTTACTTTTAATAAAAATAAAATAAAAGTTACAATGTTTTTTTGGAGTTGGAGCGGATAGTGAAGGACAATAATGCACCTCGAGAAGCTCAAATATAAGAGACTTTTCATTTGTGTCGCAAATTTTGATCAACACATCATCTCTTTATTATTATTCCACCATGTAAAATAGAAGTTTAGTATAAATGAGATACTGTCAAGTGAAATTAATGAAAATAAAAGATAAATAACAATTTTTATTATTTGTAATATTTACATTATATTCTTTATATGTTTTAAATATAAAAAAATATAAAATACATACAAAATATAACTGTCAGAACTGTCTCAAGTAGGATAAATTTTAGTATAAATTAGATCATGTTAGTTTTTTTATGTTTTGATATTATTTTTATTTATTTTTTTTACGAATTCCATTTTAATTTTACAGTTTTAGTATTTTTTTTTACAGATTTTTTTTGTTTTATTTAGATATTTTTTATTTGTGGCATGCAACACTAAATAAATGGTTCATATAATATTTTGATATTTTTTATATTTTTTTAATTATTTTTAAAATTATATATATATATATATATAATTATATATATATAATTTAAAAAAAAAATATATATATATATATATATATACACACACACACATTTCTAATCATTTTTTAATTAAAAAAAAAACAAATATATTTAATATGGTTAAAAAAAATTATAAATAAAATACATTTTTATTTATTAAAAAAACGAAATAAAACATTCTACACAATATTAAATATAGAATTATAAATGTTTACATTTTTATTTAGTAAACACATTTTTCTTTATATTATTAAAATAAATCATTTTAAAATAAAAACACTTACTAAAGTGTATTCAATTATAATCTAAAATAAATAAATAAAAAAATATATTTTAAACAATTATTTAATTATAGGGTATTCAAAAAACTTCAATTATAATGTAAAATAAATAACGTAATAAATATTATTAAAAAGTATTAAAATGTAGTTTAAGAAAATTAAAAAATAATTATTATTTTAATTTATTTTTAAATCACATATTAAATGTAAATGTATACATTTTTAATCATTTGTTAAAAAATTTAAAATATTAAATATATTTAAATTTATTTGTAAAAATTAAAAATAATAATAAATAAAATAAATCAATTATATTTTATTATTTATAAACAACAACAATAACAACAACAAAACATTCCACATATTAAATATAAAATTATATATGTATGTATATATATATATATATATATATATTCCATTTCCATTTAATTTTTATGGTTTTTCTTTATTAGTTTTATTTAGTTAAGTTATATAGTTAAGTTTAGTATAATTAGATATACTCTCAAGTGAAATGAATGAAAATTAAAAATAAATAACTTTTTTTTATTATTTGTAATATTTATATGATATTCTTTATATTTTTAAAATATAAAAAAAAAATAAAATACATACAAAATATAACTGTCAGAACTGTAGTATAACTGTAGTATAAATTTTAGTATAAATTAGATCATATTAGTTTTTTATGTTTTGATATTTTAAAATGTAATTTTTATTTACTGCTTCCATTTTAATTTTAGCTGAAGTGTAAGTTATTTTGTAGTGGTTTTTTAATTTATTTTAGCACATCACGTTACATTCATGAAAATAAAAAATAAATACGTTTATTTTTAAATTTGCAAAAAAACATTTACATGATATTTACATTTCTTATACAAAAACTAAATATATAAAAAATGTAATATTTTATTTCAAGCAATGAAATGAAATGTTTTAGTTGACTATAATAACTTGGTGTGAATGAAGGATTCACACACCTCTCATTCTCTGCTGTCTGAAGGAGCAGACGGGCGGCTCATCGTTATTAAATGTCGATGACGGTGATGTTAAAGCGTCCGTGTGCAGCAGGTTGAGACGTGAAGACGTCTTATGAGCTCCTTTCAGCAGCTCATCTGTGAATCTGCTCTCATTCACACTGTCCTTCCACTCAATATCTGATCTCCTGCCTGAACAACAGTCACAGCATTTACAGTAAACATTATCAAAAATAATGAATTTAAAGTTAACATATAGATTAAAATATGTGCATTTATAAAAGATGCCATGCATTTTATAATAAGCGCTATATTTACAGGATCTGCTCTATATCTGCTTTCTCCTCACAACCTTTATATTTACTGTACATATGAACACTTGCCATTTTTTCCACATAAAAAACTTGTATTAATGTATTTTAAGAAACAAAAAATTCAAATTAATTATTTTAATATCACATATTAAATGTAAATGTATACATTTCTGATCATTTTTTAATAAAAAAAACGTAAATATATTTAAAATAAAAAAATTATAAAATAAATAAATTAATTTTATTTATTTCAAAATTATTTATTTATTTTTATTCAATAAACACATTTCTCTTTATATTATTAAAACAAATCATTTTAAAATAAAAACACTTACTAAAGTGTTTTCAATTATAATGTAACAAATACATTTGAAAAATTATTTGAAAAATTATTTAATTATAAAAAAAGTTCAATTATAATGTAAAATAAATAACTTTATTAAAATGTATTAAAATGTATTTTAAGAAAATTAAAAATAAAAAATAAAATTATTTAAATTTATTTTTAAATCACATATTAAATATGAATGTATACATTTTTAATCATTTGTTAAAAAATATAAAATATTAAACATTTAAAAATTAAACATATTTAAATTTATTTTTAAAAATAAAAAAATATTAATAATAAATCAAATAAATCAATTACATTGTATTATTTATTTAAAAAAAAAAAAAAACATTCCACATATTAAATCTAAAATTATTAATGTAAAATAATATGTATTCAATAAACACATTTTTCTATATATTATTAAAATTAATAATTTTAAAATAAACACTTACTAAAGTGTATTCAATTATAATGTAACATAAATTGTAAAAATGATTTACAAAAAGTAATTATAGCGTATTCAAAGTTCAAATATAATGTAAGATAAATAACTTATTAAATATTATTAAAATGTATTAAAATGTTAAATTAAAAATAAAAAAAAATATTTTAATTTATTTTTAAATCACATATTAAATGTAAATGTATACATTTTTTATCATTTGTTAAAAAAAATATTAAATATATTAAAAAAAATTATATTTACACTTAAAAAATATAATAAATCAAATAAATAAATTTTCTTATTTATTTAAAAAAACATTAAATATAATATTATAAATGTAAAATATTATGTATTCAATAAACACATTTTTCTTTCATTATTAAAACAAATAATTTAAAAATAAAAACACTTATTTAAAATTATTTGAAAAAAAATAACAAAAAAAAAATAATAATTACATTTTATTTATTTTAAAATCATTTTTATTCAATAAACACATTTTTCTTTATATTATTAAAAGAAATAATTTAAAAATAAAAACACTTACTAAAGTGTATTCAATTATAATGTAACATAAATAAATGAAAAAAATATTTTATTTTATTATTTTTAAATCACGTTAAATGTAAATGCATACATTTTTAATCATTTTTTTTAAGAAAACGTACATTTATTTGTAAAAATGTATAATAAAACAATAATAAATCAAATAAATGTATTATTATTTTTTTTTATTAAAAAAAACTAAATAAAATACTTCACATAATATTGAATATAAAAATCTAAATGTAAAATATTACATTACATTTGTATTTAAAACACACATTTTTTTGTGGTCATAGTTTCAGAAAAATCTTACCTGAATGACTCAGACCATCGGTTGATGTAAAACTGTTTGCGTCAGTGTTTTCTTCACCATCCAAATGTGACATTTTCAGCTCTTTCAATTCACGCCACAGTTTGTGGTGATTTTCCTCACTCATTTTACTCTGATTCACTGATCAATGACAAATGATTTGACTTCTGTCTCTGATAAAAGCACGAGAATCAGAATCAGATGTGACTGTGATGTCATCAGTGGAACCTTCGCACTCGAATGTAAACAAAAAAATTCCACAACAAAGAATCTGTTGATATAAATGTTTTTATTCCCTTCTTAAAACTAAAATGGAATGCATAAAAATGAAGGACGGAGAACATAAACATAGTGTAAGATAAATCAGTGTATATAGCTCTGCATATAAAAGAGGAAACGAGACGGCATCGTAACACAGAAGTAAACGACAGGCTTCGTCTGGAAGCGCTCGTGTGTTAACGTGTTTGTTTCTTCAGCCACGGCTTCTTCCGAAGATGCGCAGAATGAATAAGAAGATGTGAATGATGTCCAGATACAGGTTGAGAGCGGCGAACACGTATTCCTCGGGATTTAGGGAAAGATTCTTGTTCCCGAGAAGCAGCTGCGTGTCCACGGCCAAGAACTGCAACACACATTCATTTCATACATGAGATTTGTCTTTTTCATCATTTTCACGGTTCTTTAGACACATGCAGGTATATACGTAAAATATTCCATCTTTTTTAGCAAGTGTTTTTATCATTTATTTTCATTATAAATATTATCATTATTATTAAATGTATTATTTATTTTAAAATTACAATTTTTAGTAAGTGTTTTTCTTTAAAAAATTGTTTACAATTATAATTTAACACATTTTTGTGTTTTTTTTAAATAATTATTTATTTTAAAAATATATTATTTATTTATTTTATACTATAACTGAATATAATTTAGTGTTTTTATTTATTTTAATAATTAATTATTTTTACACTAAATTAATTACATTTTAGTAACTTTTTACTTTTGCCAGGTAGGTAAAGATGTTGTTTGCACACTGGAAAATGTTTATTAATTTAAATGAATTAATATTTTATTTATTACTTAAATTAATTATTTAGTTTACATCACAATTGTATATTTTATGTTAATCGTTTTTTTATTTAAAATTATAATTTTACACATTTTACTGTTTTCTTAAAAAACTAAAATCTTTTTTTACACTATAATTGAATATATTTTTAGTGTTTTTATTTGGATTTTTTTATTTTAACAATTAATTATTTTGTAACTAATAATTAATACATTTTAGTAACTTTTTACTTAGTAGCTAAAGTTGTTCGCACACTGAAAAAAAGTTTATTAATTTAAATAAATGAATAATATATTAATTTAGTTTACATTACAATGTCATACATTTGTAGTAAGCATTTTTATTTTTGTTTTGTTTAAAATTATAATTTAACACATTTTTGTGTTTTTTTTAATTTACATTTTAGAAATGTTTTACTTTGCCAGAGAGCTAGTTACTTCAATTTAAATAAATAACATATTATGTATTCATTAAATTATTATTTTTTTAAAATTACAATTTCATACATTTTTAGAAAGAGTTTCTTTTAAATTATGTGAAGATTTTTTTAATTTAATATTTAGTGTTGTATATTTTTTGTTTTTATTTTAAAATAATTAATTTTTTAACAAAAACTATTCATTTATTTATTTTATTATCAGACCTAAAAAGGTCTATTAAAAATATTTTATTTTCTTATGCAAACACTTTTAAGTAACTGAGTAACTTCAACTAAAATTATTTGTTTTAATGAAATAAAACATTTTAAATAAACAAAAATCTAATACATTTTTAGGAAGCGTTTTATGTTGATTGTTTTTACTTATTTTAAAAATAAATAAAATAATTTATTTTACACTAAAATTGACTACATTGTAAATGTTAGTAATTTTAAATAATTTATTTTAATAATAAATGTTTATTTTACATAATTTAGTATAATAATTACAATCTGTTTTTTACATTATTGTTTACAAATTTTTTATTTATTTTACATTACAATTTCATACATTTGTAGTGTTTTTATCTTCAAATTATGCTAATTAAATATATATATATTATATTATGCTAGTTAAATATATATATTTCTATATATATGCGCTATTATACTATATTTTTTGTTTTTATTTTAAAATTATTTATTTTAACAAAGATTATTTATTTATTTATTTTATTATCAGACCTAAAAAGGTCTATCAAAAATATATATTTTATTTTCACATGCAAAAACTTTTAAGTAACTGAGTAACTTTAACTAAAATTATTTGGTTTAATGAAATAAAACATTTTAAATAAACAAAAATCTAACACATTTTTAGGAAGTGTTTTATGTTGACTGTTTTTACTTTTGATATTTTTTTAATATTATTTTTAATAATAAATTATTTATTCTATTATTTAGCTATCAAATATATATCTTGTATTTTTCATATGCAAAAACTTCTGAGTAACTTTGAATAATTCTAAAATGATGTTTTAATGAAATAAATAATTTTAAAAAAAATAATTTATTTTTCACAAAATGTAACATTTTAGTGTTTTGTAATTTTTTTTATATATTTCAATAATAATTCATTTATTTTACACTATTATATATATATATATATATATATATAATACTACTATCTTTTTTGTTTTGATTTTAAAATTATTTATTTTAACAAAAATTATTTATTTGTTTTATTATCAGACCTAAAAATATATATTTTATTTTCACATGCAAAAACTTTTAAGTAACTGAGTAACTAACTAAAATTATTTGTTTTTATGTTGATTGTTTTTACTTATTTTAAAAATAAATAATGAAATAAAACATTTTAAATAAACAAAAATCTAACACATTTTTAGGAAGTGTTTTATGTTGATTGTTTTTACTTTTTACATTTTTTTTAATAATAAATTATTTATTCTATTATTTAGCTATCAAATATATATCTTGTATTTTTCATATGCAAAAACTTCTGAGTAACTTTGAATAATTCTAAAATGATTTGTTTTAATGAAATAAATAATTTTTTAAAAAATAATAATTTATTTTTCACAAAATGTAACATTTTAGTGTTTTGTAATTTTTTTAAATTTATTTCAATAATAATTCATTTATTTTACACTATAATATATATATATATATATATATAATACTATCTTTTTTGTTTTTATTTTAAAGTTATTTATTTTAACTAAAAATTATTTATTTATTTTATTATCACACCTAAAAATATATATTTTATTTTCACAAGCAAAAACTTTTAAGTTACTGAGTAACTAACTAAAATTATTTGTTTTTATGTTGATTGTTTTTACTTATTTTAAAAATAAATAAAATAATTTATTTTACACTATAATTAACTACATTGTAAATAATGTTAGTAATTTTAAATAATTTAAATAATAATAAATGTTCATTTTACGTAATTAAGTATAATAATTACAATCTGTTTTTTACATGATTGTTTACACATTTTAATTTGTAAATGAAATTGTACATTTTTGATCATTGTTTTATTTAATTATTTTTTAGACTATGATTTAATACGTGTTAGTAACTCTTTTATTTCGGGTGTTTTTAATGTGATCTCTAGTGACTTACGCAGGTGAAGAGCAGCGCGCCAAACGACGAGTAGATGAGATCCAAAATCCTGTTGTACATGAAGATGCAAAGGAACCCAAAGAACATCAGGACGACGAAACACACGAACAGCACGCCGTAACAGGAAGTGAAGTCATACTTGGTCTGTGATTGGACAGGAAACAGATTTACAACCCTGATCGCAGTGAATGAAAGTGTCAGGTTATGAAACAGAAAGACGAGCGCTGACCTGCAGAGAGAAGACGATCACCGTAAAGCAGACCAGCACCGTAATGCCGATGGCCATCATCACGACATCGGTGTCGAAGAAGCTGGAAATCACACCCACCATGTAGGACATCGCCAGCGTCAGGATACTCTGAGACGCAAGAAAACACTCGTTACGATGCGTGAAAGAAGAACTTACGTCTGTTTTACATTTATCAGAGACTCACCAATGAAACGAGGTTCCACGGATGCTTCCTGCGAAACTCTCCGCAGCACAAGATCACTAGGTAGGGCACTAGAAACACCACGTAGCCCACCCAGTAGGTCCAGACGTTCTGCAGCACGAATAGTTTAACGTGAGGCTCGAAAGTGAAGACGGCCACGAAGCCGCAGGTCACGGCCAGCTGAAGACTCAGAACCGCAAAAACCTGCAAAACACAAATTAAACCACATTAAAACTCACCACTGCGTCTCAAATCAGAGAAATAAAATAAACAATAATTGAAAGAATATATATATATATACATATATTTTTTTTTAAATAATAAAAAATATATTATTTATTAATTCAATTAATTATTTAGTTTCATATTTTATCACAATTTCATTTTTTTTATATAAAATTATAATTTTACACATTTTAGTGTTTTCTTACAAAAATATATTTTTTACATTATAACTGAATATATTTTTAGTGTTTTTATTTGGAATTTTGCAATTAATTATTTTCTACCTAATTATTAATACATTTTAGTACATCTTACTTTATCAGGTAGCTAAAGTTGTTCGCACACTGGAAAAAAGTTTAGTAATTTAAATAAATACATAATATATTATTTATTAATTCAATTAATTATTTAGTTTACATTCAATTAATGTAATGAATCAAATCAGAGAAATAAAATAAACAATAACTGAAAGAATATATATATATAAATAACTTTTTTAAAATAATTAAAACTGAAATTAAAAAAAACTTTACAGACAACAAATAAAATGATAAAAAAATGACTAAACATACTAAAATTACAAACATAAAAATAAAAATAATTAAAACATCTCTTGTTTGCATTTTATTTCACTTGAAGTAGTAAAATGACTAAAACCGAAATAAAAATAATGAAAACTATACAAACCTATTAACAAAAATAATAAAATGACAAATGCAAAATAAAAAATAATTCCAACATTTCTCATTTTTATTTAGATGAATTCAATGTACTAAAAAGAACTACAGAATAAAATGTCTTTATATAAAAACTTAAATTAAAGTTCAAATAAAAAATAGAAAAAAAATAATGATATTAAAAACAAAATAAAAATGACAACAAAATTGCTAAAACCTTAGCCAAAATTAAAATAAAAAATGTAAAAATATAAACTAATATAAAAATATAATATAAAAATATAAACCAACATTTCTCATTTTTATTTAATTAATTCAATGTACTAAAAAGAACTACAAATAAAATGTAAATATTTTTTTTAGATGTCTATTACATTTAAAACTAATGAAATTGCCAAAAAAAAACGAAACAAACAAAATCACTAAAACTTCAACTGAAGTTAAAATTAAAAATATAAAAATAAAAACAAATTTAAACATTTCTCATTTTTATTTATTTGTGACAAAACTAAAATAAAGATATTAAAATAAAAATAAAAATGACAACAAAATTGCTAAAACTTTAGCCAAAATTAAAATGAAAAATGTAAAAATATAAACTAATTCAAACATTTCTCAAAACCAAAATTAGTTTAATAAATAAAGACTTTAAAAAACTGCTAAAAACTATAACAGAACAAAATTACCAAACCTTTCACTAAAAAAGTTTTAATTTAATTTAAAATACATAAAAAAATTTAAAAACATAAAAATAAATCTAATTGAAACATTTCTTGTTTTCATTTTGTTTCTCTTCAAGTAGTAAAATAACTAAAACTGAAATAAAAATAATGAAAACTATACAAAAATATTAACAAAAATTACAAAATGACAAATGAAAAATAAAAACTAATTCCAACATTTTTCTTTCTTTTTTTTTCATTTAGATTAACTCAATGTACTAAAAAGTACTACAAATAAAATGTAAATATATTTTTAAAATATTTTTTACATTTAAAACTAATGAAATTGCCAAAAAAAAACAAACAAAATCACTAAAAATATTAAAAATAAAAACAAATTGAAACATTTTTCATTTTTATTTAGTTTAACTTGATGTGACAAACTAAATGAAAAAAAAATAAAGATATTAAAATCAAAATAAAAATGACAACAAAATGGCTAAAACTTTAGCCAAAATTAAAATGAAAAATGTAAAAACAAACTAATTAAAACATTTCTCAATAACAAAATTAATTTAACAAATAAAGACTTTAAAAACTGCTAAAAACTATAACAACAGAACAAAATTACTAAACCTTTTGCTAAAAAGGTTTAATTTAAAATTTTATTTTCTTTTAATTTAACTGATGTACTAACATAACTAAAAATGAATAAAACCTATACAGATATATTAGAAATAATATAAGTGACAAAAACACCTAAAGAAATACTAACATTTCTAACTAAAATTAAAAACATAAAAATAAAACAAATTCATATAACGTTTTCATTTTCATTTAGTTTAACTTGATGTACTAAAATGACTAAAAAATTAGAATTGAATAAAAAATATAATGACATTTAAAGAACAAAAACTAATAAAAATGACAAAAACTATAAAAATAAAAAATCATTTTTCATTTTCTTTTAATTTAACTAATATTCTAAAATAACTAAAAATGAATAAATCCTATTGAGATATATTAGAAAAAAATAAAAATGACAAAAACACCCTAAGAAATACTAACATTTTTAACAAAACTTAAAAACAAAAACTAATAAAAATGACAAAACAACAAAATGACTAAAGTCAAATTAAAATAAAAAATATATAAAAACAAACTCTAATTAAAACATTTCTCATTTTCATTTAGATTAACTCAATGTACCAAAAACAACTAAAACGAAAACAGAAATAAAAAATTCATAAAAACTATACAGACATATTTAAAACATATTTTAAAAACAAATTTCATTTAGTTTAACTTGACACAGAAATAATAAACTAAAAGGGAAAAAAAAATAAAAACAAACAATAAAAATGACAACAACAAAATTGCTAAAACTTAAAAAAAAGAAAGAAAAATATAAACTAATTTAAACATTTCTCAAAATCAAAAGTAATACAAAAAAAAAAAAATAAAAATGAGAAAACCACCAAAATGACTAAAACGTTAACTAAAATAAAAACTAACTGAAAATATGTATGTGAACATGATGCTTTCTGATGAGCTTGACTCTTGTTTTGAATCTGTAATGAAGTAATGAAGGTTTGTTCTGTGTCGGCGTTTACCTTGCGAATGAAGAGTCTTCTGACGGCTTTATTATCGAGTCCAGAGCTGACGAACTCTTCGTTGTCATAGTCTGGAGGAGGATCCTGTCCCGGCTCACTCATCGCCACTGCTGTCACCAAACAGAACTTACTTCAGACTTTATGAACAAAGAGCGAGGTGTGTGTGTGGTTTAATGTCGTACCGTATGGATGCGGTTGTTCGTACGGTCCGCTGCTGTACGCCTCTGTCACATACGGAGCCGCTGGAGGATACGGGTACGGTGGATATCCAGAGCCTCCCTGTCCGTACATGTGATTCCCGAAAGCGGTGGGTGGAGGATACCCCGGTCCGACGGGTACGACGACGGGAACGCCGGCCTCCGGACCGCCGTAAGGAACACTGGCGTCATAAGACGGAGGCATCATGAAACCCGGTGGCGCCGGCTGATCCACACCAGAGACAGGAGGAGGGTTTTCAAAACGAGTGTAGCCGCTTTTGTTTTGTGCCATGACTGGATCTCAGTTCTGAAAAAAAAAATATATATATCTCATCAAAACATCATGTTTTTTCATTGTGCATTCCAATTCATCTCAACTGGTTGTGTTATTTTGATTTGAAGTAAAAAATAACTATAATAACTAATAAATACAACTAACTAACACAACAAAACACAATAAAAACATGGTAACAATTTTAAATAATACTAAAATAATATAACATACATATAACAACATAAACATGATTTTTGAACTTGTATATATGTATATATATATATATATATATAACAAAACGAATAATTATACAGTATTCAACATAACTTAAGTGTAATAAATAGTAAATTATATATATATATAAACATAATATATCTATACATATATAAACAATATAATAAATATAAATACATATTAAATATAAATAAAAAATAAGTAAATAAAAAAATCTATGAATAAATAACACAATATAAACATATATAAAATTAAATAGAAACAATGAATATATAATAAAAATCATATTTAAAAATTGACTTGTGAAATTTCACAATATTCATGTTTTTACTGTAATAAATAGTTATTTATATATACAAAATATATACATTTATATATACATATTATAAATAATAACTATATACACATAATAAACAATATAATGTAGATATATATAAAAAAAATGAAAATATACAAATATAAATAGAAAATAAAAAGAAACAATAAAAATATAATTAAAATATATAAAGTATAATAAATAGTAAATTATATATGATAAACAATATATAAAAGCATAATAAATAAATAAATATAATAAATAAATAAATATATTATATTATATATATAATAAATATAGTACATAAATAAATATATATAGTGGGGTATCTATATATTTAATAACAAATTGTCAACATATTGGAAGATTTTCTACTCAGTGAACTCTGATGATGATGATTAAAATGATGATTTAAAAAAAAAAAGAATAAACAGAAACAATAAAAAATTATATAAAAAAACAATTATATATTCATAATTTGACTTGTAATAATTGATTTTTTTTACTGTTGTATATATATATACATATATATATACACACATACACATATATACACACAGATTTATATGTATGTATATAAACTTAAGTAAAATAAATTGTAATTTATATATATATATATAATAAATATAAATACATAATAAATATACATAAAATATAGTAAATAATAATTTAAAAAAATAAAATACAATATAAACAAAAATAAATAGAAACATTCTGAAAATATAATAAAAATCATATTTAAAAAAGTAATTATACAGTAGTCAACAATCTGCAATAATTTCATGCAGAAAATCTGACTTGTAATAATCACAATATTACTGTTTTTACTATTTTAATTTATATATATATTAGATTAGATTAGATTAGATTAGATTCAACTTTATTGTCATTACACATGTACAAGTACAAGGCAACGAAATGCAGTTCAGGTCTAACCAGGAGTGAAATAAGCAGTAAGTTCATGATAAAGGTATAAGTTACAAGTGCACTTAAAAGGGATATGTGCAGGGACAAACTATGGGTAATATTCACAGATGGATATACTGTGAGCATAATATACAGATTGCTAGTAACTATAATCAGAGATTTACAAATAGATGAACAATATATACAAGTTGCTATTAACTGTAATCAGGAATTTGCAGATAGATATGAACATAATGTACAGGTTGATATTTTCTATAAACAGGAATTTACAAATAGACATGTACAGATATATACACTACCGTTCAAAAGTTTGGGGTCAGTAAGACTTGTAATAGTCTTTAAAGAAGTCTCTTATGCTCATCAAGGCTGCATTTATTTGATTAAAAATATAGAAAAAAAACAGTAATATTGCAAAATGTTTTTACAATATAAAATAATGTTTTTTTTTAACATACTTTAAAATAGAATTTATTCCTGTGATGAAAAGCTGAATTTTTATCAGCTGTTACTCCAGTCTTAAGTGTCACATGATCCTTCAGAAATCATTCTAATATGTGGATTTATTATTAGAATGATCAATGTTAGATAATATCAACAGTTGTGCTGCCAAATATTTTAATAAACTTTTAATTATTAAGTTAATACATCCTTGGTGAATAAAAGTATTAATTTCTTAAAAAAAGAAGAAACAATAAAAATGTACTGACCCCAAACTTTTGAACGGTAGTGTATAAGATATATATATATATATATATATATACAGCGATAGAAGTTCACCAGGATGGCTGAGGACAGCTGGTTCTTCTTAAGTGTTCTCAAGAAGAAGAGGCGCTGGTGAGCCTTCTTGACCAGGCTAGAGGTGTTGGTGGTCCAGGATACGTTCTTCCGAAATGTGGGTCCCCAGGAACCTGAAGGATGAGACGTGAGATCCCGTTGATGTGAATGGGTTCACGTGAACCTCTTCTTCCCTTCCTGAAGTCCACAATGAGCTCCTTGGTCTTAGTGGTGTTAAGGAGCAGATTATTGTCCGTGCACCAAGTGGCCAGGTGCTTGATCTCCTCCCTGTACGCAGTCGCATCGTTGTTGCTGATGAGACCGATCACCGTAGTATCGTCTGCAAACTTGATGATGGTATTAGATCCACGCACAGGTCTGCAGTCGTGGGTGAAGGAGGAGGAAAGGAAGGGGCTCAGCACGCGTGATGGTAGTGGAGCAGATGTGGCCTGATCTAACATGCTGAGGTCTGTTGGTCAGAAAGTCCATAATCCAGTTGCAAAGTGAGGTGTTAATGTCCAGGTCTCTGAGTTTGGTGATTAACTTAGAGGGTAAGACAGTATTGAATGCTGAGCTAAAGTCAACAGCATTCGTGCATAGGTGTTTGTACCGTCCAGGTGTGTGAGTACAGAGTGCAGCGCTATGGAGACTGCGTCCTCTGTACTCCTATTGCCACGGTAGGCAAACTGGAGTGGGTCCAGTGAGGATTGAAGAGAGTCCTTTAGGTGTTCAGGACCAACCGCTCAAAGCACTTCATAATGATGGGTGTGAGTGCTACAGGGCGGTAGTCATTCAGGCATGTTGGGCTAGAGTGTTTCGGCACTGGCACAACTGAGGTAGATTTAAAGCATGCTGGTACAGCTGCTTGGGCAAGGGACATGTTAAAAATGTCTGTGAATACCCCAGCGAGCTGCTCTGCACGTCCCCTCAGTACGCGCCAAGGGATACCGTCTGGTCCAGCAGCCTTGCGTGCATTGATCCGATATATATATATATGTATATATATAAAATTATATGTGAGCATAATATAATTCTATATATATATATATATATATATATATATAAAATAAACAATATAATAAACAGAAATATATACGTAAAATAAACCAAATATAGTAAATAATAATAAATAAATAAATAAAAATGGGGCATGTAGTGTAACAACAATATTTATATATTTAATAACATTTATTAAATTGTCAACATATTGTAAGATTTTCATTCAGTGAACTTTAGTGTGATGATGATCAAAATAAAGAACTAACTAATTAACTAAATAATTATACAAAAATAAAACAATAATTATACAGTAGTCAACATATTTTGCAATATACTGATATGGAAAATTACTTTTAATATTTCCCAATATTACTGTTTTAACTTGAGTATAATAAATAGTAAATTATATATAATAAAAAATATTATTAATAAATAAAATAATAAAATTAATTATATTATTAATAAATAAAAATACTATAATAAAAATATTATAAAAATCATATTAAAAATAATTATACAGTAGTCAACATATTTTGCAATATACTGATATGGAAAATTACTTTTAATATTTCCCAATATTACTGTTTTAACTTGAGTATAATAAATAGTAAATTATATATAATAAAAAATATTATTAATAAATAAAATAATAAAATTAATTATATTGTTAATAAATAAAAATATTATAATAAAAATATTATAAAAATCATATTAAAAATAATTATACAGTAGTCAACATAATTTGTAATATATTGATATAGAAAATGTATTGTAATATTTTCCAATATTATTGTTCTAACAAGTATAATAAATAGTAAATTATATATATAATAAACAATACATTAAAGATATGTAATAAATATTAATAAAATATAATACATTATAAAATAAATAGAAACATTATCATAAAAAATAAAAAAAATAATTATACAGCAGTCATCAATAATTTGCAATATATTCGTATAGAAAATGACTTGTAATAATATTTCACAACATTACCGTTTTTAAAAAAATGTAACTGATAAATAAACACTAAATATTCAAAATATTAATAAAAACTGTAAATAAATAAATTCTAAAATACTATAATAAATAAAGAGAAAATAAGTGAAACTTATTTCACAGATTTGTCTAATACACATTTTATCAAATGTCATTGTTTTGTATAATATTTCCAATAATCTGAACCTGTATTTATACAAAGTGTAAATAATGGCCTACAGGATGACAAACTGATCGACTGTATGGGAAAACTCATTAAATGAAATGAAAAGCGAAGCTAGTTGCAGTGGACTGGTGTTGTCAAGGCCTTTTAATACAGAAATACTTGGACATAAATTCTGTAGCTGCACACATGATTGCAATCATTTCCTTTCCCACATTTATCCCTTCATATATGTCCCTTACAGTGCATTAAATAACAGGCAACAACAAATCCAAATCAGAGACATTCACTTCTATTAAACATAATAAAGGCACATTAAACCAGTAGTGAATTACACGAACATTGACACATACAGTGCACACAAAGTCGTTCAGTAGCTTTCATTTTTACAGTATGTGATATTAAGGCACTAGTGTAGATGCTGAACGTCTTCATTTCTGGACTGACTGTGATGCTTTAAGGCACTTAGTTTGATTTCCAAAGCCAAATATATGATCATCTCCCCAACAGTACTATATTCAGCCTCATGAGGCCATCACAGCACATAATCGAGTTTATGAAAATAATCAGACGTCCATTAACAACAATAACACCACAGAGAAGATACACAAATAATCTGCAGCCTGTGATGTGTTTAAAGGAACAGTTCACTCAAAAATGAAAATGCACTAACCCATTTAAGATGTAGATGATTTGGAGAAATGTGTATATATACACTACCGTTCAAAAGTTTGGGGTCAGTACATTTTTATTGTTTCTTCTTTTTTAAGAAATTAATACTTTTATTCACCAAGGATGTATTAAGTTAATAATTAAAAGTTTATTAAAAGTTAATAATAAATAATTTACATTGTTATAAAATATTTATATTTTGAATAAACACTGTACTTTTTAAACTTGTTATTCATGAAAGAATCCTGAAAAAAAAAAATCACAGGTTCCAAAAAATATTTGGCAGCACAACTGTTGATATTATCCAACATTGATCATTCTAATAATAAATCCGCATATTAGAATGATTTCTGAAGGATCATGTGACACTTAAGACTGGAGTAACAGCTGATAAAAATTCAGCTTTTCATCACAGGAATAAATTCTATTTTAAAGTATGTTAAAATAAAAAACATTATTTTATATTGTAAAAACATTTTGCAATATTACTGTTTTTCTATATTTTTAATCAAATAAATGCAGCCTTGATGAGCATAAGAGACTTCTTTAAAGACTATTACAAGTCTTACTGACCCCAAACTTTTGAACGGTAGTGTATATATATATATATAAAATAAACAATATAATAAATAGGAATATATACGTAAAAATAAATCAAATATAGTAAATAATCAATAAATAAATAAATAAAGTGGGGCATGTATATATTAAATTGTCAAAATGTTGGAAGATTTACATTCAATAAACTCTGGAGTGAAGATGATAATGATGATGATTATTAAAATAAATAATTTACATCTATCTATCTGTTTGTCTATCTATCTATATAAAAGTTTTCCCCACTATGGCCATCTTCACAATGAAAATCATCGAAAATCTACAATTTAGACGATGAAATATTTTACAGCATAAAGATAAAATACATTTACTATACAGATGTAAATCAACTTTTACTCTTTTATTAATTTCTATGCCTTTCCAGTCTTCAAAATCGCCATTTTAATCACTGAGTGACATTGCTTCCCTCACAACATCAAAAACGTGGCGAAAACCTATAAAAGCTCTTGTAACACGCCATAAACTTTGCGAAACAACTACGATAACATGAACATCTCAATATTCAATAAGAATATAGAAGTACAAACAATTACACAATAACAATGAAACAGAACAAAAGAGACAAATCAATGTAAAGTTGCGAAACATGACACACTTTCGTTTTCACTTCAGTGATGAGGAAACTTTCTGAACGTACCTGTCGCTGCGGACTGTAGTGTAACAACTGAAGATTAAGCGCTTGACTCACTTTATAAACTTTAACTTGTGGATCTGAAACAATAATCTGTTGTCTTTGTAAACACTCTTCGACTCCTCTCGTGAACGCGCTTCTCGTAAGAACAGCCCAGTTCCGCGCGCCGCCTATCGGGACACAGCCGTTACTGCACCGGCGCGTAAAGTTTCGCTTTTATTTATTTTTATTTTATTTTACTGTAATGCACACATTAGTTTTCATTATTTTACATATTTTAATCATTACAGTGCCTTTAATAAAATATACATCTAGTTAAAAAAAAGTAATGTTAATTGTTAAAGGTAAAGACGTCACGAGCCTGTCATTCGTGATCATCTCCAGTAGATGTCAGTGTCGACGATCGCATGTTAGTGTGAGCACGTTGTGCATATTCTTCCGTTTTACGGTGTAAATATTTAGTTCTTTAATACGTAGGACATTTTTTTCAATTATCTGTAATACAGAATTTTGATTGTTTTCAGTTTTCCAAAGTTTAGGTTCAGATTTCGCACAAACGATCTCTACCATGTTGAGATTTATTGACAATCTGTTTTACAAAACTTATTTTTAAAGCATCATACTGAAGTCTAAAAAGATTTTCAGTGCAGAAAGTAACTATAAAATGAAATTAATGTATTTAATGTATTGTAATGAAGTATAGTTCGCTAAAACAAAGCTGAAACTAAATCCATTAAAAATATTCTCACTACTTGAAAATATAAAGTACTATAAAGTAGTATAAATATAAAATATAATTAACTATATATTCAACTTGATGTGCTATATATATATAAAAACTTAAGTATAATAAATAGTAAATTATATATAATAAATGATATAATAAATATAAGTACATAAATATAATAAATAAAATATAGTAAATAATAAAAATAAAAAATAAATCAATCAATAAATAAAATACAATATAAACCTAAATAAAGAATAAATTATAATAGAAATATAACAAAAATCATATTTAAAAAAATTCTACAGTAGTCAACATAATTTGCAATATATTTTTAGAAAATTTGTAATATTTTACAATATTACTGTTTTAACAAATTTAATATGAAATATATATTTATTAAGTATAATAAATAGTAAATTATATATAATAAATAATACAATAAATGTAAATACATAATAAATAAATTTAAAAAAATATGGTAAATAAATAAATATATAGAATAGAATATAAGCATATATAGTGGGGTATCTATATATTTATATATTTAATAACATTTATTAAATTACAGTAGTCAACATATTTTGCAATATATTGATTTAGAAAATTACTTTTAATATTTCCCAATATTACTGTTTTAACTTGAGTATAATAAATAGTAAATTATATATAATAAAAAATAAAATACATATACATAAAAAATAAATTGTAATAAAAATATAGTAAATAAATAAAAATATTATAATAAAAATATTATAAAAATCATATTAAAAATAATAATTATACAGTAGTTATGTTTGTAATATATTGATATAGAAAATGTATTGTAATATTTTCCAATATTATTGTTTTAACAACTATAATAAATAGTAAATTATATATAATAAAAAATACAATACATATACATAAATAATAAATTGTAATAAAAATATAGTAAATTATAAATAAATAAAAATATTATAAAAATCATATTAAAAATAATAATTATACAGTAGTTATGTTTGTAATATACTGATATAGAAAATGTATTGTAATATTTTCCAATATTATTGTTTTAACAACTATAATAAATAGTAAATTATATATATAATAAACAATATAATAAATATATGTAATAAATATTAATAAAATATAATACATTATAAAATAGAAATATTATAATAAAAAATATAAAAATCTTGTTTTAAAAAAGAATTATACAGCAGTCATCAATAATTTGCAATATATTCGTATAGAAAATGACTTGTAATAATATTTCACAACATTACCGTTTTTAAAAAAATGTAACTGATAAATAAACACTAAATATTCAAAATATTAATAAAAACTGTAAGTAAATAAATTCTAAAATACTATAATAAATAAAGAGAAAATAAGTGAAACTTATTTCACAGATTTGTGTAGTACACATTTTATCAAATGTCATTGTTTTGTATAATATTTCCAATAATCTGAACCTGTATTTATACAAAGTGTAAATAATGGCCTACAGGATGACAAACTGATCGACTGTATGGGAAAACTCATTAAATGAAATGAAAAGCGAAGCTAGTTGCAGTGGACTGGTGTTGTCAAGGCCTTTTAATACAGAAATACTTGGACATAAATTCTGTAGCTGCACACATGATTGCAATCATTTCCTTTCCCACATTTATCCCTTCATATATGTCCCTTACAGTGCATTAAATAACAGGCAACAACAAATCCAAATCAGAGACATTCACTTCTATTAAACATAATAAAGGCACATTAAACCAGTAGTGAATTACACGAACATTGACACATACAGTGCACACAAAGTCGTTCAGTAGCTTTCATTTTTACAGTATGTGATATTAAGGCACTAGTGTAGATGCTGAACGTCTTCATTTCTGGACTGACTGTGATGCTTCAAGGCACTTAGTTTGATTTCCAAAGCCAAATATATGATCATCTCCCCAACAGTACTATATTCAGCCTCATGAGGCCATCACAGCACATAATCGAGTTTATGAAAATAATCAGACGTCCATTAACAACAATAACACCACAGACAAGATACACAAATAATCTGCAGCCTGTGATGTGTTTAAAGGAACAGTTCACTCAAAAATGAAAATGCACTAACCCATTTAAGATGTAGATGATTTGGAGAAATGTGTCATTCCTTCAGTCTCAGCAATGAATGTGAATGGGTGCCAGGAGAATGAGAGTCCAAACAGCTGATAAAAACATCACAATAATCCAAAAGTAATCCACACCACTCCAGTCCATCAGTTCACATCTTGAAAAGACAAAAACTGAAACAAATCCATCACTGAGACATTTTTAGCTAAAATAATATAAGTCCATAATCCATAATAATGTGAAAAAGTCCATCTCCTGTTGTCTCTCATATCACAATCCAGCTGCATATTTGTTTAGAGCTGTTTTGTTTTGGCTTGTAAACGGTGCTTGATCTGTGCAGATTTCTCTTCTGATTCAGATCAGACCACTTTTTAACTGGACGAAGCATTATGGATTACGGACTCATATTTTAGTTAAAAATCATTATTTGTGGATCATTGTGATGTTTTTATCAACCGTTTACATTCTCATTCTGACGGCACCCATTCACTGCAGAGGATCCGTCGGTGAGCAAGTGACGAAATGACAAATCAGATCAGTATTTTGGCGTAACTTTGTCTGTTACTTAATAGGATTTTGACAAAATCCTCAAAACAATGACTTAAAGGAATAGTTTACCCAAAAATGAACATTAGCTGAAAATGTGCTTATCCTCAGGCCATCCAAGATTAGGATGAGTTTGTTTCTTCATCAGAGTTGGAGAAATGTAGTACTGCATCACTTGCTCACCAATGGATGTGAATGGGTGCCGTCAGAATGAGAGTCCAAACAGCTGATAAAAACATCACAATAATCCACAAGAAGTAATCCTAACCACTCTAGTCCATCAGTTCACATCTTGAGAAGACAAAAGCTAAATTGTTATATTATAATCTATAAAAACACTTCTAGTGAAAATGTCAAATCAAAATACAGCCACATATTTGTTTTGTTTAGAGCTGTTTTTGCTTGTAAACGGTGCTTGATCTGTGCAGATTTCTCTCCTGATTCAGACCAGACCACTTTTTCACTGGAGGAAGCGTTATTATGGATTATGGTATTTTAGTTAAAAATGTCTCAAAGATGCATTTGTTTCTTACAAACACGCACTTTTTTTCTTCTCAAGATGTGAACTGATGGACTGGAGTGGTGTGGATTACTTGTGGATTATTGTGGTGTTTTTATCAGCAGTTTGGACTCTCATTCTGACGGCACCCATTCACTGCAATGGATTCACTTGTAATCCACAAGAAATCCTAACCACTCCAGTCCACCAACTAACATCGTGAGAAGACAAAAGTGGCATGTTTTGATGTGAGAGACAACAGAACATGGACTTTTTCAATGAAGGAAGTGTTATTATGGATTATGGAGTCATATTTTAGTTAAAAATGTCTTAAAGATGGTTTCATTTCTTAAAAACACACAGTTTTGTCTTCTCAAAATGTTAACTGATGCACTGTGTGGATTACTTTCGAATAACTGTTTTGTTTTTATCAGCTGTTTGGACTCTCATTCTGACGGCACCCATTCACATCCATTGGTGAGCAAGTGATGGAATGCTACATTTCTCCAAATCTGATGAAGAAACAAACTCATCCTAATCTTGGACGGCCTCAGTAGTATTTTTTAGCAAATTATTCACTTTAATGAACTGTCATTCTGTCATTATTTACTCACCCTCATGTTGCTCAAACTTGATTTTTTCTGTGCAACACATTTAATGTTTGTTCATTGATCATTCATGCGATTTTTGGCCTTTTCTGTGTTGCAATGAAAAAATAGTAATACAAGTGTTTTTAACATAAGGGCGAGTGAAAAATGAAAAAAAAAATCCTTGCGTGTAAGAAACGTAGTTTCCAGCACACTTGTTTGAAAAGCTATAGCTTTCTGTTACATAATAAATATTAAATACTACAAATAAAACAGCGATAGTAACAATAACCGAACAATAAAAAAAGTTAAACAAGTTTCTTTGGCTGATTCAGTCATAGAGTCAAGTTGTTCACTGCATGCGGTCCGTCTGCAGCTGCTGCGGCTGGTACTGAGCGAACGCGGCCGCCGCGGCTCCGGGCGCGGGAGACGCCAGAGGCTGCTGGACGTAACCGTAGCCGGTCGTGGCGGCGACGTAACCCGTGGCGGCCGGAGAGGCGGCGTACGGGTACTGATCGTAAGCGGCGGCTGCGGCTGCAGCGGTGGCGGCTGCGGTGTACTGCGCGTATGCGGTGCCGGTGTAGTCCAGGTACGGAGACGCCGCCGCCGCGGCCGAGGCTGAAGACGGCGCCTGGACGTGAGGGATCACCACGCTGGGCTGCACAAACGCTTGCGGGTACACATAGTGAGCGGGAATCCTGAGGGACACAGAGATCGTGTGATTAAATAGAGAACGAGCAAAACATTCACTAACAGAGAAACACGGCAGGGTTACTCACATCAACAGGATTGCCACAATAGAGCATGCTGGGAATCAGAATCACATCAGATGATGCAACTTTAACTTACAGTAAACAAGGTTTAATGCAAAACTGCATTATTGTTTTGAGCATTTCGTGTGATCTCACTGCGGAAGCTAAACCATACCAATGTGTTTCATTCATAAAATATGAGCAGAATAAATGTGTAAATCATTCAATAAATTTTATATACATGAATTTTCACATTCAATGTGACGCAAGAAGTTTTTTTTTTATTTAAGGGCAGACATTGCATGCAAAAGCAGTTTTTTCATGCATCTGTCAAGTTTGAGATTTTGGGCTTTTTGGTTTTTAATAAAGTGTTTTTTTTTTCAGACCAGTAGAAAGAAAACATTCAAAATACACTGTTAAGTGTTTCTTTTATAGCACCTTATTAGTGTCAAAAACTGTGAAAATATATTGTTTTCTGTCTGTTCTAAGTGTTTTCTAAATTACGGAGTGACAAAATGATTTACCCAAAATTCCCTCTGTAAAAACGTTTCTCTAATATGTAAAAAAAATAATTAATAAAAATGGAAATTTATGCAAATTAGCACATATTTAATTAAGTAATGCCTCATTTGCATATTTAAACATAACATTTTACGAAACTTTTAATACAAAAAATGTTTGCAATTATCAACGTAATCAATGTCTTATAAACCTTCGACCCGTTTTAAATTATTTTGGATTTAGTACAGATTTTATTTTATAAACCTGTTTTCGTCGATTTTTTAAAAAAATAGATAATACATATATTTTATATTTTAAATATCATTGAATTTTTAGTCAAATTTCACATTTTTGGGCTTTTTGGTTTTTCATAAAGTGTGTTTTCAGACTAGTGGACAGAAAACATGTTTCTTTTGTAGCACTTGTGTGGATGTAGCATCCATTTGTGTCAATAGATTTCAATTACAGTACATATTTTTAAAGGCCGTTTATTCAAAATGAATTTTTTTTCCTACACTAAGCCATAAATCTCCACTTTAGCAGCACTTACACCTTTTTTCCTGTTTATATCCTGAAGGTTTTTACCGAGGGACTTTTTCATATATACTGTAATTTGCTTGATTATACACAACATTTTACCCCCTCAAATTGTGAATATATTGTTTTCTGAAACAAAACCATTTTCTGAATTATGGAGTGACAAAAATGAGATACCCAAAATTCCCTCTGTAAAAACATCTGACTCTAATATGTAAACAAATAATCAAGAATTTTGAAACTGACTTCATCCAGTGTTTAGATTTTTCTACTAGAAATGTATGCAAATTAGTGCATATTTTATTGAATAACCCTCATTTGTATTTAAATTTAACATGTTTGAAAACTTGTAATACAAAAAGTGTTTGCAATTATCAATGCAATCAATCACCTGGGTAACTATTAATTATTTCCCCCCCATTCACCTGCAGTGTCTCGCCTTCGGTGTATCTACAGATTTTTTTTTTTATATTGATCATGTTTTTACATTTTTTTTTTTAAAACTGAACTGAAACTCGAAATGAATTTAACGGAATATATGAGGGTTGTAAATCTGTCTTGTAAATGTTTTACCTGTTTTTAATTATTTTTGTACAGATTTTATTGTATAAACCTCTAAGCATTTAATTGAACCAAAACGTGAATTGAATTTAAATTAAATTAATTGAATATATGAAGGTCTCAATAAGTCTTAGTATTGCCTGTTTTCACTGATTTTTTTTAAACAGATAAAAGATATTTTAATAGATATATTTTAGATATATTTTACATTTAAAATAGAATTATAAATATATAAAAATTTAATTCTGAGAAAATGTTTATATATTTTTTTTTTCTTTAATGCAAATTACAGCAGTCCCTCATTTGTGGCACTATTTCCATCATTTGTACCTAAAAAAAAAAATAAATGTACTGGTTTTTCAAGGAGAAAACTGTGATAATTGCATGCATACTTCAGCTCAAATATGAAGAAAAAAAAAAAATTCAAGGTAAATATAACTAAAGAACAGAATATTTCAAATGTGTCTAATTAATCCATATCGTTTGTGTATGTAAAATTAAGCATAAAGTTTAAAATATAATTTAATATTCCATTCCATTAAAGTAGCCTTGTATAAGAAAAGATTCATACATTTCATTCCAAAATGTTCATTTCCACCACAGAACGGATGATTTGAGAGACACAGTACAGTATGTCCACTGTTAAACATCATTAGAATTAAATCAATTTGAGTGAGTAAACTGTTTTAAGTCCTTATGAACAAAAGTGCTCGTAATTTTATATTTCTGAATGATTTGCACAGACATTCACTCTGCTTATAATTCATGATTCACATCTGACTAAATCAACGTCATTAGTCATTAACAGTGCTGTCGCTGAGAGTCCATCTTTAGCCACCGAACGGATATTTCTTTAGGCAAACCTATTTCGTTTGCAAACTCAGCATTCAATTATGAGTTCACATCATAATATCGTCTAATCCCACACTCAAATAAAACCAATGACTATGACTATCAAAGCAGAACAATCAATATCACAGCAGAAAAAAAACCTTCCATAAAAATAAAGCAGAGTGTAGCTCTGACAGCAATTCTGCAATCAAAAACAGGGTGAATGTTACTCACACAACAAACAATACTGAAAGAAAGAAGAGAAATTCAGTTAACTCACACACACTCACATGAAAGAGAAACACACACTCGCGTGCGTTCACACAACACACACAAAGCCTAAAGGGAAATAAGTGTGGAAACCTGCTCCTAAATCCACCGAATCTAACATTTCTGTTTGCTGCTGCGCTGAAGGGAAAATAAGCAACAGGTGCTTCAACTCTGTTTTCTTTACACTGCAAACACGAAACCGGGAGTTGCATTTGAAATACAGCAAATAAGTAAAGTAGATTTTACTCCAAAATTAAAAGAAAAACAAAAGAAAAAAAAATTGACTCATTTAAAAATAATACAATAAAATAAAATAAAATAACACTGTTTTTTTTGGAGGAACTGGGAGGATTAATGTGTTAAAATAGTAAAAGTTGTGTTTGAAATACAGCAAATAAGTAAAGTACATTTCACCTAAAAATCAAAAGAAAGAAAGAAAGAAAAAAAAACTTATTTAAAAAAAAAAAAAATAAAACAAATAAAATAAAATAAAATAAAATATCAAATCATTATTTTTTTTGGAGGAGACTGGGAGGGTTAATGTGATGATTTACACAAATAATGTCACAATGAAAACAAAACAAAAAACAAAATAAAATAAAATTAAATTAAATTAAAAATCATTATTTTTGGAGGAACTGGGAGGGTTAATGTGCTGATTCACACAAATGTCATCACAATGAATAAAACACAAAACAAAAAACAAAATAAAATAATAAATCATTATTTTTTGGAGGAACTGGGAGGGTTAATGTGCTAAATCATGAAAATAATGTCACAATGAATAAAAAAAAAAAATTAGAGAAAAATAAATAAAATGGTAAACGTTGCATTTGAAATACAGCAAATAAGCAAAGTACATTTCACCTCAAAATCAAAAGAAAAACAAGATAAAAAAAACTGACTTATTAAAACTGTGAGGGTTAATGTGCTGATTCACAAAAATAATGTCACAATGAATAAAAAAATAATAATTAAAAAAACAGTTAATTAAACCAAATAGTAAATGTTGCATTTGAAATACAGCAAATAGGTAATATACATTTTACCCCAAAATCAAAAAAATAAATAAAAAATAAAAAAACAATAATAATAATAATAATTTTTGGAGGAACTGGGAGGGTTAATGTGCTGATTCACACAAATATTGTCACAATAAATAAAATAAAATAAAATAAAATAAAATAAAATGGACGGTAAAAGTGCCCAGTGATGCAAATAATGTTGCAATAAAATACAATTAAATAAAGAAACAAACAAACAAACAAATATGCATTAAAGTTGTGTTTTTGTGCACAGCTGTCCTTAAACAGGACACATGCTTAATTTCAGGACAGTGGAACATTCACTGTACTTTTTTAGCTGATCAGAAACATTCTTCATCTTTTACTCATGTACGGGTTTGCGAGTCGCACATAGATTTTTGACTTCAACGTTGCAGCTATAACATACATTATCTAAATGGCTAAAATGGCTTACAGGACCTTTAATTTGACAACGTAAAGACGCCTGAAGTCTTAGGAAGTTGAAGTGTTTAATCTCTGAGCCACTAGCAGCACCGGTCAAACTGCAAAAATAATCACCGTTAAGTCCCGTCTTTGTTGCCGGGCAGATTTGATTTGTATTTCTCCACAGCTGAAATGAGTCCTAACCAGCAAACGTGCAAAAACAACAGGTGCCGAAGTTAAATGTGTCCTTAGATGAGCTGTGAGTCTCTAACAGGCCATTCCTGACTGTCAGTCCGCTGGAGTGACGGGACGGTGTGTGGAGAGGCTATTTCTGCCGTCCCGCCGTCATAAACGGAAAGCTGAGCAACACATGGCCTGAGCCAGACCTGAACACACATGCTTTACTGAGCTCCACAATGCATCTGGAGAAATAAAACGATCCACTGGAAACGAATTACATGCACTCAAAAACTCTTTTGATGAAGTTATTTACACCGATACTGAGTACTAGATTAATATCCACCAAAAAACAAAAATATAAAAAAGAGGTATTTGCAACTTTATCTCACAATTCTGACGTTTAGCAATGCTGACTTTTTCTTAGAATTCTAAAATTAATTCTCACTTTTACTCAGAAATCAGAGCTTGCATTTCATAGTTTTGACTTTTTTCTCAATATATTGAAATTACATTTCATAATTCTGATGTTTTCTCAGAATTCTAAAAGTACATTTTTCGATTCTTACTTTTTCTTAGAATTCTAAAATTAATTCTAACTTTTACTCAGAAATTAGAGCTTGCATTTCATAATTCTGACTATTTCTTAGAATTCTAAAATTAACTCTATTTTTTTCCACAGAATTCAGAGCTTACATTTCATAGTTTTGACTTTTTTCTCAATATATTGAAATTACATTTCATAATTCTGTTTTCTCAGAATTCTAAAAGTACATTTTTCAATTCTTACTTTTTCTTAGAATTCTAAAATTAATTCTAACTTTTACTCAGAATTCAGAGCTTACATTTCATTATTCTGTTTTTTTCTCTCATAATTTTGACTTTCTCCGAATTTTAAAATGACATTTTATAATTCTATTTCGTAGAATTCTAAAATTAATTCTATTTTTTTTCAGAATTTAGAGCTCACATTTCATAATTCAGACTGTTTCCTCAAAATATTAAAATTACAGTTTATAATTCTGACTTTATTCTTAGAATTCTAAAATTCTGATTTTTTTTTCGAATTCTAAAATTACGTTATAATTCTAACTTTTTCTTAGAATTTTCAAATTAGTTTAACTTTTCCTCAGAATTCAGAGCTTACATTTCATAATTCTTTCTTTTTTCTCAAAATACTAAAATTACATTTCATAGATCTGTATTTATTTTTAGAATTCTAAAATTAATTTAGATTTTTTTTCTCAGAATTCTAAAATTTAATTTCATAATTCTGACCTTTTTCTTAAAATTCTAAAATTACACCTCACCATTTTTACCCCTGGTAATTGAGACTTCGCAATGCTGACTTTTTCTTAGAATTCTAAAATTAATTCTAAAGTTTTATTCTTGAAATTATAACAATTCAACTCACAATTCAAACTTTTCATCTTAGAATTGTGAGTTTATATCTCACAGTTCTTAAAAGTGTGAATTGTGAGATATAAACTTTATAATTGCAAGAATAAAAAGGTAGAATCGTGAGATAAAAAATGCTTGCAGAAACTTAAATGAGATTTAATACAACATATAATTATGAATGTGGTATGAAATGCAACAAACTCTGAGCCCAAGTGTGTCATTGTTAAAAATACCCCTGTTACTAAGCAGCAGCGGCAACTTTTTTACTACAAACATATTTTCCTTCTTCATGTCCTGAACATTTGGGGGTTGCCAGAGTTCAGGGCTAATTTAAGCTACTTTGTAAATCACAGAAACAGAGGACTGATCTCTGGTGTCTCTGAACACCTGTTGTCTCGCGCTGCTCTGAATGTCACTGTGCTGCAGCTGCTGCTCTCTGGAACTGAATCTTCCTAGAAGGACAGAATTGACTACATACCGGATCGGTCAGTAGGACGACACACCGCAATACTGTGCTTTCTTAAACGCAAAATATTCTTTACACAAGTACACGAACACAGCTCTAGCTACACAAACTGAGCGTCACATGCTGTTGCTTTCTGAAATGTATCAGAATGCAAAACATCTGTTACATTCTAAGCATTAATGCATGGGGTGCTACAATGTTATTGTAGTTCACTAAAACCATAAAAAAAAACTTCATTACTTTAAATAAAACACAATTTAGCAGAAATAAATTAAAATATTAAAACCCAAACAACTTACTGTTTTTTTCTACATTTTATTTCTCATTACCGTTAAGTTGATGTACTAAAATAACTAGAACTGAAATTAAAGTTAACAAAAAACTAACACACACAAAAAACAAATTTACTAAAGCTTTAACAAAACTTAAAACACAAAATATAAAAATAAAAAATAATTCAAAATATTAATAAAAACTATAATTGTATAAACTTTAACTGAATTTTTTTTTTAAATTGTAAAAAAATAATAATAAATAAATAAATAAAAATTAATAAATAATAAAAATGACCAAAACTAAAAATCACTAAAACATTAACAAAACTTAAAATTAAAACAAAAAATACAAAATTACAATTAATTCAAAATATTAATAAAAATATAATTATATTCCACATTGCATTGCAACAATGTCAGGAAAAAAACCTAAAGTAAATAAAGTGAAAATATAATAATATATACGCAATTAAAAAAAAAAACACTCATTAAAACGAATTAAACAAATAAATTAAAATAAATAAAAACTATATAGACATATTTTTTAAAAAACTAATAAAAATGACAAAAAAAAAAACACAATTACAATTACAATTTAAAAAAAAAATAAACACACAAACTCAAAATGTAAATAAAAACAATAATAGAATACGAATTAACTTAAAAAAATATTATTTAAGTTATATTTTCAGAGCAACATTTGTAATTTCTGGCTAGACAAACTTGATCTACTAAAATAACCAAAACTGAAATTAAATTTAATAAAAACCATATAGATATATTAAAACAAAAAACTAATACAAAACTTTAAAAAAAAATTACTAAAGCTTTAACAATAAAACTAATTTTAAAAAAGCACAAAAACACACACAAAAAAATAATAAATAAAAAAGTAAATGAAAACAATAAAATTCACTTAAAATATATTATTTAGGTTATATTTCCTCAATCTATATTTCCTGATCTACTAAAATAACCAAAACTGAAATTAAATTTAATAAAAACAAATTTAGAAAACTGACAAAAACAAAAAACAACAACAACAACAAAAAAACACAGCAAATTTACTAAAACTTTAAATACAAAATATAAAAATAAAAACTAATTCATAGTATTAAAACTATAATTGTATAAAATGTGTAAAATAAAAAAAAGGACCAAAACAAAATTAAAGCTTTAACAAAACTTAAAATTAAAACTGAAAATAGAAACATTACAATTAAATCAAAATATTAATAAAAATATAATGGTATTCTAGAGTTCATTGCAACAATGTCAGTGAAACAAAAAGTAAATAAAGTGAAAGAAATGTCAATTTGCAATAAAAGAAAAAAACTGATAAAAACACATTTACACTGCATTTTGGTACATTTGCCATTTTGCATTCTGGTCTATGTTTTGACACTTTGCTAGCACTTCTCATGTTATCGCCTCAAGATGAATGAATAAATGTACTTTTATGCTTTTTTAAAAAACTATTAAAATCAGTTGAATGTTGAGGCATAGAATTGAATTCAAAGATGTGTTGGAAAAAGAGAATCCAAGTAAAGGCAAACAAATTATTAGTAAAATAAAAAACAGAGGCACGAGATACACTGCAACATGCAAGCCGTGAGTTGTTTTGTTTTGAGGGAAACTTTGAGCCCTTCAACAACAAAACACCAAAACGCCTGCTCAAACGAATAAAAAAATAAACCAAACAAGCTGTGCACAATCATCAAATCCAGAAGGAACATGAATACGACCGTCTCCCCGAATCCCCACGTCCTACAATACACTCATTTCTATTAAAACACACGGTTTAGCTATAAAACCACTTCAGATCCAAACGCACAGCAAAGCTACTCTCCAAAAAACAACAACAACAACAACGTCCATGCAAGCTAATCACCATCGTGTTCGAGTCTACTGGTAGCGTTTATGAATTCTGACTTTGTTGAGCTCGTTCACCGGTTACGTTAACCGAACGCGAGCCTGTCAGATCAGAGAGAGACAGCACATGAAGAGAGGAAGTCACAGACGTAGACTTTCAGGAGTTGCAAATAAAACACACACAACACGGGTAAAAAACACACGCACACACCTCATAACCTGGCGGAAAGGGGGAGGATACAGTAATGGGGAATGATCATCCTCACTATCTCTATGACACAAGGAGAACAACAGTTTATGACACAGGAATCCAGCCAAAATGCACAGAAAATCAACTCTAACATCCTTTATGGAATACTGCAACATGTAGGAATATGATATTGTAGGTCATCGCTAATTTATCTTTAAAGGTGAACTGTGTCACATTTGAGCGTCAGCAGAAATAATGGCATTTCCAGATTCGAGCAAATCGTAACGCTCAATGTTTGGAAGCAATCACTGGGGATTCCAATGACTCTTAAACATTACACACAACACCTTTAAGGCGATGGCAAACATTATACAATGCTGCCATCTTTTCCAATATCATATTTTTACATAACAGAATGTAGATAAATGAGAGAAGGATTAAATAAATAGTTCACCTAAAAAAGAAAATCTGCTGAAAATGGATTTGCAAAAAAACTTTTGACTTTTTTTTCTTACAATTCTGACTTCCTTCTTAAAATTCAAAAATTCCCTTTAGTAATTTTAACTTTTTTTCCTGAGAATTTAATTTTAGATTAATTTTTCAAAATTCTAAAATTCCATCTCGTAATTTTGAGACGTCGCAATTTTGACTTTTTCTTATTCTAAAATTAATTCTAATTTTTTTTTTCAGAATTCAAAGCTTACATTTCATAATCTTGACTTTCTTTTAAAATTACATTTCATAATTCAGTTTTTTTCTCGAAATTCTAAAATTTCACCTAGTAATTTTGGCTTTTTTTCTCAGAATTCTAAAATTACATTTTATAATTCTGACTTTTTCTCAGAATTCTAAAATGAATTCTAACTTTCTCAGAATTCAGAGCTTATATTTCATAATTATGACTTTTTTCTCAAAATACTAAAATTACATTTCATAATTCTGACTTCATTCTCAGAATTCTAAAATTACATTTAAAAATGGACTTTTTTAGAATTCTAAAAATAATTTTGAAAAATATTTAAAAAAAACTCTAACAATTCAGAGCTGACATTTCATAATTCTGACTTTTTTCGTAGAATTCTAAAATTAATTCTAACTTTTTCCCAGAATTCAGAGCTTACATTTCATAATTCTGACTTTTTTCCTCAAAATATTAAAATTACACTTTATAATTCCAACTTTTTCTTAGAATTCTAAAATTAATTCTAACTTTTTCTCAGAGCTTACATTTCATAATTCTGACTTTTTTCTTAGAATTCTAAAATTACATTTCATAATTATGACTTTATTCTTATAAATTTTAAATTTAATTCTTTTTCTCAGAATTCTAAAATGAATTCTGACTTTTCTCAGAATTCTAAAATTACATTTTAAAATTTTGGCTTTCTTAGAATTCTAAAATGAATTCTAACTTTTTCTCAGAATTCAGAGCTTACATTTCATAATTCTTACTTTTTTCTGAAAATATTAAAATTACATTTCATAATTCTGACTTTATTCTTAGAATTCTAGAATTAATGCTGACATTTTTCTCAGAATTCTAAAATTACATATTATATACTACGATTTTTTCTTAGAATTCTACAATTAGTTCTAACTTTTTCTCAGAATTCAGAGCTTACATTTCATTACATTCCAAAATACTTACCCTCAGGCCATCCAAAATGAAGAGGAGTTTGCTTCTTTATCAGATTTGTAGAAATGTGTCATTCCATCACTTGCTCACCAATGGATGTGAATGGGTGCCATCAGAATGAGAGTCCAAACAGCTGATAAAAACATTGACATTACAAAGGATTTGTTTTTTTACAAACACATAGCTTTTGTCTTCTCAAGATGTGAACTGATGGACTGGAGTGCTGTGGATTACTTTGGATTACTGTGATGTTTTTATCAGATGTTTGGACTCTCGATCTGACGGCACCCATTCACTGCAGAGGATCCATTGGTGAGCAAGTGACGGAATGACACATTTCTCCAAATCTGATGAAGAAACAAACTCATCCTAATCTTGGATGATCTGAGGGTGAGGCGTTTTTCAGCAGATGTTGAAACACATTTTTTGGTGAACTAATCCTTCAAAATGAATGAAACTACACAAACTATATACAGTCATCATTATAGTTGTGTTACACTTACCCATAAGGCCGCTGGATAAACGTAGGGTGTATTTGAGGGACACCAAATGAAAAGCCTGTGAAAAAACACAACCTTCTTGCATTTATTTATATATTTATAAAATGACTAAGAGGCATTATTTTTTACAATAAAACAGAACGTTCATATTAACAAAATTGTTACCATATGTATGCCATAAATCCTGGAAACAAAATTGTTTAATTTTCCAAATGTTTTGCATTTTCCTCACTGCATTTCACAAACAATCCTGTGTTGCACAATTATACAAGCACTATTTTATTTTTAATGTGTGAAATCTCTGATTTGGCTTATTTAGGAGTCAGCATGTGATGTTCCATGCAGCTGGTCTATATCGCACGCTGTCTCATACTCTACAAACGTGAAGCTCTGGCTCTGGGCCAAGCGTCCGGATCCTCTTACCTGGCTGCATGATCCGTGGTTTGGCCCCGAGGTACGCTAGGTTCACGTTGGCTTTCCTGCCGTCTATAATGGGGTTTGGATCCTTACAGGCTCTTTCTGCTGCGGCTCGATCCGCCATCGTCACCTACACACATACATGACAGTCCAGTCCATTTAAAAATTGTATATGTTATATACATATTCAACGTTTTATGTTTAAAATATCAAAACATTATGTATTTGTAACTGCAGGTTAAAGCATTCCATATCCCTCTAAGCTGAATTAACGTGTAAATACATCTAAATACATTCATATTCAACTTCTGCAAAGATTAATTTTGTTTATACTGATTTCATTTCTTTAGTAACAGGCTAAATGTATTATTACAATTGACAGATTAAATGCAAGAATTTGACTTACAAAAATCAAATTCTTTTACATAAAAGGTAAAAATCAAATTAAACGTATTGGAAAAGATTAATTTCTATCACTGCTGTGAACTTACCACACAGAATATGAAGAATATATTGAGATATTATTTTTGTCAATATCGCACAGCCCTAGTACTGACACAAAACGATTTGCAACGGTCGCTTTGTCACGTGCAGTGTAGACGCTTCAAGCCGTTGGTTTATTTACGTTTTTTCTTTCTTACGCCTTTTTTTACTAGAAGAAATAATGAACGGCGATAACGTAAAGAATTTAGTAAACAAATTGGCTGGTGAGTGAAAAGTTAATTTCAATCCCTGCCTAATACTGACACAAAACCATTTGCAACGGTCGCTTTGTCACGTGCAGTGTAAACAGCCTCAACCCGTTGGTTTATTTACGTTTTTTTTTTTTTTAATAAATGGCCGGTAACTTAAAAATTTAGTAGCCAGATTAGCTGGTGAGTGAAAAAGCTGATTTCAATTTTGTTGATACTGATTTCATTTAATTAGCCTTTTTTACACTTCCGTGTTTCTGGCTTCCGGATTGGCGCTTGCAGGGTAAACGTTTTTCCGGAGACAGCAGCGGCCGTACTGAACAAGAGTAAGTTCGGGAATCAAAGTCTATTTTTACAAAATAGATACTATGATACTATGATATATACCGGTGTTTTACTCTAAAAATAGCAAATATTTATTCAAAAACTTTGTGTCAGCGTCTGGTCATCACAAATACTATGTTTATTTAATTATGAATGTTAGCACTTATAATACAGTACAGTTTTAAGTTTTGCCGTACTGTCTATTTGGTGCTGGCTGTGCATTATGACTCTTCACATCATTTTTTTTCGCGATTAATATTGTTATTATTATTATTATGAAAGTAATATTGTATTTTCTACTTGCTCTCCTTTGCATTATTAACTTTAGGGTGTAAATGTACGTTGCATAATGTGCCCAGGGATATACATAATAAAATAATATAATACTAAATAAGACATGACTCCGATTAATGGCTTTATTCCTTTTGGATCTGGATTACGTTGTTGTATTGAGTTTATGCATCATCCGGACTCAGAATTGTTTCATTTATTCTTGGGGAAATGTGCATTTGGATATAAACGCTGTCATAATTTACCATGATGTAGTGATTCGAGGGAAATGACTGAGTAAATTGAGAAAATACGCTTAAATATACCGGAGATGGAGAACAGAAACTATAGCTGGCGCTATGTTGCGCATATATTATATTGACGAGTACCGGTCTGAGTGCCCATATAAATTACAAACAAGTAAAATGTTGTTTCTTTGTTGATTATATAACAACTTGGAAAGCAGACAAAAAAGAAAAGATAAAAGGCATTATTTGAGACAAGAGCATATTAATATAATAGGCACAGACCTGTAGCGGAACTGACTTTACCCTGCGCTGACGTCACTTCCGATTTTTGTGAAAAAGGCTAGTTGGCAACAGCCTAAATGTATTATTATTATAATGTATTATAATGTATTATTATTAAATGTAAGAATTTGACTATCAAGAAGAATTTGAAAGAATGGCTTTATAAAGGTAAAAATGACCATAAAAGGTAAAAATCAATTTAAACTTATTGGAAAAGATTAATTAATCTATCACTGCTGTGAACTTACCACACAGAATATGAAGAATGTCAAAAACTTTAGGAGTCAGCTGTCCATGCTAGTCCTTAAGATATCAGCACAATAACACACTCAGCAAAATATCGTCTAATTATCCTTATCGATAAAATCCCAGGAAATATTGAGATATTATTTTTGTCAGTACGGCACAGCCCTAGTACTGACACAAAACGATTTGCAACGGTCGCTTTGTCACGTGCAGTGTAGACGCTGCAAGCCCTTGGTTTATTTACGTTTTTTCTTTCTTACGTCTTTTTTTTTTGACTAGTAGAAATAATGAACGGCGATAACGTAAAGAATTTAGTAAGCAAATTGGCTGGTGAATGAAAAGTTAATTTCAATCCCTGCCTAGTACTGACACAAAACCATTTGCAACGGTCGCTTTGGCACGTGCAGTGTAGACGCTGCAAGCCGTTGGTTTATTAACGGTTTTTTCTTTTTTTTTTGACTAGCAGAAATAATGAACGGCGATAACCTAAAGAATTTAGTAAGCAAATTGGCTGGTAAGTGAAAAAGTTAATTTCAATCCCTGCCTAATACTGACACAAAACCATTTGCAACGGTCGCTTTGTCACGTGCAGTGTACGGGGCCGTTCACATATCGCGCCTAAAAACGCGTGGAAGACGCGGAAGTTTCATCAAAAGACAAACGGATTTCCAGCACTAAAAATCACTTGCTGTAGCTCTGCTACTAAATTTATTTAAAAATGTACAGCTATGATCAGCCGTTTCTCCATCTTGGCTGAGCTTTAAATGTTGTTACGGGAAAGGATGAAGCTAATTGGTTGAATCTTGTCACATGACCCGCGGTGCGCTTGCGGCATTTTGAAAAGTTGAGATGTTTTCATCTCGATGCGACCGCGTCGCTTCCGTTATGAGCGCGGCTGCCGCGCGTCTACATTTGAAATAACGAACTTGAGCGCGCAAAAGACGCGATATGTGAACGGCCCCTAAACAGCCTCAAGCTGTTGGTTTGTGTCCGTTATTTATTTATTTTTGGCTAGTAGAAATTATAAATGGCAGGTAACTTAAAAATTTAGTAGCCAAATTGGCTGGTGAATGAAAAAGTTAATTTCAATCCCTGCCTAGTACTGACACAAAACCATTTGCAACGGTCGCTTTGTCACATGCAGTTAAAACAGCCTCAAGCTGTTGGTTTATTCCGTTATTTATTAATTTATTTTTGGCTAGTAGAAATTATGAATGGCCTGTGACTTAAAAATTACTAATAAAAAAAGTTAAATCTGATTCAAAGTAACAGTAAAACCTATAACAGTATCACTGATCTATGAATAGTATCTCTACAAAAATAACACTGTAACGTTAGACAGAAAACGTTAGATAGCTTACAAATCCATAGCCTCTGGATTTCCCCGTTTGTCTGTCAGTAATGACAACAGCTTCCTCGATTTCTCCAAACACTTCAAAGTATTTCCTGAGGCTGGAGTCGGTTGTATGATATGGAAGACCTCCGACGAAGATCTTGGTGTATGTGGTGTCCTTCTGAGAGCTGTGCATCCTCACGACGGCTTAAACAGGGTCAAAGTTTCACTACGACCGCTTAAATCAATAACTGCTCGTATTCCTGGCAGGCAGCAGTAACAGAGAGCGGATGACTTGATATGAGGTATGAAGTGGGATTGAACCGCAGCGAACGAACAAATCTGTCAGGTGAGAAAACTCCGCAACATGCCATATGGTTTTGGTGGCTCTCGCTTACATGTGGACACAGACCACGCCCACCGCCGACCACATCCCGCCCACTGCCCAGGTCAACCACGCCCACACTCGCTTACACCTCTCTTTCCCTCAGCGGTTGACACATTTAATGCTTACTCACTGTCATGTGACTGATTAATTTTGTCGTTTAAATGTCAGAATATTTTTAGTGTTTGTTGGAGGTGTGACAATATTTAACTGAAGCAAGGATTTAATTCTTTGTACCTCTGATTTGAAGGCAAATTTAAAGGAATAAGTTCACTAAAATATAAATAGGTGACCCTGGACTACAAAACCTTAAGTAGCACGGGTATATTTGTAGCAATAGCCAAAAATATATTGCATGGGTCAAAATGTTCGATTTTTATGCCAAAATTCATTAGGATAATAATAAAGGTCATGTACCATGAAGATATTTTGTAAATTTCCTACCGTAGATATATCAAAACTTAATATTTGATTAGTAATACACATTGCTAAGGACTTAATTTGGACAACTTTAAAGGCTATTTTCTCAGTATTCAATTTCTAGATATTCAAATACTTGTATTTTAGGGTTACATATACAATTATCATCTTGTTGTTTCAAACACTTACACTGTTATTTTTTTCTGTGCAACACAAAACAAGACATTTTGAAAAATGCAAGTGTGTTGACTGCTAAAAAATTAGAGGAATCTTTACCATGTTTTGCTTCTTAAATCCATGCCATGGGTTTAATTCCCTGAATACAGTGCAAGTTCCTTTTGGAAATGCAAACATTTATTTTATGATTTCAGATGTATTCCAGTGAAGTTCTTTACAGTATTTAGAGTGTTTATTGCAGACATTCAATCTGACACAACAACCTAGTGACTCAACATGATAATGTAGGTCAAAGGTCAGACTCAGAGTTTGACAACCTACTACTTGGGAAGAGATAAAATCAGCCAGTCAGACATAGTACAACATAATCTTATCAAATGCATATATTGTAGTCACTTTGATTAAAAAAAATGATGCAGTTGCATTGCATTTGTCTGAAACTGAATTCAAGTTGTGCAAAGTGGGAAAAAGTCAATTTTTCTAGTGAAACGACACTGTGGATGAAGATTATCAATGCAAAAAATAACATACCAATGAATAATTGTAGGCTTGAGGTTTTAGTCTTTCAGTATAAGGAATTTTAGGAAAACAGCAAACGGTGTGCAATATGCATTTAAAGTAGTAAATATAGGAGGAATATGTCAAAGTCAATTATATGTACTGCCAGCTGGTGGCGCTATAACTGAATATTGGCATGTACATAGATGTCTTCAGGCCAGGACTTCAAACATATGAAGTTTGGTGCAGATTGAACATTGCATGTTTGAGTTAGTGTAAAGCATGACATCTGCCACCAATAGGTGGCGCTATGACTATACCTTAATATTGGCCTTTAGACGTCTTCAGGCCAGGACTCTTAGTTCGGTGCAGACATTGCATGTTTAAGTTAGTGCAAAACAAGTAATTTCCTGTTGCCAGCAGGTGGCGCTATGATTATAATGGAATATTGGCATTTAGTTATGACTATAACTGAATATGGACATGGGCGTGTGTTCAGGACAGGACTCTTATCAAACATGTGAATTTTGGTGCAGATCGGACATTGTATGCTTGTCAGGCCGCCATGGCCACGCCCTTCAATAAAAAACTCAAGATTTTCACAATTTAACATCACAAAGCGCTTTAGATTACATTGACCAAATCTGTTGTTGATCCGTTTAAATCTCTAGGAGGATTTTGTTTAAACACAACGTCATAAAATGGCAAAAACGGCACAAAACTTGATGAGAAAATTCAAAACAACAGGTTTCGGACTTACGGAGGACTTTTTTGAAGGTGTTACATGTGTCTACCGAATTTTGTACATGTATGTAAAACAGCTCAAGAGGCACTTTGTTGAAATTTTATAGGTGGTGCTATCGAGCCATTTTTCCATGTAAATTTTCACCACTTTTGGCGTGTGTGCAGTTTCATGAGCTTTCTCTCAAAAATGAGATTTTGGAGAAGAAAAACTCAGCAATTCCAACAGGGTCCTTGCACCATCGGTGCTCGGGCACTAATTATGTTTTAGTGCTATTATTATATAGTTCGCTCTCAAATCAAATGAAAAACAACCAATAATGTCATACAAAGCAAGGAACACACACACAAAAGCGTTTGTAAACGTTCTGTATTCTACAACATCTTTGTACCAACATCTGCAGAGATACAATATAAATACAATTCTGTACATTTTATAATATTGTAAATACTATGTTCATACATTTTTATGTACAGCTCCTTGTCAAGGAGAGCAGCTTTGTTTTCTTTTAAGTAAGGTCTTGGGTTTTCATTTTACCGTCTCCGTTGACAGCAATAGTATTCACTTCTTATGAGATCCACAGTTCTTCAGGTAAAACAGAGCAATAATAACAGCACTGGTCATGGCACTAAACATACTAGCATTATTCAGGCTATGTCCCATTCCCCGATATTGCCCATCTCCCATTTACACCTATATAAAAACATTAATATTGGCTTTAGTATCACAAACTAAATAAAATCTTAACAAACACACATTATTAGGCGGGTGAACCTAGAAGTCGACTATCTAAAAAGACCCCGTGAATGGGGTTTGTGTCAGTACTTTAGGGCATTTCTGGTCTATAGCCGATACGAAGCAAACCAGGTTAACTGCGATACCGGCAAGGGTCTGATAAAGAAAACAAGGTGCTCTCCGTATTAGGTGACCTCCGTCAACCTCCTGAGAAGCGTCAAATCAGTATCTGAGAATGAGTACAAGTCTGTGCATTACGTAACTTAATGTGCATCCAGGATAAGTTACTCCAGTGCAAGCGTTCAGCTCTGTTAACAGAAATATTGGCAGTCCTTCAATAGTTACAGTACTCAACAAACCAGTAACGCGACAGAGTACGAGCAACTGGCTTGCCGTCCAATCGAAACCGAAACACCACAGTTCTGAAGTTCTGATGGGCATGTGGCCTTCCAACCAGAAATATGGCACTTAGCATATTAGCATAAATCGGTAACGTACACAAGCATAAAACACGTCGCCAAGAAGTTTGCACAGCAGATTTGAAGGCTATGTCTTTGGTAATACCTGATATAGTCACGCAAACAAATGGTCATAAACAGTAGTACATTCTTACCTAGAACACAAATCCAAATCTCAAACTCACTCAAATTATGTACGAGTTAGGCAATGTTCGATTAATACATTTAGTCATATAAGAAGTGGTAACCAAGATGGATGTTAGTATTACAGCTATACATGATATATAAAACGTGTTTGTGCAATTGTGCAACTCTCGACATTCAAAGATGATACTGAAATAGGCCTATAACTTTAACACAACACACACAGGTAGGGTTTATTGCCATGGAATCATGGGAACCAACAAATCTCTAACGTGATGAACAAATCAGAAGGATGGATTCTGTAAGCACTTGGTTTGTCCAGGCGATCGCTGGTGCTGGTGTCGAAGAGATCGTCTACCAACTACTGGGGCGATGTCTTGCTCCTACTGGAGCATGGGTTGAGGTTCGGTGTCTATGGACGGAGGCCCTCGAGTTAAAGAGGAAGGCTTCACGAAGACGCCATGACCTGTGGCACACCGGAAGTACACCCTCCCTTGGACCGTTCCATTGTGCTTGCCTTCGGAAGGACAAGAAAGGTCAGGTTACAAGGAGTTGAGTTGGGATTCAGCTTGCAAGAAAGGCAGAGTTCACTTACCTACAGCAAGGTCCAGCTCTACTCCAACCCAGATGCCTTTGGCGAACTCTACCCCTCCAACATAATGCACCGTCCCACTCCGTTTTCCCACCCAAACTTGCTCACCGGGAGCCATCCAGTCTGGCAACTGAGCAACTGGTCCGTTCTCGTCCTCACTAGAGTCCGCCGAAGGGTCTGGATCCTCAAAGGACTCAAGTCCTTGAGTTGTTTCCAGCTGTGGGTTGGCATGAGGTATGGGGACACTTGGAGAGACCTTTCCATTGTGGAGATGGCACTGGGGTGGGGGATCCATGCCTTGGGTTTTGGCTTGGGGAATCGAGTCCGCCTTTCTTCCGATGTTACCAAGGTCTTTTCTTACGCCATGACCTACACCCTTAAAGTCTGGGGGAACTGATTCTGCTTTTGTTGGATGTTACCAAGGTCTTCTCTTACACCATGATCTACACCCTTAAAGTCTGGGTGCACTGATTCCTCCTTTGATCCGGTGTTACTGAGATTGTCTTCTTCTAACCCATCATCCGGGGGACCAAGGTCGTCTTCTCCTACAGCATCACCTACACCCTTGAGGTCTGGAGGAACTGATTCCGCCTTCCAACCGATGTTACCAAGTTCTTCTTCCCCTACAACATCATCTGCACCCTTAAAGTCTGTAAACTCTTGGCTGACGCTCAGGATACACTTGCGGGGAAGTCGAGGGGAACAGTTCCGGTCGGTGCAGTGACGGGAACAGGGTTGAGCGGGAACGGTCTGGGCTGGACAGGATCCCGAGGCACTTCTGGAAGGATGCAACCCTCTTCCGTGCAGTGCTTCCTGAGGGTCTGCAGGTTCTCTGCTGTTGAGCTGGTCACAACTATCGCTGCCGGTGAAGAGCACGTCAGACAGCGTGGCGTTCGAGGCACTATGGGAGAAGTAGCCGCTCGTGCATGTGCTGGCCGTGGGACTACGGGACACTTCTTTTTCTCCAGCCCTTGTCCCAGTCAACACCCCGATTCCAGGTGCCAACTCTCCCTGTACACACGAGGCACCCTCTTGGGTCTCAAGACTGGCATTGTAGACCTCAAAGTTGGCAAAATCCTCAGGGATGTAAGGCTTGAAGTTTTGGAGCTCCAGAGACCTGAGGCCTGGGTCACCAGAATGGGTGAAGGCTAAATCCATGTCGGGATCCTCCTCCTCTGAATCCTGACAAATCATCAATGACCAGACAGGAAACAAACAGCAAAGCAGTGATCAGGAGGGATTCCATCGCCCCCTTGTGATGAAATCCTGAAGCACATCTGCTACTTTATTCAGTCTTTTTGTCCACAACAGTAGCTCTATACCAGGGGTGGACAACTTCGGTCTTGGAGGGGCACTGTCCTGCAGAGTTTATCTCCAACCCTAATCAAACACCCCTGCCTGTAGCTTTCTAGTGATCTTGAAGGCCTTGATTAGCTTGTTCAAGTGTGTTTGATAAGGATTGGAGCTAAACTCTGCAGGACAGTGGCCCTCTAGGACTGAAGCTGCCCATCCGTGATCTATGGTGCCCAAACTCGATCCTGCAGAGTTTAGCTCCAACTTGCCTCAACACACCTGCTGGGAAGTTTCAAGTATGCCTAGTAAGCACTTAATTAGCTGGTTCAGGTATGTGCAAGTGGGGTTGAAGCTAAACTGTGCAGGACACTGGTCCTCCAGGACCAAGTTTGGGCACCCCTGAGCTATACTGTATGCACCCAGTGCTGAATCATTTTAGTCTGACAATCTGAGGTTGTCTACACTGGAAGCATTGAAGCATGTCATCTAAGAATTTAGTTTTTAAAATATTTGTAAAACTAATTATAATTATAAAATGTTACCAAATAAATCAAAAACTTACTTAAAATAGTTCCAAAAATTCAATACATTTAAATGGATTATAAATACAAATTATAAAATAAAGTTATTTTTTTTTAAATTATATATATATATAAAATAAAAAATGTCTATATACAAAATATATATATATATATATATATAAAATAAAAAGTTAAATAAATTATAAAATAAAGTTATATATATATATATATATATATTATCTAATTTTATTTTATAATTTATTTAACTTTTTATTTTATATTCAGAAATATTTAAAAAATAGATAGACAAATAATTAAAAAACAAATAAAAAAAATTTCAAAAATTAAAATAAAAAATGTAAATGAATTAAAAGCTAAATATGATCAATGAATTTATAGTGATATATATATATATATATATATATATATATATATATTATATTATATATGTACACACACACACACATATATATATATATATATATATATATATAGAAGCAATATGTCATTTAAGAATTTAATTTAGTTATTATTATTATTATTTTATAATATTTTTAAAACTAATTAGAATTAACAAATAAATTAAAAACGGAATTAAATTAGTTCCAAAAATTCAATAAATTTAAATGAATTATAAAGATTATTTTTTTTAAAAGTTATACAACAGTTAATGATATATATATATATATATATACACACACATATACATATGTATACATACACACACACACACACACACACACACACACACACACACATATATATATATATATATATATATATGTGTGTGTATATATATATATATATATATATATATATAAATATACACTACCGTTCAAAAGTTTGGGGTCAGTACATTTTTATTGTTTCTTTCTTTCTTTTTTTTTTTAAGAAATTAATACTTTTATTCACCAAGGATGTATTAAGTTAATAATTAAAAGTGTATTAAAAGTTAATAATAAATAATTTACATTGTTATAAAATATTTATATTTTGAATAAACACTGTACTTTTTAAACTTGTTATTCATGAAAGAATCCTGAAAAAAAAAAAATCACAGGTTCCAAAAAATATTTGGCAGCACAACTGTTGATATTATCCAACATTGATCATTCTAATAATAAATCCGCATATTAGAATGATTTCTGAAGGATCATGTGACACTTAAGACTGGAGTAACAGCTGATAAAAATTCAGCTTTTCATCACAGGAATAAATTCTATTTTAAAGTATGTTAAAATAAAAAACATTATTTTATATTGTAAAAACATTTTGCAATATTACTGTTTTTTTTCTATATTTTTAATCAAATAAATGCAGCCTTGATGAGCATAAGACTATTTAAAGACTTCTTTAAAGACTATTACAAGTCTTACTGACCCCAAACTTTTGAACGGTAGTGTGTATATATATATATATATATATAATTATTATATATATTATAAAATTATAAAATAACTTAAAAACTTAATTAAAATAGTTTCAAAAATTAAAATAAAAAATAATACAATATATACATATATGTTTGAAATATTTAAATATTAAAAAAAAATTAATTACATTTATTACATTTAAATTTAAATGAATTTAAAAATTAAATGTAAATTAAAGTTAAATAATATAATGAATACACATGATACATGTGTAAATAAAATCATTTTATTTTGTAACTATGGGGACATAAATTAGGTGGATTAGCTTTACAGTACATATAGAAATGGGGGATTTGTCTGTCAGATGAAAGTGTACTGTATCGAGTGCTACCAGTGCAGACAACTCTACTGAATATAAAAGTAGTGATCTAGTTTTGTCTGATTAGGCCAGTCACATCTGATGAGTACACACAGTTTATTTGCTTTGTAATCTGCAGTTTGATATGTGAAGCGCTGCAGTCAGTGAGTTAAACACAAGCTGAGGGATTCATGCAGTTAAACATCATTCACATGAGGGTGATGGGATGCAAATGAGATGCAAATGGTGCTGAGATGATAATGAGGCAGCATCATAAGCTTTGCAGAAATTCAAGCCTTATGGACAATTCAAGCCTTTTTACTGTTATATAATGTTCTAGATTTTAACATTTTAAATTGTTATTGAAAAATGTATGAAATTAAAAAAAATATATACAACACAATGGACTGGTTAAAAATGATTTTTTGTTAACAAGGCCCTTTCTAGTAGTACAAACTAGTATGCGACATGCGTGTGTTGACTTACAGCAGCGTGCGGCCGTGTGTGAGTGAGATCAGTGCTGAGTCTGGGCTGTCTGTGATTGGCCGAGCTGCTGCTGATGTCACAGGTGCCGCGGCCCTCGCTCTGAGCCCTGGGTCTGGACCAGGGGCCGCCGGGGTCCGCAAACCAACGCATGCTCTGTAATCAGGGCACAACAGCACACTTCACACGGGCCATGCAGCACAGCCAACGGGTTACACGCGTGATGCACATGCACACAGCCACAGATTCAGCGCTTTTAAAGGAACAGTTCACAAAAACTAAAGCTCATATTGTTCTAAAATTCCTCATATTATTTTTTTCCACAAGATGTTTTATACAATGTTAGAGCTGCTCTTTTACATACAGTGCTGTAAAAGTATACTTTAAATATTTTGAATTAGCATTTGTTTTTAGATTTTTAGTTTTCATTTTAATTTTAGCTTAATTTTCTGTTTTAGTTTAATTTAAACAATATATTTAGTGCTTTTTTAATTTTAATTTTAATTTTAATTTATTTTTGTTCAGTTTTAGTTTTCAGTTCTAAACCAAATCTAAGCTAAAAATAAATTAAACCTAAATATAATAATAAAAAACAACTAATAAAAATGACAAAAGCACATCACAAAATCACAAAAAAATTCCTAAAAATTACAATAAAAAATATTTTATAACTGTTTAGAAAATAAACCCTAATCTATATGCAAGGAAAACAATTTACTATTTTTACTTATATAACATTTTAAACTGTAAATAAAATAATACTTTAACTATATCATTTTTGGTCAGGGTTTTCATCATCCATTAAAATTAATAATAAATTAAATTTATAAATAACTGGAAATAAATTAAAACTGAAATGAACCAAATCTAAGTTAAAAATAAATTAAACCTAAATATAATAATTAAAAAAAAACTAATAAAATGGCAAAAGCACATCACAAAATTACTAAAATTTATTAAAAATTACAATAAAAACTGAAAATATTTTATTATTATTTATAAAATAAAACCCAAATCTATGTGCAAGGAAAACAATTTACTATTTTTTACTCATATAACATTTTAGACTTATCAAAACTGTATTAATTAATAATAAAATAAATAATAAATAATACAATTAATAATAAATTAAATTGATAAATAACTGGAAACAAATGAAGCTAAAATGAACAAAATCTATGCTAAAAATAATTAAACCTTAATATAATAATAAAAAAAAAACTAATAAAAATGACAAAAGCACATTACAAAATTACTAAAATTTACTAAAAATTACAATGAAAACTGAAAATATTCTATTGTTATTTATAAAAATAAAACCCAAATCTATATGCAAGGAAAACTATTTTTTTTACTTATATAACATTTTACACTTGCAAATTGTGAATAAAATTTTAAACAAAGATGAAGTGAATTTACATTTTTAGGTGAACTATTCCTTTAAAATCATACTTCTGTTTAACAGGTTATCATGTACAGGTCAGTCTGAATAAATATGCAATAAATAAATAAATAAATAAATCTGTGGCTGTATAAATGAACAGGATTGAGGGACTGAGGCATGCTGGGAACAGGGTCCAAAATGAACTAATATGGGGAGAATTCACAAGCAAAAAAAAAAAAAAAATGAAAATCACAAGCAATAAACATTTCTCACCAACTAAAATGATATTTTGGCATTTTGGGTGTTTCAGTTTTTTTATTAGCAGACAGTGTTGTCTTTGTTCTAACTGAATTAATGTCATTACCAGCTAAATGATGATTTTTACTAGCATTTGGACCTTAATTTCGTGTTCATTTTGGACCCTGACTGAAGGACAGCTTCTCTGTGGACTGAGAGACACTTAAAGACACTTCAATACAGGAATCAGAGCCTGAATCGTTGTCAAATAATAAAACGTGAGAATATGGAGAGTGGAAGCACAATATGAATGGTGTGTGAGAATGAGACACATAATGGGAGTGAAGCATTCAGTGTTTTTGTGTGTGTGTGTGTTTGTGTGTGTGTGTGTGTGTGTGTATCACCTCCTGTCCCAGCAGAGGTCGTGCCTCCAGAGAACGCTTGACTTTGTTCTCTTCCTTCACTGGCAAGAGAGATTTGAGGAACTTGGGCGGTTGAGGAGACAGAACCTTAAACGGACTGGAGTTGAAGAACGTCGGACTCTCTGGTACTGATCCTAAAGAGATCGTTTGCATGAAATAATGCATAAAGACCTTTAAAAGTGCTATAAACAAAAATAGAACACATTTTATTATTATTATTATTATTATTATTATTAATATTAATATTTTATAATCGTTAAGAACAATCATAATTTCTTTTTAATTATAAATATTTATTCTGATTTTATTTTTGGAAGTGTTAAAATGTTACATATACCATTTACTACTAATAACCATTAAAAAAAATATATTTAATTAAAAAAAAAAAAAATTCGTGAGGAAAAAAAAAGTTTGCATATGGCCACTTAAAAAAAATAAAAATAAAATAAAAAATATATAAAACTTTTCTGTTTAATTTTATTGCATTTTTGTTTTTGTTTTTCTGAGGAAAAAATAAACATTATACATTTTCCTACTATCCTAGGTTTTGCCCATTTGTCAGTAATAATTTTTTACTTATTTAAAACACAATAAAATTTAACATGCTCCCTTATTATTTTATATATTTTAATATATACAAGTCAGAACAAGCATGTTGTTTGAATTTTTACATTATAAAACAAAAGGTTGAAAAAAAATTATTTAAATTTTTATTTACTAATTTATTTTGTTTAAGTGTTGAAGTTACATGTACCATTTACTACTACTAACAATTAAATTTTTTTTCATTTTTTTTTCGTGAGGAAAAAGTTTGCATATGGCCGCAAAGACGAAAGTTTAAGCATAAAAACAATACGTGTAATACTGCTTAAAATTGTTGTTTTTCCAAAAAAAAAACCATTTTCTGTTTAATTTAATTGCATTTTTAAAAATTTTAAAATGTGCCATAAGAATTAATAATTTTAAGAATTTTCTACTCATTTAAAACATCAAATTTAATATGTTCCCTTATTCTTTTAAATATTTTAATATGTACAAGTCAGAATAAACATGTTATTTGAATTTTTACATAAATATTGTTACACTGAATGACAATGTAACATTATTTCAACCAAATTTTGACATTTTATCCTTCAAGAACTTAGAAGTAGACACATTACCTACATTTAATGTGCTTTCTATGGACATAAAATCACTTTTGTACATTTCTTTTGATGTGGACATCTTAACATCTTTGACCAACTATTAAATAAAAGGTTAGATGGTCTAGTTGCCCAAAATTGAGAAAATATGATAAATGATTTTAATTTTTATTTACTAATTTCTTTTATTTTTAAGTGTTGAGGTTACATCAGGTATCATTTACTACTAACAACAACTTTTGAACTTTTGAATTTTATTATTTCAATTCATAAGAGTGTTGAAGTTTTTACATTTATTATAATAATATATTATTATTGGTCTTTCATATCATTTCAGGTGAAAGCCAGGTTCATTGTTTACCATGATTCTCTTTGTTTTTGACGGGCGTGTCTTTTGAGAGAGGACTGTTGAGTGAAGCTTCATGTAAATTGGATTCAGTGACGTCTGTGTGTCCGTCGCAGTGAGTCTGTGGAAATAAAGTCAACACTCAGACAGAGACATTCACAACAAACACATCGGCTGTGAACCTAGTATCTATTCACCAACCTTCACGTCCTCATCCTCACATCCGTTCCCGTCTGGTTTACAACAGGAGCTCTAAACAAATATATGTTACAGTCCTGTTATATAATGCATGTTTTTTTGTTTCTATACACGAACAAACAGTAGATCTGGTCTTACGTGCTGGACGTTGGGCGTGCTGAGACTGCGCCGTATGTGTCTGCCTTTAGCGGAGAGAGCTTCCTTTACTGTCACGGCCTGAATGAACACAAAAAAACACACTAAACACTACAGATCAACCGATAATCAGTTTGACCAATTGTTTCCCAATATTTAAGAATTTTTCCATAATCGGATATTGGTTTTGTAACAGTGGATCTACCCATAAAAGCTGCCATCTTGTTGAGAGTTGAGGCAATGATTTCAGGTAAAGTAATCGTTATCAGTTTAAAAAAACAAACAAACAAACAAAAAAACAGCAGACAGAAGTAAAACAAATAAATATCGGTTCTGCATATTGGTTATTGCACATATAAACATGCAAATAATCTGTATCTGAAAAGAAAATCTATATTTGTCAATCTCTAAAATACTCAAGCAGAAAAAGCAGCTAAAAAAACAATAAATAAAACATTGGCTCTGCATATCGGTTATCGGGCACATAAACATGCAAATAATCGGTATCCAGTATCATTATATAAAAAAATTAATATTGGTTGATCTCAACTAAACAATCATAATAGTAAAACAATAAATAAGTACTGGTTATGGATATCGGTAATTCGGCATATAAATATGCAAATAATTGGTATCATTACAAAAAAATCAATATCGGTTGATCTCTACTAAACACTCGAGCAGAAACTGCAGATAGAAGTGAAATAAAAAAAATCTGCTTCTGCATATTGGTTATCGGTTACGTATACATGCAAATAATCTGTATCGGTTATAAAAAAAAGAAAAAAATCAACATTGGTTGATCTCTACTAAACACTACAGCAGAAACAGTGGATAGAAGTGAAACAATAAATAAATACAGATTCTACATATCAGTTATTAGTCACAAAAACATGCAAATAATCTTTATATGTGTAAAAAAAAAAAAATCTCTAAAACACTCAAGGAGAAACAGCAGCAAAAAAAAAAATTGGCTCTGCATATCAGTTATCGGACACATTAACATGCAAATAATCAGTATCGGTATCATTACAAAAAAAATCTATATCGGTTGATCTCTACTAAACACTCCAGCAGAAACTGCAGATAAAAATATAATAAAAAATAAATATTGATTCTCAATATCGGTTATCGGGCACATAAACATGCAAATAATCTGTTTCTGTTATAAAAAAATAAATATCGGTTGATCTCTACAAAACATTTCAGAAGACACTGCAGATAGAAGTGTATTGATTAAAAAAAAACGGATTCTGGATATCGGTTATTGGGCACATAAACATGCAAATAATCGGTACTGGTATCATTATAAAAAAAAAATCAATATTGGTTGATCTCTACTAAACACTACAGCAGATACTGCAGATACAAGTGAAGTAATAAAAAAAAAAATATTGATTCTACGTATTTGTTAACAGACACATAAACATGCAAATAATCGGTATGGATATCATTTTAAAAAATCAATATCGGTTGATCTTTACTAAACACTCCAGCAGAAACAGTGGATAGAAGTGAAACAATAAATAAATACAGATTCTACATATAGGTTATTAGGCACAAAAACATGCAAATAATCTGTATCTGTAAAAAAAAAAATCAATATCGATTGATCTCTACTAAACACTTCAGCAGAAATAGTAGATAGAAGTAAAACAATAAATAAGTATTGGTTCTGCATATCGGTTATCAGGCATTATTAATTATTAGGCATTATTATATTATTAAATTAATATTGGTTGATCTCAACTAAACAATCCAACAGAAACTGCAGATAAAAATAAAATAAAAAATAAATATTCATTCTCCATATTGGTTACTGGCACATAAATGCAAATAATCTGTATTGGTATCCTTATATAAAAAAAATCTATATCGGTTGATCTTTACTAAACACTACAGTAGAAACAGTGGATAGAAGTGAAACAATAAACAAATAGAGATTCTACACATCGGTTATTAGGCAAAAAAAACATGCAAAAAAACGGCATCAGTTAAAAAAAAATCAATTTTGGTTGATCTCTACTAAACAAATAATCAATAACGGCATAACAATACAAAACAAATGAAAACAATAAATAAGTATTGGTTCTGGATATTGTTATTAGGCACATCAACATGCAAATAATCGGTATCCTTATATAAAATCATTATTGGCTGATCTCATGAATAATCGGTAACGGTATAACAATATAAAATGATAATAAACGAAGTAAAACACTAAGTAAGTATTGGTTCTGCATATTGGTTATCAGGCACATAAACATGCAAATAATCGGTATCGGTCTCATTATAAAAAAAAATAAGTAATTGGTTAATAAACACTCCAGCAGAAACAGCAGACAGTGAGAGAAATCTGTGCTAAGGTGAAGCCGAACCTGCCGCAGTCTCTCCAGACACAGGATATTGTCGACCTCCAGCACTCCTCTGGTGTATTTCTCTATGTACGTCTCTCCATCGAGCGTCTCCTCGCTCTCTCCTCGCGCCGCCATCAAGGCCAGAGTCTCGCGCTCCTCCGGTTCCTCAGACGCCTGTTCATGAAGACAGCGCGTGTGTGATCGGTGCATTCAATAACACAAACATGAAGAGGAAACAGTGTGAAGTTTGTACCTTTGGTATGTTGGACACGATCTCATACGTCACTCCACAGGAGTACAGAACGTTCTTCAAAGACATCCGTCTCTTCAGGCTCTGAGTGAAACTCTGTGAGACGCCAGTCATGTATTAACATTTATAATATTTTCATGTCAATTTCAAACATTGCTGTTTTAATACAGTAATTAAGATCGATCTCAAAGCTGTTTTTCTGTGTTTTCCAGACCTGTTTGTTGTAGATGTTGACGGCGATCCTCTTGCGCAGCACCAGCTCCACAGACGCCGGGTGACTGAGCTGAACCGTGGCTTTCACAATCAGGTAGATTCGCTCGCTGGGCGTCGTGATGCGGTTCAGATGGATGGAGTCGTGGATGGACGAATCCCAGGAACACACGGCCGACACCTGAGAACAAAGTCGTACATTTATGTTATGTCACTTACATGACAATCACACATCTCATTACAGCTCTACTTAAAACACACTCTTAAATCAATACGCCAAAACTTTAGAGGGTGAATATCAAAAAATCTCTCTCTTATTCTCATTGGTAAATTTCATTAAAATTTTGATAAAGTATATATATATATATTTTAATAATTTAAATAAATAAAAATAAGAAGCAGCATTTTAATTTTAGGGCCATTATGATTTTTTTTTTTTTCAGTAAAACATCATTTCAAGACAATTCAACATCCCCAAATCTCAAATTCTCATGTGTTTGTTTATTTTTTGTAATTTGCATGATTCTCATTGGTTAATTTCATTAAACTAACATCACCTTATTTTATTCTAATATATATTTTTAAATTATTTAAATAAATTAAAATAAAAATAAGATTTGCATAAAGCATTAAGCAAATTTTAGGGCCATTATGATTTTTTTTCCAATAAAACATTTTTTCAAGACAATTCAGCATCCCAAAATCTCAAATTCTCACGTGTGTTTGTTTATTTATTTTTCATTTTTTTTTGGAATTTGCATGATTCTCATTGATTAATTTCATTAAATTAACATTACCTTATTTTATTTTTATGTATTTTTTAAAAAATTAAAATAAATAAAAATAATAAGATTTGTGTAAAGCATTAAATTAAGCAAATTGTACATCCATTATGATTTTTTTTAATAAAACATTATTTTAAGACAATTCAACATCCCAAAATCCCAAATTCTCATTTGTTTCTTTTTTTCTGTTTTATTTATTCATTTTTTGTAATTTGCATTATTCTTGTTGATTAATTTAATCAAATTAATGTTACCTTATTTTATTTTTATGTTTTAAAATAATTTAAATAAATAAAATAATAATGATAAGATTTGCATAAAGCATCAAATTAAAAGCAGCAAATTGTAGTCCATTATATATATTTTTTTCAATAAAACATTATTTCAAGACAAATTTAACATCCCAGAATCTCATGTTTATTTATTTATTTATTTATTTATTAACATCACCTTATTTTATTTTTATAGATTTTTTAAAATTATTTAAATAAATAAAAATAATAATAAGAAGAAGAAGAAGATTTGTATAAAGCATTAAATTAAGCTAATTTTAGGTCTATCATGATTTTTTTTTCAATAAAACATTATTTCAAGACAACTCAGCATCCCAAAATGTCAAATTCTCATGTGTGTTACTTTTTTTTTCTAATTTGCATTATTCTCATTGGTTAGTTTCATTAAATTAACATTACCTTATTTTATTTTTATACATATTTTAAATAATTTAAATAAATAAAAATAATAATATTTGTATAAAGCATTAAATTAAGCTAATTTTAAATTAATTATATTATGCTAATTTTAAGTCCATTATGATTTTTTTTTTAAATAAAACATTATTTTAAGACAATTCAACATCCCAAAATCCCAAATTCTCATGTGTGTTTCTTTATTTTTTATTTTTATTTTTTGTCATTTGCATTATTCTCATTGGTTAATTTCATTAAATTAACATTACCTTATTTTATTTTTATACATTATATATATATATATATATATATATATATATATATATATATATTTTTTTTTAACTTAAATAAAAAAATAAAGATTTGTATAAAGCATTATATTATGCTAATTTTAAGTCCATTATGATTTTTTTTTTTCAATAAAACATTATTTCAAGACAATTTAAAATTCCAAACTTCCCAAATCTGGATGACTGTAATGTATCCAGATATATACCTTGAATGATTTTTTTTTTTTCTAATTTTCATTATTTTCATTGGGTAATTTTATAAGATTAACCTAGTTAATTTAAAAAAAAAAAAAATCAACAATATATCATATATTACATAACAACAATAAACTGTCTATTTTTACATGAAGACATCCCTATTTATCATGACTGCAATGCATCTGTAATGCATCTTTTTTTTTATTTTAGTAATTTTCATTATTCACATTTGGTAATATGCGTATGAGAAATCCTAACATAATAAACCTTTCAAAACAGGCCAACCATGAACTCGGAGTTTGTTGAGATTCATGTGAGTATCATTTTAACAGGTTGAATATTCCCGTCACCTCGTCATCGCTGTGTCTGATGATGGGCAGGTAGAAGAAGGGGCTGCCGTGCTCTTTGGGGAGGATGGAGTTGACGCCGGCGGCGTGAGGACCGGTCAGCTGATCGTTCACCGTCAGATTATCAGCTGCAAAACACACATTTAAGATAAAATAACCATCACACGCAAACAAGCCTAAATCACTGATGTGACAGGATCGTGCAAATCAGCAAAACCTTCAGCCCTTGAAGCCTGAAGATCAATATATCTCACCATTCAGATCCAGGAAGAGCACAGGAATATGAGCCTCCATTCCAGCAGAGGGAACCCTTGAACAAAAAAAGACAAAAACACACTGAGGTGAACACTTTTCCTCCAAAACAGTTGATCCTATAACAGGTTTCCATTTCATGATAGTCAGTTTAGTAGCATTAACTTTTAAAATCAGTACAAGCCTGCTTCACTCATTATTGATGAGTGAATTACATTTTACATTGAATAGTACTGCAAAATACCGTTTAATTTCTTGTAAATTGCAGGTTGAAAATTAGATTAAAGAACATCTGTTTAAGATTTAATGGTGAAAGAATAGTTTAAAAATACTTAATGTAATAAATGTGCAAATATTTACATTTTAATTGAAATTTTAAAATATTAGATTTTTATGTTTCTTTTTATTGTATTTAAAATAAATATTTTATATTTGCAAAAAAATAAACGACTTGCAGTAATGTGAATCTAATTTTTATTTTATTTTATTTAAATAAATATTTTATATTTGCAAACAATAAATGACACGGTACTGTGAATCTAATTATTATTTTATTTTATTTAAAATAAATGTTTTATATTTGCAAAAAATAAATGACTTACAGTAATGTGAATCTAATTTATTTTATTTTATTTTATTTTATTTTAAATAAATGTTATATTTGCAAAAAACAAATGACTTACAGTAATGTGAATCTAATTTTTATTATTTTATTTTATTTAAAATAAATTTTTATATTTGCAAAAAAATAAACGGCTTACAGTAATGTGAATCTAATTTGTATTTTATTTCATTTAAAATAAATATTTTATATTTGCAAAAATATAAATGATTTACAGTAATGCGAATCTAATTTTTATTATTTTATTTAAAATAAATATTTTATATTTGCAAAAAATAAATGACTTACAGTAATGTGAATCTAATTTATTTTATTTTATTTTAAATAAATGTTATATTTGCAAAAAACAAATGACTTACAGTAATGTGAATCTAATTTTTATTATTTTATTTTATTTAAAATAAATTTTTATATTTGCAAAAAAATAAACGGCTTACAGTAATGTGAATCTAATTTGTATTTTATTTCATTTAAAATAAATATTTTATATTTGCAAAAATATAAATGATTTACAGTAATGCGAATCTAATTTTTATTATTTTATTTTATTTAAAATAAATATTTTATATTTGCAAAAAATAAATGACTTACAGAAACGCGAATCTAATGTATTATTTTATTTTATTTAATTTCATTAAATAATTTAAATTTCGTTTAAATCATTTAAATTACCTTTATTTTCCTGTTTGATTTTTTACAAAATATTTGTACAATATTTTTATTTATTTTAATATTTTTTATTTGTATTAAATAAATTACTATTACAATAATGTCAATTTAATGAGAATAATGAGAATGTCTTGAGTTAAAAAAGCCTTAATAAAAAAGTTAAATAAATGCAGAAAATATTAATGTTATTAATATCGTATTTACTTTAAATAAATAATTTAAATTTTAAAAATTACATTTAAAATTGTACCAAAGTATTTTTAATCTTTATTTTCATGTTTGATTTTTTACAAAATATTTTTACAATATTTTTTTTTTATTTTAATATTTTTTATTTTTATTAAATAAATGATTATTACAGTAATGTGAATCTAACGAGAATGTCTGAATGAAACCGGTGTCTGCTGAGGTTGAGCAGTGCTGGTTTCCAGTGGTTCTCACCAGTGCGCCGGGGCCCCTGGGATCCCGCTGCCAGGAGCCGGAACCAGCACAGCGTTCCTCTCCTCCGTCAGACCCACCCACTGCTCCACCAGCCTGGCCTCTCGCTCCACGTCCTCCTCGGACTTCTCTGTGAACCACAGCACAGAAGCAGCACCATCATGCAATGCAGCCCAGAAGATCACAGCACTATAAGAGTCCTGCACAATGAACTCCTACCGGGCTTGTTGATGATCTTCTTGATCTGCTCCTCCAGATACTCCCTGCGCTTGATGAGGGCGTCAGACCAGCGCTCCCGAACGCAGTTCAGATCCTCCTCCTGCACAACAACATTCAGACTCAGAAACACCGCAGTTACGCCGCTGCTGCTCGGGTTCGCTCATTTCATTTGCCGTCAGTGAGCGATTAAGGCTCGTTTGAGACAGGAAATACGTCAACAACTTTAAAGCGAGTGGAAAAGCGTCTGAAGATCCCATTTGAAGTTCATCCCACTGATTAATCCACATACAGCACCTTCATCCCACACCGTGTCTACAATAAACACCAGTGGCCAAAAATCAACACTATCTGAATATATACAACAATATATATACACACAATCACCGAAAGGCTGCAAAATATAGAATATATACACGTATATTTAAAAATATAAAGTATTATTATTATATAAATATTGCGATATATATTAAATATCATCAAAATGCTGAAAAATATACATTAAAAAATGAAAAGTTTCAAATATAATTATTATAATATTTTTGTTACTATAATTATATATATTATATTACATATTACAAAAACATATTAGGTAAAAAAAAAAAAAAAATTATTATTATACATATTAAAAGTAAAAGATTCATATATATATATATATACATATATATTAAAAACATATTACACATTACATAAATTACATTATAAAATTATTATTATACACATTAAAATGAAAAAGTGTCATATATGCAATATATTATTATTATATAATTAAATTACTAGTATAATTACAAAAACATTACATTAGATAAAATACATATTACAAAACATTACATAAAAATACATATTAGAAGATTATTATACAAAAGCATACATATTCGATAAAATACTTATTACAAAATAAAAAACAAAATGATCATTATACATATTAAAAGTAAAAGATTTATATATATAATACTATATTACTGTTACTATAATATATATATATATATATATATATATATACATTAAAAAAGGAAAACATTTCATATATGTAATATTATATTATTGTTACATCATATTTATTACAGAAAAATTAAATATTAAAATGTATTAAAATACAAAATTATTCAAACTATTATACAAATGTATTATAATAATAATAATTATTATTATGCACATTTAAAATTTAATAAAATATAATTTTAGAATAATATATGATATATCAAAAATGAATGTTTCACATGAAACTCTTCATTTTTATTCTTTAATTTTCAGCCTTTTGATTATATTCAGTATACATCTCCATATTAATATAATTTTGCATAAATAGGGTTATCATCTCTGCCTAAACCAGTTACATAAAAAATGAATAATTTAATAAAATAAAAACTGTTGCATTTATTGTAAATACTCACCAAACCATAATATGCTATAAATTGTATGAAATTATTTTAAATTTAATTTTACAGCACGTACAATTTTATAGATTTTTTTTTTACTTAATTAATTAATTTTTTACTTAATTTTACTTTTAATTTTAACTTGTTTAAATTTATGTGGACACCAAGTGAAATTTATTTGCAATAAATAAATAAATAAATAAACAATTTTATTTTATTTACTGAGTATTTTACCGAGTAATCTGAGTGATCAAGAAAGTTCAGCTCAATTTTCTAATTATTCTGATTTTTTCAAATAGTATCTCAGCCAAAAATGGTCTTATCCTAACAAACCATACATCAATAGAAAGCATATTTATTCAGCTTCCAGATGATGTCGACATCTCAATTTTAAAAAATTGACACTTATGACTGGTCCAGGGTCACATATCTGTTTTCTGGCCTTATTTAAATAATAAAAAAAGATTTCAGTGTAGACACGGCGTCAGGTGCAGATTTTTAGCCAAGCATCAAAAATCAATTTTAATACTTACACAACACCAGAATAAACAAATAAACAAATGAATGAATGAATAAAGGCAGATTAAATCCAGTGTGCCGTTTTCAGACAGATGAAGCGTTCGTACTGTACGCGGCTCCATCTACAATGTACGTAAACATGCAGAATCATGCAGCCATGCACTGATCATGTGACCGAGTGAAGACAGCCGTGTGTTAGTGCGGGAATCTCTCATCTCTCACATTAAACTTAAGCGCGATTATAACATCAGCCGCATTAATGGGCAATTATGATCTTAATTTCATCACGCTCCCTGTCTAAGCACATGATCAGCAGCAGCAGCAGAAGTCAGAGTATACCTGATAACTATCCATATCGGCGTCTTCCTCCCTCTGCTGGAGAAAATACAGTCTCATGACTCCACAGGCCCGTCGCACAGACTCTAACATGAAGCAATGCATCCCTAAAACAGCCTTTCGCACTGAAAATTGACCGTTTCAAAATATAACTTTTTTGGAGCTTGTGTTTCCAGAAACGTCAAACTTCCGCACTCCACTGAAAGGCTCCTTGGGGATGCATTGAGTCATTTTGACATATTGAATCAATAATGCACTGAATCTGAGCCAAATAATGACACTACTGTCTTCTGTAGATTAAAAAAAAAAATAAACTCTGTCCGAACGCTCTCATACTTACCAGTCGAAAGACGAGGAATGATCATAAAACTAGTGTGATAGTGAGAGACTTAATTAAATAACAAAAAATACTCGCTATAAATTGAATAATAATTATTTTTAATATTTATATTTTATTTTTAATCACTATTTTGAATAATAATATTTTTTTAATACTTAATAATATTTAATAATAAATTGAATTAAATTATTTTAATAATAATTGTATTTTTTCACTCTTTTTTTTTTTTTTAACCAGACTAGCATTTCTATATTTATTAACTTGTTTTAAGTTATGTGGACAAAGAGTGATATTTCTTGTACTTCTGTTTAAAAAAAAAAGTTTTAAGCAAAGGAGCAGATCAGAGTTACTTTTGTATCATTCGTATACTATTATAGCTTTTGTTAATGTTTTCGATTGAATTTTATTTTATTTTTCTATTTTAGTGCATGTTTCAGTAATTTTGTTGTGCATTTTTGTCATTGTATTTATTTTTTACTTTTTTTTAAAAATATGTCTATGTAGTTTTTATTATGTTTTGTTTTAAATTGTTCGTTCATTTATTTATTTATTTATTTGTCTAGTTATTTTAGTATTGCAACTTGAGAAATATTGCCTTGGGAACTTCCTGAAATGAAATAAAGTTTTATTTAATATTTAATTTTATTTCAGTCAGTGTTATTTTAGTATCAACGATATACTACTGTAGCTTTTATTAATAATTTGAATTATTATTTTTTTCATTGGAATTTTTATATCTTTTTATTTTAATTTTTATTAAAGTTTTAGTCATTTTGTAGTGTTTTTGTCACTTTATTTGTTTTTTTTTATATTTCTGTTTTTTATTATTAGTTTATTCCATTTTGTCATTTTATTTATTTATTTTTTACTTTTTTAGAAAGTATGTCTATGTAGTTTTTATTGTGCTTTATTTTTAATTTTTTGTTCAGTTTGTTTTTTTTTGTCTAGTTTCAATTTAAACAAAACAAAAATGAGAAATGTTGCCTTGGCAACTAGCTGAAATAAAATTTCAAGTTTTATTTTATGCTTAATTTTATTTCAGTCAGTGTTATTTATTTAGTATCAATGAGATAATGTTGTAGCTTTTATTGATCATTTGAATTAGTTTTTATTTTTATATCTTTTTTATTTACATTTTTATTAAAGTTTTAGTCATTTTGTAGTGTTTTTGTCATTTTATTAGTTTAATATGTCTACATTGTTTTTATTATTAGATTATTTAGTTCTAGTTATTTTAGTATTTCAATCTGAACAAAACAAAAATGAGAAATGTTGCCTTGGCAACTATCTGAAATAAAATTTAGATTAAGAATTATTTTATATATAATTTTATTTCAGTCAGTGTCATTTTAGTATCAATGAGATACTATCATAGCTTTTAATTTTTTTAAACTTATTTATTTTTTACTTTTTATATTTTGTTTTTATTTTAATTTTTGTTTTTTATTACATTTTTAGTTTTAGTTATTTGTATTTATAGTACATCAAGTTAAACTACATGAAAATGAGAAATGTTTAATTGGGAAATAATTAAAATAAGTTATTTAATTTCACATAACTTTTTTTTTTTTGAGCTGGGCAATTATTAATTGTGATTAATCGCATCTAGAATAAAAGTTTTTGTGTACATAATATATGTGTGTGGTCTGTGTATATTTAATATGTATATATAAACACACACATGCATATATATATTTAAGTAAAATATGTTATGTTTATATATTAAATATATTTTTATATAACATAAATTGTATGAATATAAATATATACATGTAAATATTTTCAAAATATATACTGTATGTGTGTGTCTTTATTTATATATAATAAATATACACAGTACACACACATTATACACAAAAACTTTTGTTTTGGATGCGATTAATCGTTGCCCAGCACTAATTTATTTTATTTTAAGTAATATATTTTTTTTTTATTGTTTTAATTTTTTCGTTTTAGTTACTGCCAATAACTCTGATTTCACTTGACATTTACTTTATTTAAGTAAAAAAAAAAAAATTTCTTATGGTTTTAGTTCTAGTTAATGGGTTCACTGACCTGATAGCTGTCCAGAGGTCTCTGTAGTTTGGCGGATCGTGCGGAAACGCAGCCGATGGAGACGGACAGGACGGCCTCCACCAGTAGCGGCAGCGTCCCCGAGTGCTGGACCGGCCGCACGCTCACCTGCAGCCTCCGCGAGTGACCCTGGACAAACACACACACAGATGCTCAAGACTTCTGGTCGGTTTGTCTGCATCACATCATGCAGGCCGAGAGTCGCACCTGGCGCAGCTGAAACACTCCTCCAGTGCTGACGTCTTTGCCGGGATGAAGCTCTACGGACGAATACTCGCCCTGCTCGTTCAGCTCCTGTATGGAGACCCACAGCTCGATCTGACGCGACACTTCACTCCACCTGTCAAACACACACACAGATGAGCACAGATGCACATGAGTGCCAGACTCTGGCTACATGTGTGAAGAAACACACCTGTCTCTGAGCGTCCGTCTCTTGGCCTGCAGCGCGTCCAGCTCCCACATGGACCGGCCGTTACCTGCGTAGCGGTGACCCCAGACCTCGATGGCCAGAGCGCCATCTGAGATGAACTCCAGAAACTCCTCCGTCACGTGCACCACGAAATCCTGCCAACATGAATGCAACAAAAGCAGACGTTTACATGTTCTGAATGGAATCCTAGCATTTCTAGCATTATTAGCATGTCACTAGCATGTTGTAACATGATTTTAGCGTGTTGCTAGCATGTTTCTAGCATGATTACCATGTCACTAACATGTTTTAGCATGATTAGCATGTTTTAGCATGTTGCTAACATTTTTCTAACATGATTAGCTAGTTAATAGTTTTTGTTAGCATGATTAGCAAGTTACTAGCATGTTGCTAACATGTTTCTAGCATTATTAGCATGTCACTAGCATGTTGTAGCATGATTTTAACATGTTGCTAGCATGTTTCTAGCATGATTACCACGTCACTAACATGTTTTAGCATGATTAACATGTTTTTAGCATGCTGCTAACATTTTTCTAACATGATTAGCTAGTTACTAGTTTTTGTTAGCATGATTAGCAAGTTACTAGCATGTTGCTAACATGTTTCTAGCATTATTAGCATGTCACTAGCATGTTGTATCATGATTTTAACATGTTGCTTGCATGTTTCTAGCATGATTACCACGTCACTAACATGTTTTAGCATGATTAACATGTTTTTAGCATGCTGCTAACATTTTTCTAACATGATTAGCTAGTTACTAGTTTTTGTTAGCATGATTAGCAAGTTACTAGCATATTGCTAACATGTTTCTAGCATTATTAGCACGTTACTAACATGTTTTTAGCATGATTATAGCATTATTAGCATGTCACGAGCATTTTGTAGCATGATTTAGCATGTTTCTAGCATTATTAGCAAGTTACTAACATGTTGTTAACATATTTATAACATGATTAGCAAGTTATTAACATGTTGCTAACATGTTTCTAGCATGATTAGCATATCACTAGCATGATTTTAGCATGTTGTTAGCATGATTAACATGTCACTAGCATGTTTTAACATGATTTTAGCATGTTGCTAGCATGTTTCTAACATGATCAGCAAGTTACTAGCATGTTGCTAACATGTTTCTAGCATGATTATGTCATTACCATGTTATTAATATCTTTTGCATGATAAGCATGTTGTTAGCATGTTTTCTAGCATTATTAGTATGTTGTTTTTGGAATGACTACAAGTTACTAGCATGTTCCTAACATGTTCTAACATGATTAGCAAGTTACTAGCATGTTGATAGCATGATTAGCATGTTGCTAGCTTGTTAACTGCATGTTTTAACATGGTTATTATGTTGTTAACACGTTTCTAGTTTTATTAGCAAGTTACTAACATGTTGCTAGCATAGATAGAATGATAGATTAGAAATATTAGATACTGAATGAGTCTAAATGGATTAGAAATAGTTCATAGAAGGAAAGATAGATTAAGTCTCAAGGGATTTTTCTCAAGTTTTTTTTCAAGCCAACTTAATAATAAAAATGTAATGAATAAATATATAAATGAACAAATAAACACTAAAAAATAACAATAATAATAACTTATTAAATTGAAAAAACAAAAATTAATGCAGTTCCCAAGGCAGCATTTGAATTTTCTTTTACTTCAACTTGACTAAAATAAAAATAATAAAAACTATATAAACAAATGAAAAAATAAAAAAATAAAATTACTAAATCACTAAAACGTTGACTACAATAAAAAATTAAAAAGTAAAACATAAAAATAATAAATTTAAGTGTTTTTACCCTGCAGTGGTCAAAGCGCACAGTGAAGTGGGCGTCGGCTGTTTGTGGGGAGGGCGTGTCCGGGCTGACGATGGGCGGAGCCACAGTGGGCTCTGATTGTTCCCAGAAGGTGTACTGACAGAAGACGAAGTTGGAGAGGTTGAGAGGAAGACCAGACGCTTCTCTGATCCGCACCTGACACAAAACACGAGAGCACTACAGTCAGTGTTTATGACAACACAACACAACAGCAGATCAGATCATATTTTTGCATATGTAAAAATGATTAATATTTATTCAAACTTTATAATTAGAAGACAGATGACATTCATAATTTTACTGTTACTGGAAAACAACAGCACATGAATTGGTCACATTATAATCAGCACAATTTGCATGTGCAACATGGTTCCACAAACACAAATGTTTTGCACGCATATAAACATGATCAATAAATATAAAACAAGTATTAAAAGATTTGGGGAAAAAACTATATCTGTGATTTTTCTGATGAAAAATGTGATTAAAAGACTTTTTTATTCATTTATTTATCTATTTATTCATTCAGAAAAAAAATGTTTTCTGTGTTTGTTTGTATGTCTGAGTAATTTGGCCCAGATATTTGTTTGAAAAAAATACAATATGATAAAAATATAATTACAAATAAATTAAATGAAAAATAAATAAAATAATTACAAATACTTTGTATTTATTATTAATGTTTAATTATTAATATGTATTAATTATTCATTCACAAACATATTATAGACAAATTTATTCATAAACAATAATAATAATTCTTATTAAATATTGAAAAAAAAAGAAATATTGCTATGGTAATATTTCACTGTAAAAAAATGAGTATTTAAGAAAAATAACAAAATAATAATTTTATTTTACAGGGAAAAATGTGTACTGTAATAATGCGCAATACATGATTTTAGCATGATTAGCATGTTTTAGCATGTTGCTAACATTTAAAATAATTACAAATACTTTGTATTTATTATTAAATGTTTAATTATTAATATTTACTAATTATTCATACACAAACATATTATAGACAATTTATACATGAACAATAATAATAATTCTTATTAAATATTAAAAAACACAAAATAAGAAATACTGCTATTGTAATATTTCACTATAAAAAATTATTGAGTATTTAAGAAAAATAAAAGAATAATAATTTTATTTTACAGGGAAAAAATTTAAAAACCATCCAGGTTTGCTGTGTTTGTTTGTCTCATTTGGCCCAGAAATTTGTTAAATAAATAAATAAATAAATACAACTAATTTAAATATAAAAATAATTGAATTACAATATTGTAAAATATTTAATGAAATATGACTAATTATTTAATTAATGTTCATAAATAAAAAAAAAATTATATATATATATATATAATATACATACATGTTTATATATATATATATATATATATATATATATATATATATATATATTTATATATATACATGTTTAACAAAAAAAGTTAATATTTTAAAGTAAAAAAAAAAAGAAAAATAATACAATAATAATAATTTTATGTTACAGTACAATTATAAAATTACAGTACTAATATTTATGGCCATTTTAATTTTTTTATTTTTAAACAAAACAATTGAACTTTTATGGTACCATTAGTTACTTCTACAGCATTTATTAATCTTAGTACATGTTAATTTCATCATTCACTAATGCGTTAATAAAATCACAAGTTGTGTTTGTTACCATTAGTTAATGCACTCTGAACTAACAACGAACAATGAACGACTGTATTTCTATTCATTAACATTAACAAAGATGAATAAATACTGTAATAAACGTATTGTCTATTGTTCGTTCATGTTAGTTAATACATTAACTAATGTTAACAAATGACACCTTATTGTAAAGTGTTACCACTTTTATTTTGGTGGAAAAAACGGCTTCACAAATGTCATTACAAGTTCATGACGATGGTCAGAGCACGTTGCCTTTCTAAATGCACGATATAAACTCAAAGCAGGGATGAGACTGATAAAATAATTGAGTGATTTTTACTCTGCAGGTGAGTTTTCTGGCCATGTGGACGATCTCTCCGTTGTTGTCCATGACCTCGTATCCGCTGCTCTCGCTGGAGTTCTCGGAGGAATCGTCTCCTCCGGCCAGACGCTCGGGAACGACGCCGCTCACGCGCAGCAGCTCCACCTGCAGACGACCCGCCACCTGACCACAGGACAAGAGACGAGACGAGATGAGAAACGCCTCTAACAGCCTGTTCACCACACAGACGTCTGCCCACCTCCCCCTGCTGGCTGATGATGGGAACGGCGTACTGCAGCTTCACGTCGTGAAACAGACACTCCAGGAAGACGTTTGCCACGCCGATGAGGTTGTGATTCTCCTGCGCTTCATAGAACGGATCGCTAACTTTACTGTGCAGCCGGTTCACCTGGAAGAAACAGGAAAACCTCCTTCTAATATGCTGATTTTCTGATTATCAATGTTGAAAACTTGTCCTTGATGAATAAAAGTATCGTTTTCTTTCACTCACCACTTCCTGTGTTCCTTCCCTCCAGTCTCGGTAATGGTCTCTCATGTCCACTAGTTTGTTTTCTAGTTTCTCGATGGTCCACACCTGCGTTCCCTTACCTTTACGTCGCACTTGGATGGCCGGTTCACTGACTATAGCGCCGCGCTGCGATTAAAATAATTACGGCAACTTCATATTACAGAGGAAACACTATGAACTGCAACTAAACACTTGCTTTTATATAATCACATTTTCAACAACTAATGCATGAATGTATAACTATGAATGCAATGCAAGTCGCTTTGGATAAATGCAGAAGTGTAAGTGATATTTTTAGTTTTTAGTGTTACCATTTTTAATCCATGTTGTCATTCAATTAATGTGAGACCATAAAACTGCATGGATAATAATTATTAAAGTTAGTCGACTACCTATTTAGGGCTCATCCGTAAAGACACACCTAATGAACAACTATAAATGAGAGCATTTAATATTAATCTTTGTATAACTATATTAATATAACTATTTAAATGTCGAAATAAATAAATGAATAAATTAAATAAATGTAATTTATGAAAATGTAAGTAAAAAAAACACATAAATGAGTAAATAAATAATAAAGATGTAAATTAATAACTAAATTAATAAATAGATAAATAAACAAAAGAATAAATATAGAAATAGATAAAAATAAATAAGTAAACAAACAAATAAGTAATAAATAAATACATAAATAAATATAAAATTTTTGTATAAATATATTAATATAACTATTTAATTGTTGAAATAAATAAATTAATAAATTAAATAAACAATAAAGACTTAAGTAAACAAATAAAGAGATAAATGAATAAATGAAAATAAATAAATGAGTAAATAAGCACACAAATAAATAACTGAAACGGAAATTATAAATAAATAAATAAATCAATAAATCAATAAATAAATAAATAAGTAAATAAATAATCAATAAATTATTTAATAAACAAAATAATAAATAGATAAATAGATATAAACAAATAAGTAAAAAAGCAAATGAATAAGTAAATAAAAAATATATAAATGAGCAAACAAATTAAAATGATATATATAAATAAACAAATGAATAAACGAGTAAATAAACAAACAAATAAATAAATGCAAAAAAATCTAAATCAATAAACAAGTACATATATATATATATATATATGCATGTATGTATATAATGAATAAACACACAATGGAATAGTGAAAAGTAAGAAAACAAAAAACAAATGAATAAAGTCAACAAATAAATAAATGAGCAAATAAACAAATGAAATCTATAATAATAAACAGGTGCATAAAAACACATTAATAATCATATGTAAACAAATTAATGTGTAAATACATAAATAAAAAGTACATACATACATTAATAAATAAATATTATTCTCTTTCTATTTTATTAGCTTGTGTGCTAACCAAGCTTACAGTTTTGCTGTGTTTTTGACTCTTTTTTTGTTTTGTGTTGTTGGTTCCGCATGTACACGTGAGCGCGTCTCACCTTGCGGTTTGCGCTGAGGTTGGCGGCGGGGATTTGCAGCGTGACCTGATAGTCGGTGAGTTTGTGCATCTCCTCGGACAGGAAGTTAGCCTCCCGCACCAGAGTGTTCGCTCTGACCACCTGCTCGCGCAGCCGAGACAGACTCTGACGAAACAGCTCGTCCCTGAAACACAGATGAGTGTGTGTGTGTGTGTGTGTGTGTGTTTGGGTGAGACAGCAGGGGAAATCATGTTATGTTGCCTTTTAAGATACTTGTGCATCACATGCATCCTTAGCCATGAAATCAATCCTATAATGCACTGCAATGAGCTCAGGGAAACTACACAAGTTTATGGTTGCTACAGCAAGTGTGTTACAGACGAACGAGCTCGCGTCTGACCTCTCGTCGGTCCAGAGGCGCAGTTTGTTGTGCGTGGCGTGTGTGGGGAAGCTGCTGCAGCGCTGGTGCTGAGACACTTTCTCCGGCGAGAGCTGCTGCCGCAGAGACTGGAGCTCACGCTCGTACATCAGACGCTGCTCCTCCAGCGCCAGACGCTTCTCCTCAACGTACTGCTTCTCCAGAGCCTGAACCACATTCTGCATCGGGTCTAAGGGGGAACATACACATTCATTTGTGACCCAGGACCACAAAACCAGTCATAAGTATCACGGGTATATTTGTAGCAATAGCCAACAATACATTGTACGGGTCAAAATTGATTTTTCTTCTATGCCAAAAATCATAAGGATATTAAGTAAAGACCATGTTCCATAAAGCCACTTTGTAAATTTCCTACTGTAAATATATCAAAACTTAATTTTTGATTAGTAATATGCATTGCTAAGGCGATTTCCTCAATATTTTGATTTTTTGCACCTTCAGATTCCAGATTTTCAAATAGTTGTATCTCGGCCAAATATTGTCTTATCTTAACAAACCACACATCAATGGAAAGCTTATTTATTCGGCTTTATTCATTCTCAATTTAAAAAAAAATTACCCTTACGACTGGTTTTGTGGTCCATTTGTTCATCAGCACTGGTGCTAGAAATAAAACTAAAATTGAAATAAATCATAAAATATTATAAACTACATTACAAATTATATATTAATACATAATTTAATTTTTTTATAATTTCTATGAAAAATTTGCTAATTGAAATAAAGCTGAAATAAAATATAATATAAATATTAGATAATATTAAATAATATAAATTTGCATCTAAAGGAAATGTAAACAAACATTAAAAATGTGACAAAGTGAATAAGTACAAATAAGCACAAAAATGACTAAACCTAAACCTAAAATACAAATACATTAAAAAAAAACAACAAATTAATAAAACGTAAACTAAAATTAAAATGAAAACTGTAAAAACAAAGTAAAAGTTTAAAATATAATTAAATATATTTTTAAAAAATGATAAAATAAAAGCAAAAGTAAAAGCTAATTCAAAAATATTAATAAATACTATCATTAAAATATGTTTATGTAACAGCGTTATAAAAAAATCATGATCTTGTTTTGCATTCTTCTTATTTAAACATCATAACTAAAAAAAAACCCTGAAACTGCATTAGACATCAGGGCTTATTTTAAAATAATATATACAGAAAATATAAGTACTGCATTAACAGAATAAAACTGAAATAAAAATAGATAAAGAAATTATGCAAACATACATATGTTTATATTCAGTAATACTCAATTATCTTGTTAACTTGTTATCGTTAACTAAAACTAAAAACATTTACAATAACTGATATAAAATATAAAAAACATTATTTTTGGTTATTTGGCAACATTTCTAATTTTTGTTTAGGTCGAGTTGAAGTACTACTATTATTAAAAAAAAAATAAAATTAGTAAAATTAGTAAAAATATATTACTTAATTTTTAATATTTTATATTAATTTATAAAATGATAGCAATTGACTAAAATATGTAATAAAACCAAAATATAGGATGTACTATAAGGTACTAAAACACTACAAATATAAAAATAAAATATGTACTAAAAATATAAAAATGAAATATTGATTAATCCTATTTTTTTGTAATTATTCATAAATATAAGCGGTTTAACTGAAATACAAATAAATTAAAGCAATATTTAAAAAAATTAAATTAAAACGTAAACTAAAATTAAAATGAAAACTGTAAAAACAAAGTAAAAGCTTGAAATATAATTAAATATATTTTTAAAAAATGATAAAATGACAAAAGCACAACAAAATAGCTAAAATGTCAAATAAAGTTAAAATGAAGCCTACAAATATACAAAGTAAACACTAATTTAAAATATTAATATATACTATCATTAAAATACTAAAAATATTATATAAAAATGAAACTGATTTTCTCCAGAAGAAGAAATGTGAAAATGTAAAAGTGCAAAAAAAACATGATCTTATTTACCAATCTTCTTGTTTTCTTGTTATTTAACAATAAAAAGAACTTAAAGATAAAATTACTTGAGATGCAAAATCAAGTACAATATTAGGGTTTTCAGATAATATATTAAGGAAATACAGGTCTTTTTTTTTCATTTGTTTTTGAATTGTTTGTGCTTTAAACAAGATAATCAGGTACATTTAAATAATTTTACTTTTTAAGTAATTATAGTTTCAATACATTTGTATTAGAAATACAGAAATATATAGTTTTGGTTCATATTCCATATAAAGATAGTGAGAAGCATATTAAACAGTGTCACGCGTCTTGTTATGTGTATTGTGTGGTCAAAGGTCAAAGGTCAAAGGTCAGGCACGTACCGTTGCTCCCCAGCGCTTTCATCATGACCTCCATCTGTGCGAACTCGTAGCTGTAGTCCTGTTCAGACGAGGCCTCGCTCGCTGTCTCCACGTCGGCCTCCACGAAGCTGTCGCGGGGAGAGTCACGCTCCGGCTCCTTTAAGCGGTCGCGCCGCTTGCGCTTCGGCAGGTTGATTCTGAGGATGACATTCGCTCTGATGAGTCTGACGCATGCGACAGCACGAGACGTCTGCATGTGTGAACCTGACGCTCACCTGAAGAAGTGGTTGTTTCCCCACAGGATGCGATCGCCGTGCCACAGGTGAACCCTGGAGTAAACCATCGTCCCGTTCACACACGTCCTGTGACCGGAAAACCAATGAAATGCAATATTACACTATTTTACACAGTAAGACAAGACACAAGACTTATTGAAAGAATTAACAATACAATATAAAAATACTATATATTTTCTGCAAAATATTCAGAAATACCAGTGTTGTTAGCTAAAACTAACAATTTTTACAATAACTGAAATAAAATAAAAAATTTTTTTTATCTTAAATTATATTCCAGTTTACTTTTTGTTCTAGTTTTGTTTAGTTCAAATTAAAAATGTGAAAAATTTGAAAAAAATAAAAATAAAAATAATAATAATAATAATAATTGCCTAAAAAAAACCCTGAAACTGAAATAAAAATAAATTAAAGCAATATTTAAAAAACTAAATGACTAAAATGAACACTAAAATTAAAATGAAAACTGTAAAAACAAAGTTAAAGCTCAACATATAAAAATAAACAACTATATTTTTAATAAATAACTAAAATAAAGATTAAAATAAAGTAAATATTTACTGTTTATAAATAATATATATATATATATATATATATATATAATTATTTATAAAATAAATAAATAAATATATTTATTAATTTATTTTATTACATATATAAGGAATAAAAATCTAATTTAAATAAATATTATATATAATTATATATATATATATATATATATATATATATAAAATAAATGTTAAAAATTAGATTTAAATAAATAATGTATAAAATTTAATGAAAAATACAGTACTGTAGAATACAATACATATATATATAATTATTATTTATTTAATATTAATTTTAATAATAATAATTATACATACATACATATATATATATATATATATATATATATATATTACACATACACACATATATATATGTAAATATATATAAATGTATTATTTATATATATATATATATATATATATATATATATTAATATGGAATAAAAATTGGATTTAAATAAATATTATATATATATATATATATATATATATAAAATATAAAAATATATATATTTAATATATATAAAAAACACTTGATTTGCTTTCTGCAAAATATACTTCTTTCCACTGATTTTAGAGTGAAATATGACCAGAAAAAAAGAAAAAAAATATATATATATATATATATATTTTTTTTTTTTTTTTCTTAAATTCACCATCCATATTTTTTGTCAAATACAATTTTTTTTCCATTGGTACAATTTATTTTGCATATGTTGATTTGAATGTAAATTGTACTTTTTCTAAATAATAATAATAATCATTTAAATGCCAATAAACAACAGTGAAAGCTGATTTATGAGGCGCACAGGTTTGTCTTACCTGGCGTTGTCGGCCGGTGTGAGCGTGACGTCTCCGTCTGCCGTGACGTCCAGCACACAGTGTTCAGACTGGATCCCGATCCCGAACAGCTGGATGTCCTGAGACGTGTCGGCTCCCACACGCGTGTGATCCTGAACGACAGCAAACATCACAGAGGAAGCGCTCAAGTGTTTTCATACATGTGGGCTGAGTTACACAAACACTGCTGCTCAGGCCTACAGCTGCTCTGTTCCCCTCACATTAGCATGCTAATTCCACAGCGCTACGCCGCCGACTGGAGGCGGCACACAAAGGCCTGTTGTTGGTGCAGACGAGGTCTAGCAGCTGTTTTCACAGGTCTCGATCAGAGCTCAGGGCCGCTGCGAGCGCAAACACCACCTTTAATCTGCCTTTTTAACATCCACAACCTCCAGATATCATTCATCCATAATGCAATTTTAATTTGTTTGGAAATACATTTTGTATGGAGTATGGAGTGACCCTTAAAAATGAAGGGAAAAGTTAGTATTTTAATAATTCAAACGTAGAAATAGAAATAAATGAATTACTTTTTAAAGGAACAAATTACTAGACATATTTAAAACTGTTTATTTAGTGTTTTAAATTGTAGCTAATTAAAACTATGCATTAAAAAAATATAAAAACAACTATTTCATTTGTAATAAATAATAACTAAAATAAAGATTAAAAAAAACATTTATTATAAATATATTATACATTATATAAATAAAATATGTATTATTTATGACACATTTTATAATATATAATAAATAAGTAATACAAATCTGATTTAAATATATAAATAAATAAAATAAATATATAAGTATGAATATTATATATATGTATTTATTATAATTATAAAAAAAGATATATAAATAAATAAAATATTCAGAACTGTTTAATTACTGTCTAAATTACTTATTAAATGGACAAATTAATAGACATATTTAAAACTGTTTATTTAATGTTTTAAATTGTAGCTAAATAATAAATGTAGCAAAATATTTAATAATATACATTAAAAATATAAGAAGAAAAAACAACTTTTATTTTTAATAAATAATAACTAAAATACTAAACTAAAATATTAAAATAAAATAAATATTTATATATAAATAATATTATATATTACATGTATAATAATAATAATATGTATTATTAATAAAATAAATAAATAAATACAATTCTTAATAATATTTATTTTATAATATATAATAAATGAGTAATACAAATCTGATTTAAATAAATATATAATAAATAATTATAAATATTATATATATGTATTTATTTATTATATAATATAAAATAAATAAATAATAAAAATGAGATTTAAATAAATAAAATATTTAGAATTGTTTAATTACTGTCTAAATTACTTATTAAATGGACAAATTAATAGACATATTTAAAACTTTATTTAATGTTTTTAATTGTAGCTAAATAAAACAATACATTCTAAATATAAAAATATAAAAATAAACAACTATTTTATTTTTAATAAATAACTAAAAATAGATTCAAATAAAATATTATATATAAATAATATATATAATATGTATTATTATTAATAAATGCTAAATAAATAAATATTACTTATTTATGATATATAATAAATAAGTATTAATAAATAAATAAGTATTTATAAGTAATAAATAAGTAATTAAAATCTGATATAAATATACATATACATATATATATAGCATAAAATAAATAATATAAGAATAAACAAATATTTAATTTTTAATAAATAACAACTAAAATAAAGATTTAAATATTATATATAAATAATATGTATTATTTTTTAGAAATAATAAATAAATATTACTTATTTATGAAATATGTTAAATACGTATTAATAAATAAATAAGTATTTATAAGTTATAAATAAGTAATAAAAATCTGATATAAATATATATATATAGCATAAAATAAATAAATAATAAAAATGAGATTTTAAAAAATAATAATGACATACAAGATTAAAAAAAATACTGTACTGTAGTAAGCATATGAAAAATAAATTCAATATTTAGAACCGTTTAATTCATGTTTAAAAAAAAAAAAACTAAATAGTATTTATTAATTTATTTACATTCGAAAACAGACAAATAAGCTATTCTTATGTGCCCTTTGAGAAAAAACTAAAATAAAATAGCATCAACAATCCTTGCATCCCTCATGTGACCATCCATTGGGAATGAAAAAGCATCAGTAACAGCGATGCAAACCTCACGTATGACGTCTTAGTGTTTCATCAGTGTACCTTCAGATAGTAAACCAGCAGTTCATTGAGAGCCGGATCGGCGTTCAGGTTGACCAGGAAGCACTTGTCCTCTCCGACCTTGATCCCTGACGACTCCAGAGAGATTCCCATGCTCTCCAGCTGCTTCTGACGCTCCTGCAGAGACCAATCACATCGAGACGACAGCTGTCAATCATCAGTGTGAATCAGTAATTGAGTGTGTGTGTGTGTGCGTGTGTGTGTGTGTGTGTGTGACCTGTGCAATCTCCTCAGTTTTCCGGAGTTTCTCCTCCCAGGTGACGGTCATCTCCTGAATGAGTTTCTCAGACTCCTGGAGTTTCTCCTGCAGCTCAGGAGCCTTCAGAGACTGACGGACACAACATAATATCATTAACAGATATGAGCCTATTCTCCATTTTAGTATTAGTGATATACAATTATAGTTTCCCTGCTCACCTCAGCTTGCGAGAGCTGCACCTTTAGCTTTTCCACTTCCTCCCGCAGCTCTCTGATGATACGGGCGTTGGGATCTTCGTTTACCACGGCGTGGTTGACTATTCTCTTGGCTCGGTCGGCGTAGCGCAGCGTTGACAGCGTCTCCTCGTAGTTGTCAGCGGCTGGGCTGATGGTGGCGATCATGGCCGTTTTACTGTTGCCACCCAGATTGTCCTGTAGAAGCAGAGGAAAAGAGTTCGATTTTGAGATCAATTCCCCTGGACATTTGACTCTATTGAATGAGATGAATGGTGTTTGATGAGCTCTGATGATCATACTCACCTTCAGCAGCCACGTCAGCACTGAGTCTCTGTACGGCACAAACTTGCTCTTGCCTTTTCCTGCGGACTGATCGGCGAGAGCAGAAATCACACAGCCCAGCGTCGTCAGAGACCTGGTGACATAAAACACCACACAAACATCAGAAAATGCCACAGAAACAGCAGAAAACACTACATATACATCACAAAACACCACAGGGACAACATAAACCACCACACAAATGACATAAAACACCACAGAAATAACAAAACACCAAACAAACATCATTAAACACCACATAAATATCAGAAAACACCATAGAAACAACAATACACCAAACAAAAACCATAAAACACCACACAAGCAACATTAAACACCACAAAAACAACTCAAAGAACATAAAACACCACACAAACATATTAAACACCACACAAATATCACAAAACACCACAAAGACAACATAAACCACCACACAAATGACATAAAACACCACAGAAATAACAAAACACCAAACAAACATCATTAAACACCAAACAAACATCATTAAACACCACATAAATATCAGAAAACACCACAGAAACAACAAAACACCAAACAAAAACCATAAAACACCAAACAAGCAACATTAAACACCACAAAGACAACATAAACCACCACACAAATTATATAAAATGCCACAGAAACAACACCACAAACAACTTAAAACACTACACAAGCTACATAAAACACCACCCTAACATAAAACAACATACAAACATATTGAACACCACACACATCAGAAAACACCACAGAAACTAGTGCTGGGCGATAATTCGATAACAATAATTATCGCGATATAACTCCTCGATAAAACGATATGAAGAGTTCGATAAATGTTCGATATATTTTTTAATGCGCCAAATGCGGAACGAAATAAGGGGCCGTTCACATATCGCGTTTTTTTTTGCGCGCTAAAGTTCGTTACTTCAAATGTAGACGCGCAGCCGCGCTGATAACGGAGCCGCGCTCATAACGGTTTTTTCAGGCGCATCCGCGCCGCATCGAGATCAAAATGCCGCAAGCGCACCGCGGGTCATGTGACAAGATTTAACCAATTAGCTTCATCCTTTCCCGTAACAACATTGAAAGCTCAGCCAAGATGGAGAAACGGCTGATCATAGCTGTACATTTTTAAATAAATTTAGTAGCAGAGCTACAGCAAGTGATTTTTAGTGCTGGAAATCCGTTTGTCCATTGATGAAACTTCCGCGTCTTCATTGAGAGTGCGGGTCATGGTTGCTTAGCAACGGCAGACGCCACAGGAGCGCAAGGTACAGAGCGCTTTGGAAAGAAGGAGAAATGAGCCTTTTTCACAAAAATCGGAAGTGACATCAGCGCAGGGTAAAGTCAGTTCCGCTACAGGTCTGTGCCTATTATATTAATATGCTCTTGTCTCAAATAATGCCTTTTACCTTTTCTTTTTTGTCTGCTTTCCAAGTTGTTATATAATCAACAAAGAAACAACATTTTACTTGTTTGTAATTTATATGGGCACTCAGACCGGTACTCCTCAATATAATATATGCGCAACATAGCGCCAGCTATAGTTTCTGTTCTCCATCTCCGGTATATTTAAGCGTATTTTCTCAATTTACTCAGTCATTTCCCTCGAATCACTACATCATGGTAAATTATGACAGCGTTTATATCCAAATGCACATTTCCCCAAGAATAAATGAAACAATTCTGAGTCCGGATGATGCATAAACTCAATACAACAACGTAATCCAGATCCAAAAGGAATAAAGCCATTAATCGGAGTCATGTCTTATTTAGCATTATATTATTTTATTATGTATATCCCTGGGCACATTATGCAACGTACATTTACACCCTAAAGTTAATAATGCAAAGGAGAGCAAGTAGAAAATACAATATTACGTTCATAATAATAATAATAACAATATTAATCGCGAAAAAAAATGATGTGAAGAGTCATAATGCACAGCCAGCACCAAATAGACAGTACGGCAAAACTTAAAACTGTACTGTATTATAAGTGCTAACATTCATAATTAAATAAACATAGTATTTGTGATGACCAGACGCGGACACAAAGTTTTTGAATAAATGTTTGCTATTTTTAGAGTAAAACACCGGTATATATCATAGTATCATAGTATCTATTTTGTAAAAATAGACTTTGATTCCCGAACTTACTCTTGTTCAGTACGGCCGCTGCTGTCACCGGAAAAACGTTTACCCTGCAAGCGCCAATCCGGAAGCCAGAAACACGGAAGTGTGAAAAAGGCTAATCGGCGCGCTTAGCGTTTTCCACGCGTTTTTAGGCGCGACATGTGAACGGCCCTGCGACTCATTTGAATCGCGCCACACGGACCGTTTATCCGCTCGGACCAAAGTTTAAAGTGCCGCGCCGCGCGAGCTCACTAAACAAGATGCATGCTGCATGGACGCGCCTGAAAAAACCGAGCGCGTCGCGACCGTGTCGCTTCGGTAATGAGCGCAGCTGCCGCGCGCCTGAATTTGAAATAACGAACTTGAGCGCGCAAAAAGCGCGATATGTGAACGGCTCCGTCACGCGAGCACTAAACAGCGCTGTGAGATCCAGTGTGAAACACTTGAATTCAGCGATGAACACAAATGACTCTGTGATTCAAACTAGTTTAAAGCTGTGTACAACGAGACAGAAGGCTTTTCAATCTACACATCGCCATCATTTACCACGGATTTACTGTAGTAACACTCACTGCACCATGGTATTGTGGCGGCAATGTGGGAGATTCACACTGAATTTTACTACAGGAGTAATGGTATATAATTCTAGTATGTATGTATTTGTGATTAAGCTATAGCATGTGTGCGTTTATACTGAATGTTTTAGACTACCGTTTTTCATACAAATAGGCTACCTATAAAACCATGTAGTTATATTTTTACCATGGTGTTGAGGTACCATTATGTGTGGTTTTACCTGTGTTTATCATGATTTAAAATGTATGCTTGCTACTATGAAACACCACGCAAACATATTAAACATCACACAAGCATCAGAAAACACCACGGAAATAACATTAGACACCACACAATCAACATTAAACACAGCACAAACATCATAATACACCACAGATACATCTGAAAATGATTTTAATCTGACTTTTTGATCATTTGTTTACTTGTTTATTTAAATAAGTGATTTATTTATTATTAAAGGGATCATCGGATGCTAAGTTCACTTTTTTATGTTGTTTGAACATTAATGTGTGTTGTCAGTGTATGTACAAATCTACCCTATAATGATAAAAATCCATGCAGTGGTTTTTAATTAATCTGTAAAAATAATATCCCCTTTTCCAAATCGAGCCGTTCTCAGATGCCTGACGGTGTGCCGTCACACCCACAGAGGCCACTCCCACGATAGTTGATTGACATGAGCGTCTTACCTCAGATCAGCTGTAACAGTCCAGTAACTTTCCATGTTTTGATGCCGGAGCAGGGATGTAAGTTAGACAAGAATATCTCCGATTGAGCGATTGAGGTGTTGTGTTGCTGGATGTAATAATGAACATAGTGGTCGTCATTTACTCCCGACATCTGAGCAGCTGAAGATGCAGTAGATTACGTTTGTTTGTGAAGGGAATGCGCCTCCCGATCTACATATATCCGTCTATGTTCGCGCGAATCATTTATGATCCAGCTTCACTTACAGCAGAAGTGAGTATAAGCGTTTTTTTATGAATCTTTGCGATCGCCTTTCCTTATAACGTGGTAGTTAGGAAGTTTAGCGGCTAAACGCGGCTAAATGCGGCTAATGTAAACAAGACCGTCTTTCCACAGAGAGAAGAGAGGGGCGGGGTGAGCAGAGCTCATTTGCATTTAAAGGAACAACCCCTTAGAATGAGATGATTTTTGCAGAGCTGATTTTGACAAGGTAAAAAGGGTGTTGTTTTACACAACCACTGAGAATTTTTAATCAAAGTATATTAGAGACTTTTCATTAACACCCTAAAGAATCATATCAACTTGTGGAAAATGGGCATCCGATGACCCCTTTAAGTGATTTATTTCTATAATCTTTAGTTTGGGGAAGCCTGAATGAGTGGAGCCATCATTTTCCATGATGACGTTCATTTATACAGCATCTATTACAGTCTGCAGATTTCCTCTACTTATTCATGCGGGTTTGCAACAATCCCTTTATTCTTTTAATTATATATTTAGTTGGTCCTAGTGCCAGCTTTTATTCTGTTTAGACTAATTTCCCAGACTGCACACAACAACTGCCAACATTTTGTTTGTTTTTTGATTATTATAAGCAAGTGACTCATTTGCCCTGAATACGGCGAGCGGCCGCAGGCGTCTTACTTGTTGATGTTGCTGCCCTCCTTCAGTCTCTCTCCAGCGGCTCCAGTCTTAGAGACGCGTTCACTGCCGGCCAGATCCACCAGACTGATCTTACTCACTTTCTCACCAGAATTCTGCATTCACAGACATTACAGTCAACATCATTCTGAAACTGCACAAATTTGCCCAATTTGGCATAGCACCTCTACTAAACTCTACTCCCTTGACCAGAGTCCAAAATCAACACTTGTCATGCATAATCTAAAAATAATTACAGAAGAACTCCACTTCCAGAACAACAATTCACAAATAATTTACTCACCCCCTTGTCATCCAAGATGTTCATGTCTTTCTGTCTTCAAAATCGGGGGCACAATCCCAGAGCCTGTGCTACCCAAGTTTTTGTGCTTAAAAAGTATACAAATGTTATTTTGCGAAAAAATGAGCGATCGTTTCGCTAGATAAGACCCTTCTTCCTCGGCTGGGATCGTTTAGATTTTAAAAAGTATAAAATAGCGACAAAATTGTACTTTTTTTCTAAAAAAATTAATAACTTAATAACAAAATTAATATTTAAAAGCCATAAATTAGGACATGAATTAATTTACTGCTTAAATCATAACTAAAATACATTTAAAAATGGATATTTTTAAAAAGAGAAAACAATTAATTGACAAACAAATGTAAAAATTGATTTAAAAAGGACAAAAAAAATAGAAAAATAATTAAAATAGTTGAAACTAAATAACAAAATTAACATTTTTAAAGTCATTAAGATAGAAAATGAAATAATTTAATAATACTAATTCAATTAGTTTATTAAATTTAATTAATAATAATTATCAATTCTATTAATAAAAATAAAAAAATGTACAAATTAAATTATTAAAAAAGGCAAAAAAATTAAATATAGAAGAGAAAGTATAAAATAGCGACAAATAGAAAAAAACCTCTAAAATGCTTTTTAATTAAACTTAACAAAAGTAATATTTAAAAGACATAAATTAAAACATGAATTAATTTACTACTTAAATTGTAACTAAAATACATTTAAAAATGGATATTTTTAAAAAGAGAAAACGATTAACAATGTAAAAATTGATTTAAAAAGGACAAAAAAAAAAATAGTTGAAACTAAATAACAAAATTAACATTTTTAAAGTCATTAGAAAATGAAATAATTTAATAATACTAATTAAATTAGTTTATTAAATTTAATTAATTATAATTACCAATTCTATTAATAAAAATAAAAAATGCACAAATTAAATTATTAAAAAAGGCAAAAAAATAAAATATAGAAAAGAAAGTATAAAATAGCAACAAACCCCAAAAAAAAATAGTAAAAAACCTTTAAAATGTGTTTTAAATAAACTTAACAAAATTAACATTTAAAAGACATAAATTAAGACATGAATTAATTTACTACTTAAATCATAACTAAAATATATTTAAAAATGTATATTTAAAAAAAAAAAAAAAGAGAAAACAATTAAAAATGTTATAATTAAAAATTTAAAAATATAATTGATTTAAAAATTACACAAAAATACATTTGAAAATGTCAAGCATTTTTGTTATATTTTGCTAAAATTAACGAACGAAATGATTTAAAAAAAGATTTGTTCATTTTGCTGACCGAGACTCAAAGGTCCGAGTCGGTAAAATGATCCGAACTTCCCATCACTACGTTGGAAGTTCAAAATCGGGGCACCAATGAAGTCCATTATATGGAGAAAAATCCTGAAATGTTTTCCTCAAAAACCATAATTTCTTTACAACAGAAAAACATGAACATCTCGGATGACAAGGGGGTGAGTAAATTATCTGTGAATTGTTGTTCTGGAAGTGGACTTCTCCTTTAAAACTTGAACAGGAACAGAAAATGTGGTTAACTGTGATTGTAGCTCATAACTGACCCCAGACTGGAGGTCATAAAGCGTCTGCGTGACGATGACGCTGAAGACGGCGTGCGATCGGCTGCTTTCCTCGTTCATGTTGGTGGCGGCTACCGTGCGTGATTTATTCCCCTCCGACATCAGAGACTCAATGTCCTGCAGGAGGCGCAAGTGAGAGAGAACATGCAACTAAATCACATGCTGGAGTCACAAACGAAGAGTTCACTGTAAGTGCAGACAGCGAGTTTGAACATTCTACGGAATTCTGGGAGAAACATCTGAAACAAAGTTGATACTTTTAAAAATTGATACTTTTAAATGAAACTTTTGTAACAGTTGAGAAGAGTCGTTTTCACCTCGAAGCTCATCACAGCCAGCTGAGACAGACCGTCCACATACGGACCCAGGACTTTATGCTCTCTGACCTTCAGAGACGTTCTGCTCCTGGACGGATGAAAGAGAGAGGAGACGTGTGAGAAAACATCAGCACTTTCATCAGGACGTTATTTATGTTCCTTAAACACCAACTCACAATCGCCCTTTTGTTTGGGCCTCGAGCAGAGCTTTGGATTCAGAGACATCATGTACAAACTCAACATCATAAAATGAGGTGGGGGGAAACTATAAAAAATTAATTAAATGATAACTATTAATAAACTAAATAAATATAGCACAAAACAAGGTAAAGATTTAAAAAAAAAATGTAAAAATAAAACTATATAAATGAAAAATCTAATTGAAAATGTAAAGTATAAAGTATAAGTTTTTTAAAATAAATAATTTAAACAAAATGACATTTTTAAGGCATAAATATAGCACAAGCAATAATTTACTATAGCATTTATTATTAAAACTATTACTAAATAAAAAACCAAAAACAAAACTATTAAAGATAAAGAAAGTAAATATTAATTGATTAAAAAAGGCAAAAATAAAATATAGAATAGAACACTGTAAAGCATAAAATACTAACAAATAGAAAAAAAAATTACTTTTTTTTAAAATTAATAACTTAAGAACAAAAAGCCATAAATTAGGACATGAATTAATTTACTGCTTAAATTATAACTAAAATACATTTAAAAATGGATATTTTTAAAAAGAGAAAACAATTAACAATGTAAAAATATAATTGATTTTAAAAGGACAAATAATTAAAATATTTAAAACTAAATAACAAAAGTAACATTTTTAAAGTCATTAAAATAGAAAACGAAATAATTTAATAATACTAATTCATAAATTCATTATAATTATCAATTCTATTAATATAAATAAACAAGATTAAAAATGTAAAAAATGACAAAAATTGATTTGAAAATGTCAAGTTTAAAATTCTATGAGATTAAACCATCATTTAAAAATTAAAAATTAAATAACAATTAAAACGTAACATTTAAAAGTCATAAAAATATAAAATGAAATAATAATACTAATTAAAATAGATTATTCATTTAAATTCATTATAATTATCAATTCTATTAATAAAAATTAAAGATGTAATTTATTGATTAAAAAAAGGCAAAAAATAAAATATAGAAAAGAACGAAGTATAAAATAGTGACAAACAGAAAAAAAAACTTAATGAAATGTTTTTTTTTATTTAAAATATTTTTTAAATTAAACTTTTTAAAAGACACAAATTAAAACATGAATTAATTTACTAAAATTATAACTACAATACATTTAAAAATGTACATTTTTTTAAAAAGAGAAAACAAGTAAAAATTAAAAAAATGTAAAAAATGACAAAAATTGATTTGAAAATGTCAAGTTTAAAATTCTATGAGACTAAACCATCATTTAAAAATGAGAAATTAAATAACAATTAAAACGTAACATTTAAAAGTCATAAAAATAGAAAATGAAATAATAATACTAACAAAATTAGATTATTCAATTTAATTCATTATAACTATCAATTCTATTAATTAAATCAAGAAGCTACATCATAGCACAAAAAAAGAAAAATCACTAAAAACTTTTTAAAAAATGTGAAATAAAAATGGTCAAATAAATAAATAAAATCTAACATTTTAATGCCATAAAAACAGGAAGTGATGGAATTTAAGTCGAAAGCGCCGTCCCATCCGAGTGTGAAGCTGAAGCACGTGATAACGAGCGCAGTAAACTCTCACTAGGTGCTGCGGACGGGCTCTGTGCGTCTGATTTGAAAGGGCAGGAGAGGACGAGAGCGACAGATCAATGACTGCGGACCGTGAACCTTCACACGGCCTACACATTCACCAAAACACACTGATACAGCAGATACTGACATAAAGGCTCATTTTGAGGCCTATCAAGTGCGTTTTGGTCCGAATCGGCTCACCCTTTGGGATCGAGCAGGTCTCGGACTTTCTCGTTGTAGATCTCCATGTAGGAAACCTCCACCTTGAAGGACTGTGTCTCGTTCTGGTCTCTGGAGACTCTCTCGAACAGCGAGCAGCAGAGTCTGGGGATCAGGCCCGGCTGATCTACGTTGCCCATCATGGAGAAGGATTTCCCAGAGCCTGTCAGAGCGACACAACATCCACAGGTCAGAAGAAAACACGTGTAAGGGTGACGCGTCTCAGCCGGCGGACACGTAAAGCTCGTGTTAGAAGATCAAACGCCGGCCTGAGAACGAGCACAGGAAGGCAGGAGGAAATACGGTGCGTCTACGGAGGAAGGACTATGATTGAAAACACAGACGCTTCCTGTTCATGTATGGAGAAATATATCAGATTCTTTTTTGCTTCTTTTTTGCTTTTTCATATATAAAATAATTACAAAGTAATACAATAAAAATATTTAATATATATATATATATATATATATATTTTAATAATTAATACATAAAACTTAAATAAACAATACATTTTCATAACGATTAAAAAATAAAAATTAAAAGAAAGATTCATTAAAATATGAAACAACGTGCTTGTTTTATTTTTATTTTTTTTATTTATTTGTGTTTTTAATTATTATTTAAGTAATAAAAAACTCAAAATGTCTATAAACACATTTATACTTTAATCTTCATTTCTTTTTATATACAAATAACACAATAAAAACATTTAAAAAAATAAAATTGTAATAATTAAACTATAAATTTAAATAATATTAAAAAAATAAAAATTAAAAGAAAGATACATTAAAATATGAAAGTTTTTCATTTGTATTTTTTTGTATTTTTAATTATTATTAAGTAATAAACAATAACTCAAAATGTCTTTTTTCTTTTCTGTTTGTTGCTTTTTGTCTTCAATGTTTAGACTAAAATTTGAAAAAAGTTTTCTTTAAATACAAATAATTAATAAATAAAAACAAATACACATTTATACTTTAATTAATCTTCATTTCTCTTTATATACAGATAGGATAATACAAATATTTTTGAATAAATAAATAAATAAAATTGAAATGATTAAACAATAAATGTAAATAATAGCTAAAAAATAAAAATTAAAAGAAAGGCACATAAAAATATGAAACAGTAAAAACATGCTTGGTTTTTATTTATATTTTTTAATTATTTGAATTTTAATTATTAAGTAAAAAATAACTCAAAATGTTTTTCTTTTCTGTTTGTTGTTTTTTGTTCTAAATGACTAAAAGTAGAAAAAATGTTTTTTTAAATACAAATAATTAATAAATAAAAATAAATTAATACAAGTTTATATTTTAATTAATCTTCATTCCTCTTTATATACAGATAGGATAATACAAATATTTTTGAATAAATAAATAAATAAAATTGAAATGATTAAACAATAAATGTAAATAATAGCTAAAAAATAAAAATTAAAAGAAAGGCACATAAAAATATGAAACAGTAAAAACATGCTTGGTTTTTATTTATATTTTTTATTATTTGAAATTTAATTATTATTTAAGTAATAAAAAAATAACTCAAAATGTCTTTTTTCTTTTCTGTTTGTTGCTTTTTGTCTTCAATGTTTAGACTAAAATTACAAAACATTTTTTAAAATACAAATAATTAACAAATATAAATAAATATGTTTAATTAATCTTTATTTCTCCTTATATACAAATAATTGCTTTTTGTCTTAAATGTTTAGACTAAAATTAGAGAAAAACAATTTTTAAATACAAATAATTACTAAATAAAAATATATAAATACACGTTTTAATTTTATGATATTTCTTCATTTCTCTTCATATACAAATAATACAATAAAATATTTTTTAATAAATAAATAATACAATAAAATAGTTTTTTAATAAATAAATACAATTGAAATAATTAAACAATAAATTTAAATAATAATTAAAAAATAAAAATTAAAAGAAAGATACATTAAAAATATGAAACAGGAAAAGCATGCTTATTTTTTATTTATATTTTTTAATTATTTGTATTTTTTGTATTTTTTAACTAAATTTTAAATTATTATTTATGTAATAAAAAACAACTCAAAATATCTTTTTTCTTTTCTGTTTGTTGCTTTTTGTCTTAAATGTTTTGACTAAAATTACAAAACATTTTTTCCTCTCTTTAACCTACAAAACAATAAATTTACATAATAATTAAAAAATACAAATTAAAAGAAAGATTCATTAAACTGTATAACAGAAACAACATGCTTGTTTTATTTTATTTTTTTATTTTTTATTTGTGTTTTTAATTATTATTTAAATAATAAAAAAACCCCAAATGTCTATAAACACATTTATACTTTAATCTTCATTTCTTTTTATATACAAATAATACAATAAAAAATCATTTTAAAAAATAAAATTGAAATAATTAAACCATAAATCTAAATAATATTAAAAAAATAAAAATTAAAAGAAAGATACATTAAAATATGATTTTTTATTTATTTTTTTGTATTTTTAATTATTATTAAGTAATAAAAAATAACTCAAAATATCGTTTTTCTTTTCTGTTTGTTGCTTTTTGTCTTAAATGTTTCGACTAAAATTACAAAACATTTTTTTCTCTCTTTAACCTACAAAACAATAAATTTACATAATAATTAAAAAATACAAATTAAAAGAAAGATTCATTAAACTGTATAACAGAAACAACATGCTTGTTTTATTTATTTATTTTTTTTATTTATTTGTGTTTTTAATTATTATTTAAATAATTAAAAAAACCCAAATGTCTATAAACACATTTATACTTTAATCTTCATTTCTTTTTATATACAAATAATACAATAAAAAACATTTTAAAAAATAAAATTGAAATAATTAAACCATAAATCTAAATAATATTAAAAAAATAAAAATTAAAAGAAAGATACATTAAAATATGATTTTTTATTTATTTTTTTGTATTTTTAATTATTATTAAGTAATAAAAAATAACTCAAAATATCTTTTTTCTTTTCTGTTTGTTGCTTTTTGTCTTCAATGTTTCGACTAAAATTACAAAAAAATTTTTTTCTCTCTTTAACCTACAAAACAATAAATTTACATAATAATTAAAAAATACAAATTAAAAGAAAGATTCATTAAACTGTATAACAGAAACAACATGCTTGTTTTATTTATTTTTATTTATTTATTTGTGTTTTTAATTATTATTTAAATAATAAAAAACCCAAATGTCTATAAACACATTTATACTTTAATCTTCATTTCTTTCTATATACAAATAATACAATAAAAAACATTTTAAAAAATAAAATTGAAATAATTAAACCATAAATCTAAATAATATTAAAAAAATAAAAATTAAAAGAAAGATACATTAAAATATGATTTTTTTATTTATTTTTTTGTATTTTTAATTATTAAGTAATAAAAAATAACTCAAAATATCTTTTTTCTTTTCTGTTTGTTGCTTTTTGTCTTCAATGTTTCGACTAAAATTTCGACAAAACATTTTTTCCTCTCCTTAACCTACAAAACAATGTAGGTTAAAGAGAGGAAATCACTTGTTAATGTCTTGCAGGCTGATTTAGAGTAATTACCGGTGCTCTTATGACAAAGAATAAGCATGTATTCAGTCAAACGGATGTCACCATCATCTAAAGCTCCATCACAAAAGAGTAAATATGCGTGTGCTGAAAGCTCGAGGTGTGATTCACTGACGCTCTACCTGTCTGTCCGTAAGCGAAGATGCAGGCGTTGTATCCTTGAAAGGCGTTTTCCAGTATTCCCTCCCCGAGGCACTTGAAGACGACCTCCTGACCTGCAGAACAAACACACGCAAACGTCACAATCACAGCATCAACACGCTACGAGAAATCAGAGAGACTGTAAATAGAAACAGCTTCCAAAAAATGGCCAAAATAAACCATATATATATATATTCATGCAAATTCATGTAAATATTTATTCTCTAAATACATACTGTATGCATGTGTATTTATAAATATACACAGTGTACACACATATATTATGTAAACAAAAACTTTTATTTTGGAAAAAATTGTTTGACAGCACTAATTTGCAGTTTTCATTTTATTTTTTATTTTAGTTATTTTAGTACTTAAACTTATTTCATTTAGCAGGGTTATTATAGTAACTAAAACAAAACGAACAAACAAAAGCATTTCATTAACTGAAATAAAATGAACTTTGAAATATTTTTTTAACTTATTTTATTTCAGCTAGTTGCCAACGATTCTCATTATCAATTAGTTTAACTACGAACTAAAATAAGTAAAACTAAAATTCAAATAAACATGAATAAAAACTATGTAGACATTTAAAAAAAGGGACAAAAACACAATATTATTAATATTACATGAAAAACCAACTGCTAAAATGACAAAAAAATATATATATAAAAATAAAAATAAAAATAAATATTTTCAAAACTAAAATAAATAAAAATAAAAACGTTGTTTCAGATCTTAAATGTATTTTTATTTTTTAAATTATTTTTATGTAAAGAAAAAATACAATGTATTTTTTTCTACTCTTAGTCTAAGCGTTTAAGAAACAAAACAATTAAATAAACGGTTTAACCTGGTTATTTTATAACTAAAATTAGAAACAAATAAAATGTAAAATGTAACTATATACAAATAAATAAAAAATAAAATAAAAAGAATATATGTTTTTCATGTTTCAGATCTTTCACGTATCTATTTATCTTTATATATAAATAATCAATAAATAAAAATAAAAATGAATGCACCATTTTCCCGTGTTTCAGATCTTTAATGTACCTTCTTTTCTTTATTTTTTTGCAATGATTTTTACGCCAAAAATAGAATTAATTTAAAAAAAAACATTATTTTAACAATATTATTAATATTACATGAACAACAAGTACGAAAAACGCAAAATTGTTGCATTGTCAACTAACTGAAATAAAATAAGCTGAAATACTAAAACTAAAATAATAAAAAATACATAGTTAAAAAAATTCAAAATTAAATATATTAATATAAAACAAAATCACTAAAGCTTACACTAAAATAAAAATTAAAATGACTAAAACTCAAATAATAAAAACAGTCGTATTTAAAAAAAATATTTAAAAAGCTAAAATAATATTAATATATTTCAAAATAATATTAAAATATGTAAAAAAAAAATAAAAATAACAAAAGCACATAAAATCACTAAAACTGATGACTAAAATATAATAATAATAAAAAATAAATATTGAAAAAAACATTAAAATATAATATGTAAAAAAATAAATAAAAGTACATAAAGTCGCTAAAACTTACACTAAAATAAAAAACTGAAATTATAAACATGAAAAAAACTAATAATAATAAAAAAATATATATAATATCTAAACGATAATAAAACAACCCTGTCAAGTTAGTTGTCAAATCAACATTTCTAATTTTTGTTTAAATTTGTCATTTAATAATTATTTCATAATTTTTTTATATTATTTTTTATTCATAATATTTAAACCTGTTTTAATAACTTTAGTTAAGAATAAAAACACTAAGCAGAACAGAATACTCCACTCTGTTGTCTGTGCCATTTCTAAGAAATGTTTCTCATTTCCTTGCTTTTCAAAGGAAATCGCTCCCAGAAAATCCTCTGAAATCAGCGATTGAATGTGAGAATGTGTTCACGCTCTGCTTCTCCTGGTTTAGTGCTGACGGTGAATCGGGCAGCTGCGTGAAGAGCTAAATAAAGCCGGAGCAGCGGTGCAGCTCATGCATTTAATGCACAAGAACAGAAACGCAGCAGCGAAACCCTTCAGACTGGAGATCTTTTGTTGTCGGTCACAACTCATTAACCCAGTTTGGAACAAGTAATTGGCCAATAAGCAATTACTTTTTCCATTCACTTAATGTATCACAGAGAATTCATAAAGCTGACAATTCGTATAATGTGATGCACAAACATACTCCAACCGTAATTCAATTAAATTATTATTATTATTTTTTTTTTTCCATTGCAATTAATTTTTTTTCTTTTTTTGCTTTGCAAGAAAAAAAGCTGTAAATTGCAAAAAATCTATATTTTAAAAATAATTCAAAAACTAAAATAATATGAATAGAAATCAAAATGACTGAAACTTACACTAAAATAAAAAATAAAATGTCAAACTAAAATAATAATAAAAATAAAAATAAATATTTTAAAAACTAAAATAATATGAATATAAATCCAAATAATATTAAAATATGTAACAAAAAATAAAAATAAAAATAAAAATAACAAATGCACATAAAATCACTAAAACTTACACTAAAAAAAAAAAATAAAACGACTAGAACTAAAATAATAATAAAAAATAAAAATAAATATTTTAAAAAATATTTTAAAAACTAAAATAACATTATTATAAATACAATTATATTAAAACGTAAAAAGAAATGGAAATAAAAGCACATAAAATCACTAAAACTTACACTAAAATAAAACAAATAAAATGACTAAAACTAAAATAATAATAAAAAATAAAAATAAATATTTTAAAAAATATTTTAAAAACTAAAATAACATTATTATAAATAAAATTATATTAAAACGTAAAAAGAAATGAAAATAAAAGCACATAAAATCACTAAAACTTACACTAAAATAAAACAAATAAAATGACTAAAACTAAAATAATAAAAAATATATTTTTCAAAATATTTTAAAATCTAAAATAATATTAATATAAATCAGAATAATATTAAAATATGTAACAAAAAATAAAAATAACAAATGCACATAAAATCACTAAAACTTACACTAAAAAAAAAATAAAAATGACTAAAACTAAAATAATAATAAAAAATAAAAATAAATATTTAAAAAAATATTTTAAAAACTAAAATAACATTATTATAAATACAATTATATTAAAACGTAAAAAGAAATGAAAATAAAAGCACATAAAATCACTAAAACTTACACTAAAATAAAACAAATAAAATGACTAAAACTAAAATAATAATAAAAAATAAAAATAAATATTTTAAAAAATATTTTAAAAACTAAAATAACATTATTATAAATAAAATTATATTAAAACGTAAAAAAATGAAAATAAAAGCACATAAAATCGCTAAAACTTACACTAAAATAAAAAAAATAAAATGACTAAAACTAAAATAATAAAAAATATATTTTTCAAAACATTTTAAAAGCTAAAATAATATTAATATAAATCAAAATAATATTAAAATATGTAACAAAAAATAAAAATAACAAATCACATAAAATCACTAAAATAAAATGACTAAAACTAAAACAATAATAAAAAATAAATGTTTTTAAAAATTGCAGATTTATAATATATAAATCTATAATGCATCAAGTTAATTTGGTTTCATTAGCATTGAAAAAGTGGAGTGGAAAAAAATGTGGAGCTTCCCAAAGATTTTTAATGAGTTTGTACACTTCAGTTCAGGCTTGTGTAAACTTATAACTGAACATAATCCTTCCATAAAGACTTTAATTGCCACTCCGTCTACATGAGTCAATATAAGACTCATAAAAACATCTTTACATCCGCTAGACTGGATGAATGACAGATGAAAGTAGAGCTGCACAAACGGTCCGTGTAAGAACATGTTCAATAGTCAAACGTTTGTCAGAACAGTGTTATTCTGGCAGACTCAAACACAGAACAGGAAAAAAACAAAAAACAGAAAAAGTGTACTGCTTTATGAAAATACACACAGAAATCACAAAAACCGTTTAAAAACAAAATCACCAGCTACTTCATTGGTTGGTGCTAATAATGTGTTTATCCAGATGATATGACTATTTGGCAAAATTTGCATTAAATCTTTAAAAAGTTTTTCTTTTCTACTTAGATTTAATTTATTTTTATTTTAGTTTTAGGAATTTTTTAATAATATTTCTATTTGGATTTATTTACGATTTATTTACGATTATTTACGATTTATTTTCTATATTTTCTATATATATATATATATATTTTTTTTTTTAATATTTATAAACTATGGAATTAGATTTTTAATTAGATTTTTAATTTTTTATGATTTTCCTTTTCATTTAATTTTTTATTTTAATAATTTTATGTTATTTATTTATTTGTAAAAAAAATCTATTTAGCTTTAATTTATTTTTATTTGAGGTTTAGTTCTAGTAGTTATGTGTTGTGAGTTTATTTTTTATTAGTTTTATTTTCATGTATTTTCATTCAGTTTTAGTGATTTTATGTGCTTTTATTTTTATTAGTTTTTTAAAAATATTTCTATTTGGCTTTGAACTGATTTTTATTTCAGATTTAGTTTTTTGTTGTTTGAGGTTTGTTTTGTTTTAATATTTATAAACGATGGACGTATTTATTAATATTTTAATTAGCTTTTAATTTTAGTTTTTATTTAGTTTAAGTTTTAGTAATTTTATGTGATTTTCTTATTGTTTTTATTTTTAAATATTTTTATTTAGCTTTAATTTATTTTTATTTGAGATTTAGTTCTAGTAGTTATTTTCATTCGTTTTGTAAATATTTCTACTTGGATTTCATTAATTTTTATTTCAGTTTTAGTAATTTTATGTGCTTTTATTTTTGGTAATTTGTTAATAATATTTCTATTTGGCATTAACTGATTTTTATTTCAGATTTAGTTTTAGTAATTTGTTATGTGCTTTCGTTATTTAATTTTTTTTTCTGAAGTTTGTTTTGTTTTAAAATTTATAAACTATGGAAGTATTTATTAATATTTTTAATTAGCTTTTTAATGTTTTATCTTTAGTTTTCATTTTAAATTTAGTTTAAGTTTTAGCAATTTTATGTGATTTTTTAAATTTATTTATAAATGTTTCTATTTAGCTTCAATTTATTTTATATGGGATTTCATTCTAGTAGTTTTGTTATGTGAGTCTATATTTTTATTATTTTTTTATTAATTACTAATTAAATTTCATTTTATTTCAGTTTTAGTAATTCTATGTTTTTTTATTTCAGATTTAGTTTTAGTCATCATGTACTTTTGTTATTTTCATTATTATTATTATTATTATTATTTTATTATTATTATTTTTTTTTTTTTACAAATATTTCTATTTAACTTGAATGTATTTTTATTCAAGTTTTGGTACTTTTATGTGTTTGTTATTTATATTACTTGTTCTATATTCCTATTTAGCTTTTTTGTTGTTCTTGTTGTTTTTAATCTTTTGTTATTTTCATTTATTTATTTTACTTAGCTTTAATTTATTTTTGTTTGTTTTAATAATTTTGGTATATCATACAAAATATGTACACTTATTTTATTTCAGTCAGTTAGCAAAGCAACAATTTGAAGTTTTTCACCTAATATTACTATTAATATTGTAAGACAAATTATTTAATGACTGGAAAGCATTTTTTAAGATGTAAAAATAAGATTTAATAATAGCATTAATATAATAATAATAATAATAATAATAATAATATATTTATTTTAGTTTTTTTTTAGTTCAAGTTTGAGTAATTTTGTTATGCGCGTATATCATTTTATTTATTTATTTTTTAATATTGACATAATTTCTCGTTTTGTGTGCAGTATGCATCAGATGGTGAGTGAATGTTGTCTAGGACTTTAGTCTACCACAGTAAACCAGCAAAACCAGTACTGAGCCTGAACTAGTCTGGACCAGCATGGGAAATCTGTCAGATCTTTTCTCAGATCCCACCCTTGGGAACGGCTCATTCGTGTGTCCGTGTCATTTCCAGGTTTTCCACATCATAATACCAAATATAATCCATAATTATCAGTCAGGAGTGACCGTGTCCGGCGCAGTGAGAGTGTGAACGTGTGAACGTGTTGAAGTGTGACTCACCGGCGTACTTCGGGACGTTGGATTCATCCATGGACCAGAAGCAGTGGTCGAAGGCGAACACCTGCAGACACACACACACACACACATGTTAGGACACGTCATTGAGCCTCACACAGACAAAAGACGACTTCAAGTGTTTAACAGCAGACACACACACAACATGATGCTGCTTGTTCTGAACGCTATGAGAAACAGCAGCTCTCACTAACTCAACATCAGCCACAACAAGCTCATATTATAACTAGATAAAGAAAGTTCGTCAAGACAAACGTTAAGTTGGCTTGAGAAAGCTGGACCAGAAAGTTTGAAAAGTTTGAAAATGTTTTAAGTTTGACTGTTTTCAGTTTGAAATAGTTTGAAGTTTAAAGTAGTTTTGAAAGGTTAAGGTTTGAATGCAGTCTTTCAGACAGATAGATAATTAACATGTTAGTATGATTATTAACTTACTAGCATGTTGCTAACACGATTAGCAAGTTGTTACCATGTTGCAAGCATGTTTCTTGCATGATTAAGAAGTTGTTGCTAGCATGTTTCTAACATGATTAACATGATGTTAGCATGTTCTAGCATGACTAACAACTTACTAGCATGATTCTAGCATTATTAACATATTAATAGCATGTTACTAGCATGATTAGCAAGTTACTAATGTGTTGCTAACATGTTTCTAGCATAATTAACATGTTACTAGCATGATTCTAGCACAATTAACAAGTTACTAGCATGTTTTTAGCATGATTAAGTTACTAGCAGGTTGTTAACATGTTTTTTAGCATGATTAGCAAGTTGTTACCGTGTTTCTAGCATGATTAGCAGGTTGTTAGCATGTTTCTAGCATGATTACCAAGTTGTTAGCATGTTTCTAGATGATTTAGCATGTTTCTAGCATGATTGCCAGTTACCATTTCATGATTAGCAAGTTAGTAACATGTTTGCTAACATGTTTCTAGCATGATTAATGTTACTAGCATGATTCTAGAACGATTAGCCAGTTACTAGCATGATTCTAACAAGATTAGATTTTAATAGCATGATTAGCAAATGACTACCATGATTCTAGCATGATTAACATGTGAAATAAGATGTTGCTAGCATGATTAGCAAGTTGCTAGCATGTTTTTAACATGATTAGCAGGTTGTTAGCATGTTTCTAGCATGATGACCAAGTTATTAAGGTGTTGCTAACATGTTTCTAGCATGATTAACATGTTATTAGCATGTTTCAAGCATGATTCTAACATAATTAGCAAATGACTAGCATGATTAGCAAATGACTAACTTGATTAGCAAGTTATTAACGTTTTGCTAACATGTTTCTAGCATGATTAACATGTTATTAGCATGATTCTAGCATGATTAAGTTACTAACATGTTTTTTAACATGATTCGCATGTTAATAGCATGTTGCTAGCATGATAAGCAACTTATTAACATGTCGCTAGCATTATTAGCATGATTCTAGCATGATTAGCATGTTAATAGCATGTTGCTAGCATGACTAGCAAGTTATTAACGTGTTGCTAACATGTTTCTAGCATAATTAACATGTTACTAACATGATTCTAGCACAATCAGCAAGTTACTAGCATGTTTCAAGCATGATTAAGTTACTAGCAGGTTGTTAACATGTTTTTAGCATGATTAGCAAGTTGTTACCGTGTTGCTAGCATGATTAGCAAATTGCTAGCATGTTTTTAGCATGATTACCAGGTTGTTAGCATGTTTCTAGCATGGTTAAGAAGTTGTTGCTGGCATGTTTCTAACATGATTAGCATGTTGCTTGCATGATTAGCAGGTTGTTAGCATGTTTTAGCATGATTACCAAGTTGTTAGCATGTTTCTAGCATTATTAAGAAGTTGTTGCTGACATGTTTCTAACATGATTAGCAACTTATTAACATGAGGTTAGCACGTTTCTAGCATGATTAGCTAGATTAGCTTAAAGTTGTTACCGTTTTTCTAGCATGATTAGCAAGTTAGTAACATGTTGCTAACATGTTTCTAGCATGATTAATGTGTTACTAGCATGATTCTAGAACGATTAGCCAGTTACTAGCATGATTCTAACAAGATTAGCATTTTAATAGCATGATTAGCAAATGACTACCATGATTCTAGCATGATTAACATGTGAATAGCATGTTACTAGCATGATTAGCAAGTTGCTAGCATGTTTTTAACATGATTAGCAGGTTGTTCTCATGTTTCTAATATGATGACCAAGTTATTAACGTGTTGCTAACATGTTATTAGCATGTTTCAAGCATGATTAAGTTACTAGCATGATTCTAACATGATTAGCAAATGACTAGCATGACTCTAGCATGATTAGCAAGTTATTAACGTGTTGCTAACGTGTTTCTAGCATGATTAACATGTTATTAGCATGATTCTAGCATGATTAAGTTACTAGCATGTTTTAGCTGTTTTAATAGCATGTAGCTAGCATGATTAACAACTTATTAACATGTTGCTAGCATTATTAGGATGTTAATAGGATGTTGCTAGCATGATTAACAAGTTATTAACGTGTTGCTAACAAGTTTCTAGTATAATTAATGTTACTAGCATGATTCTAGCACAATCGGCAAGTTACTAGCATGTTTCAAGCATGATTAAGTTGCTAGCATGATTCTAACATGATTAGCATGTTAATGGCATGTTGCTAGCATGATTAGCAAATGACTAGCATGATTCTAGCATAATTAACATGTTACTAGCATGATTCTAGCACGATTAGCAAGTTACTATTAATCATGAATCATTATTTCATTATCTATAAAATTCTCAAAAGACGCAATCGATTCCCATCCCCTCTTTGATCACTAAATATCCAATGTCACTCAGAAATACATCATATTAAGAAAAAATAGGGTGCAAAACGCATTTCAAATAGACTTTTACTGTATATTCATTCCTGAAACTCAAACAGCAGAATATAGCGCCGGCAACACCAACATCATGGGTTCGATTCCCAAGGAATGCATGAACATAAAAACAGCTGCCAAATGCATAAATATGAACATACTGGTTTATTCAAGACAGAATAAGATTAAATGAAGAGCAAATGTTTGCTAACGTCTCCTGCATCTCAGATGTTTCTGTGAAAATCCTCACACGTCTCCTTCAGAGATTCACAAGAGATCCCAGCTATTTCTCAGCCTGTACTTGTACCAAAGCTTAAAATGAAAAGGAACACGTGAGCTGTAAAAGAGCAGCATGTGAGCGATGCGATGCCGTTTCTCCTGAGAGATTCTTACGCCGCTTGTGTACAGCGACGGTCTTTGTGAGACGCTGTTAATTAGATACATAAATCTGGAGACGGAGGCATGAATTCTTGCTTTGGTGACCCGTGTTTCCAGAGAGACGGACCGGCGGATCCGTACGGGACACGGGCCTCCCTCATCTCACATCCCAGACAATGCACAACTGTTAATGCGTAAGAAATGTTCCTCTAGTGTTGCAATGAAATATCTAAACGCTATTAAAACAAGATGCATTTCCCTGAGAATCAGTGATGCATAACATATTAAGACTCAGATGTGTTTTATAGTCTCAGACTGTGTGTGTCTTCTTCCAAAATCAGCAAAATCTTCCTGTGAATTATTAAGAGGATCAGAAAAAGATCTGGCGCCCCTTCTTTTATTGATTATTTTGATCATTCTACGTAATGCCCTATTATTCACTGAATTTCTCTCTATTAAACCCTAAATAAATGCCAAACCAGTGTTTTATATACATAATATTTTTTAATTAATTAATTTACTTTTAAAGTCTTATTTTTACATTTTCAGTTTTCATTTTAGCCTAAGTTTTATTCTTTTTTAGTCCTTTTCTAATTAGTTTATCTTTATTATTTTATTTCAAGTTTTATTAATTTTGTTGTTAAATAAATGCCAAACCAGTGTTTTTAAATTATTATTATTATTAATATTTTTTAGTAATTAATTTAATTTTACAGTTTTATTTTTTACATTTTCAGTTTTCATTTTAGCTTGTGTTTTAGTCATTTTTAGTAATTTTCTAATTAGTTTATTTTTATTATTTTATTTCAAGTTTTATTTTGTTGTTAAATAAATGGCAAACCAGTGTTTTTTTTTAATTATTATTATTATTATTATTATTATTAATTTTAAAATAATTAATTTTATTTTAAAGTTTAAATTTTTACATATTCAGTTTTCATTTAGCTTAAGTTTTAGTCATTTTTAGTCCTTGTCTAATTAGTTTATTTTTATTATTTTATTTCAAGTTTTATTTTGTTGTTAAATAAATGGCAAACCAGTGTTTTTTTAAATTATTATTATTATTATTATTATTAATTTTAAAATAATTAATTTGATTTTAAAGTTTAAATTTTTACATTTTCAGTTTTCATTTAGCTTAAGTTTTAGTCATTTTTAGTAATTTTCTAATTAGTTTATTTTTTATTATTTTATTTTATTTCAAGTTTTCATTTTAATGTTACATTTTTAAATTATTGTTATTAATAATAATAACTTTGATTAGTTTATTTTTTATTATTTTATTTTATTTCAAGTTTTCATTTTAATGTTACATTTTTAAATTATTGTTATTAATAATAATAACTTTGATTAGTTTATTTTTATTATTTTATTTTATTTAAAGTTTTCTTAATGTTGTTGTTAAATAAATGCCAAACCAGTGTTTTTAAAATTATTATTATTAATTAGAAAAAACTATTATTAATTTAATTTGTTAAATTAATTTATTTAATTTTACAATTTTATTTTTTACATTTTCAGTTTTTATTTTAGCTTAAGTTTTAGTCATTTTATTAATTTTATAATTATTATTTAATTTTATTTTAAGTTTGATTAATTTTGATGTGTGCTCATGTTATTTTTATTGTAGGTTTAGTTATTTTTTAAGCTTGTTTTGTTTTAGTTAGTTGCCAATGCAACAATTTGACACCTTATTTTATTAATATTGTGAGAATCACTATTTTACAATTCTTTCAATTCCCAATGGATAAAATCAATTTCCATTTTGTCTTTTATCACTAAATATCATGTTTCACTCAGAAACTATTATGTAAGAAAAATGGGTCACAAAATGTATTTAATATTGATTTTTATATTAATTCAATTTCACATTCAGCATCAAATAATATTTTTAAATAATGATAATATTTTTTAATTAATTTATTTAATTGAAAAGTTTTTACATTTAATTTTATAGATCTTTTATTTAATAATTTACCTTTTTTTTCTTTTTACCTTGTGTGTGCATATATTGGTATATACATAATAATAGTAATAATGATAATAATAATAATAATAATTAATATAATTACAATTTTTATTTATTTTATTAAAATTTAGTAATAATTAATTAATTTGTAATAAATTAATGTGTGCATACATATTGGCATATTATTATTATTATTACTATTATTACTAATAACATTCTGATTTTAATTTTATTTATTATAACTATTATTATTATTATTTTACCTTGTGTGTGCATACATACTGGTATATTATTAATAATATCATCGTTCATTTATTTATTTATTTTATTTCTTATTATTTTGTGTGTGTGCATATATACATATTCTTGTGTCCATGCATGCATACAGTATATATACTACTTTTTCAATTATCTTAAAGAAATTAACGTTCAGCATGGATGTGCTAGTGAGTGAGTTGAGTTTGCATTGAAAAACTAATGAAAAAATTTAGGAAGAAAATACACATATTCAAGATTGCATGAAAACAAGTTATAATTTCTTACAGCTTTTAAAACTGATGTCATTTCCACATTGAAAACTGAAAAACAAGAGCGACTGTGGAGTCGTTTTGCTGTATATTATTGCGTGTTGTGAGGGCGGCGCTCATGCAGCGATGCGGTGCGACGTGTTTTATGAGCGCATGAGTTTTCTCAGCGTCTCTAGAGATCACTGGGCAACAGACAGAGTCTCTCATCTGTGAAATCAGACTGACCCAAATGTTCTCTGATTAAGAACAGAGAGTGAAAACGCTGGAAACACGCGAGAAGAATAAACCATGACAAACATTTAATCGAATTACACACTTTTTCTTTTTTTCAAGAATAATTCTGCAATTATATATCATGCAATTGAATAATTATAAATAAACTTGTTTTCAGACAGTGTTGAATATCATTTTGCATACGATCATAAGTTTGCATGTTTTTCCCCTCTTTCTATGCTGTTTTGCAACACTTTGGTCAGCCTTGTTTACTGTTTTAAATGTGCTTAACAATCTTCAACAATTTAATATGTCTAATATGCTGATTTGCTGCTCGAGAAACATTTATGATTATTATCAATGTTGAAAACAGTTTTGCTGCACAATATTTTTGTGGAAACTGTGATATTTTTTATTTTTCACAGATGAATAAAGTTCAAAAGAACTGCATTTATTTGAATAGAAATCTACTGTAACATTATAAATGTCGCCTTTGATCAATTTAATGCATCCTTGATAAATAAAAGTATTTATTTCTTCTTTAAAAAAGTAGTTTAGGACAATAATTATTTCTGTTTAGCCAATAAACAACATTAAGACTGATGAGAAAGTTTGGATGGTTGTCAGTCTGAAAGAGTTTGAAGTTTAAAGTAGTTTTAAAAGGTTAAAGTTTGAATGCAGTCTGTCAGACAGATAGATAATTAACATGTTAGTATGATTCTAACATTAGCAACATTAACATTAGCAAGTTACTAGCATGTTGCTAGCACGTTTCTAACATGATTACCAAGTTGTTAGCATGTTGCTAGTCTGTTTCCAGCATGATAAGCATGTTACTAGCATCTTGCTAGCATGATTTGCAAGTTGTTAGCATGTTTAAGCGTAATTACCAAGTTGCTAGCATGTTGCTAACATGTTTCTAGCAGAATTAGCAAGTTGTTAGCACGTTGCTAGCATGTTTCTAGCATGATTAGCAAGTTGCTAGCATGTTTCTAGCATGATTAGTAGGTTGTTAACATTTTAACATGATCAGCCAGTTGTTAGCATGTTTCTAGCATGATTAGCCAGTTGCTAGCATGTTTCTGAATTAACAAAGTTGTTTAGTCTAGCATGTTTCTAGTTGAATAACAAGTTAGCATCTTGCCATGTTTTTGCTGATTAGCAGTTAGCATGTTTCTAACATGATTTGCATGTTTGCGTAATTACCAGAGTTGCTAGCATGTTTTGTATGTTTTAGCATAATTAGCAAGTTAAAGCAGCATGTTTTCTATGCATAGCATTGGTAGGTTGTTAACATTTTAACATGATCAGCCAGTTGTTAACATGTTTCTAGCATAATTAACAAGTTGTTACCATCTTGCCTAGCATGTTTCTTGCATGATTAGCAAGTTGTTAACATGTTTCTAGCATGATTTGCATGTTTTAACGTAATTACTAAGTTGCTAGCATGTTTTAACATGTTTCTAGCATAATTGAAGTTGTTAGCACGCTAGATGAGCATTTCTGATAGATGAGCATGATTAGTATTGTTTCTAAAGATGATTGTGGTTGTTAACATTTTTTAACATGATCTAGTTGCAAGATGTTTCAAGATGATTAGTAGGTTGTTAACATTTTAACATGATCAGCCAGTTGCTACCATGTTTCTAAAGATAATTAACAAGATGTTAAGATCTTGCTGCATGCTCTCGCATGATTAGCAAGTTGTTAACATGTTTCTAGCATGATTTGCAGGTTGTTAGCATGTTTTTAACATGATTTGCAGGTTGTTAGCATGTTTTTAACATGATTAGCAAGTTGTTGGCATGTTTCTAGCATGATCATCAAGTTGCTAGCATGTTGCTAGCATGATAAGCATGTTGCAAACATATTTCTATCATTAATACCATGTTATTAATAGCAGGGTTAGCAAGTTATTAGCATGTTGCTAGCATGATTTTAACATATATAGCATGTCATTAACATGTTTCAAGCATGATTAGCATGTTCCTAGCATGTTGTTAACATGTTACTAGCATGATTAGACAGTTACTAGCATGTTTCTAACATGATTATCATGTTGTCATCATGATTAACAAGTTACCAGCATGTTGTTAGCATGTTTCTAGCATGGTTAGCGAGCTACTAGCATGACAGTTGCTAGGCTTGGCTAGTGATAGACAGATAGATAGATTAAATGAGTTTAAATGGATTAGAAATACAGTACATAGAAGGGAAGTTTGATTCTCAAGGGATTCTGGGAGTTTTGACAGTTGGAGTTTGAATAGTGTTGCTCATTTGAACATTCCATCAATTTAAGAATATAAGATTTTTCCCAGTTTTAATCGTCAGTTTTAGGAAAACCGTAAGTCCGATCAGTTACAAAAGATACAGCACACTCGGTTGTAGAGTTAAAGCTCTAGCAGGAATTAGAGTTAGTAATTTTAGTCTCAGAAAAATGATAACTATAAGTGTAAGTCGGATTTCAGTAAGTTGGCTTTCTCAAGCCAACTTAATGAACGTAATTAGCATAGGAAGAAGGAGAATTTGCATTAAAATGAATGCTGATGGCTTAATTTGACAAACAGAGGCTGTTTTAGCTGAACTGTGAGTAGTTCGTGAATAAAACACAGGTGTTTGTGCTAAAATACTGCTGCAAATGTCTCTCTCTATTGATCAGTGCAAGTGAAGAAATGCTTTCCAATAATCTCTGGAGTTTTTGTTCTGGTCACTGGCTGAAAAAAGAGGAAAAGCTGGCGAGCGGTGGAGTCTGTGAGCATTAGTCTGCAGTGCAGTCTGTCCGGCTGCCAAACACAATGGCAGTGAGGGAGACGCTGCAGCAACAATGCAGCTTTGACTGCTCTACACTGGGCCTGTGTGTCTCCGAGACTCACACATTGCAGCTCTTTGTGGACGCTCACGAGATCTCAGAGACCTGACACATTCACACAGACGCTCATCCTCATCTGACGAGGCACCGGAAGGATGAATCGCAGTTTTGACTGCATGTGGAAACTCTTTCATGTGAAAAGCTCATTTTTAGTAGTTTACTGAACCAGTAAATAAAATACAAATAAAATAGTGAAAGTAAATCTTCCGGAAACAAACATACTGAAATTATATTACTTAGCTATTATTTTTTATTTTTTATTGGTATATACATAGCAATAATACTAATAATCATTTTTAATTAATTACATTTATTTTTACCTTTTTTTACTTCATTTGACAATTTTCTAACTATTTTATTTTATTATAATTTCTAATTTCTTTATTTATTTTTACCTCATGTACATACTTACTGCTATATTATTATTATTAATAGCATTATTCATTTTAGTTTTTACATTTAATTAAGTTTTATTTAAATATTTTAAATTTGACCATTTTTTTATTTATTTTACTATTTTATTTCATCATAATTTTTTTAAGAAGAAAAAATAAAAAAATAAGAATACAAAATAAAAATTAATTACATGTAAAAATGTATTAATATCATTATTAATTAAAATTTGTTTAATTTATTTTTTTTTGTTTTATTTTTATTTTTTTAATACAGTATGACATAGTGAGAATATGGAATATAAAACAGCCCAGCAACTAAAATTAAAACCATTACAAAAATAGTTACTTGGAAAAACATAATAATAATAACAATATTATATATGTATATATGTATATATGTATATATATATATATATATATATATATATATATATATACATATACATATATACATATATAATATTGTTATTATTATTATTATTAAATATAATATTTGAATAAAATATAGATAAAATATAATTACTAAGCTTCTGGAAACAAATGTTCCTCAAAAGATCCTGATGCTCAGATTTGAGACCCACTGATTTTTCTTAAAAATGGTTCATAAAGAAACAAGTAAATAGAATTTGATTCTATATTGACATGATATTAATTAGCTATTTTTTATTGATAAATACATAATAATAGCAGTAACAGTAATATTATTTTTTAATAAACGTAATTTATTTCTACCTTTTTTTTCCCTTAATTTGACCAATTTTTTTTTAACTATTTTATTATATTAGAATTAATTAAATAATTAATTTATTTATTCATTTTTACCTCATGTGCATACAAACTGCTACATTATTATTAATAATATCATTATTAAATAATTGTTTTTATTAATTTTAATTTAAATTTTACATTTAATTATTAAATAATTAATTTTTATTTTGTATTCTTATTTTCTTTATTATTTCTTCTAACCTCATGTGTGCATACATACTGGTATGCTATTATTAATATCATTATTAATAAAAAATTGTTAAATTTAGTTTATTTTTTATATATATACATATAGTATTTTATTTCATTACAATTTATTATTCGTTTTATTTATTTATTTATTTATTTGAAGAAATAATAAAAAAATAAATAATTTGTTTAAACAAAATATAGATAAAATAAGATAATTCCTAAAACAGAAAAACAGTAAAAGCAAAACTTCTGAAAACAAATGTTCCTCAAAAGATCCTGATGCTCGGATTTAAGACTATGTGAGATAATATGTGAGATAAACAGGAGGTAACCTCTGTCTTACCTTTGGCTGTTTCCTGAATGTGAAGAGACGACAGCAGCACATCAGGACAGGAAAGAGTTTCCACAAGGAGAAAAAAAGAACAAAAGACAGTCAACAGACAATACAACACTCTCATGGAAATTATAAACTACTGTTTAAACCTTTGGGGTCAGAAAAAAATTACAGTTAAAAAAAATGAAAAGTTATAATGAAAAGTATAATGAATATAATGAAAAGTTAAGCTCATAACATCACAACTAATCAAATATGCGAAAAATAAAACAACAGCAGTAGCAACATCCTATAATTTCAATGCTGTAATGCATGAAAGACAAACTTTAAGTTGGCTTGAGAAAGCCAGACCAGAAAGTTTGAAAAAGTTTAAAAAGTTTAAAAAGTTTAAGAAGCTTTAAAAAGTTTTCAGTTTGGATGGTTGTCAGTCTGAAATAGTTTGAAGTTTAAAGTAGTTTTAAAATGTTAAAGTTTGAATGCAGTCTGTCAGACAGATAGATAGATAATTAACATGTTAGAATGATTCTAACATTAGCAAGCTACTAGCATGCTGTTAGCACGTTATAACATGATTAGCAAGTAGCTACCATGTTGCTAGTCTGTTTCTAGTATGATTAACATGTTACTAGCATGTTGATAACATGATTAGCAAGTTGTTAGCATGTTTTAACATAATTAGCAAGTTGTTAGTATGTTGCTAGCATGTTTTTAACATGATTAGCATGTTGCTAGTATGTTTCTAGAATGATCAGCAAGTTGCTAACAGGTTTCTAGCATGATTACCAAGTTGTTACCATGTTGCTAGCATGTCTCTTGCATGATTAGCAAGTTGTTAGCATGTTTTTAGCATGATTGGTTGCTAAGTATGTTTCTAGTGTGATTAGATGTTACTAGATGTTGCTAGCGATGATTTGTTGTTAAGATGTTTTAAAGATAATTGAAGTTGTTAACATGTTGATAGGATGTTTCTAAAGATGATTGCAGTTATTGGCATGTTGCTGAAGATGTTTTTAGCATGATATGGCAGGTTGCTAAGTATGTTTCTAACATGATTAACAATTTGCTAGATGTTTCTACCATGATTACCAAGTTGTTAACATGTCGCTAGCATCGCCTCTTGCATGATTAGATGTTATTAGATGTTACTAAAGATGTTTATAAAGACGATTAACAAGTTACTAGCATGTTGTTAGCATGATTAACAAGTCACTAGCATGTTTCTAGCATAATTAAGTTGCTAGCATGTTTCTACCATGATTACCAAGTTAACATGTACAAGCATGTCTCTTGCATGATTAGCATGTTATTAGCATGTTTATAGCATGATTAACAAGTTGCTAGCATGTTGTTAGCATGATTAGCAAGTCACTAGCATGTTTCTAGCATAATTAGCAAGTTGCTAGCAGGTTTCTAACATGATTACCAAGTTGTTAACATGTTGCTAGCATGTCTCTTGCATGGTTATCAAGTTGTTAGCATGTTTTAACATAATTAGCAAGTTGTTAACATGTTGATAGCATGCTTCTAACACGATTAGCAAGTTATTAGCATGTTGCTAGCATGTTTTAGCATGATTAGCAGGTTGCTAGTATGTTTCTAACATGATTAACAATTTGCTAGCATGTTTCTACCATGATTACCAAGTTGTTAACATGTCGCTAGCATGTCTCTTACATGATTAGCATGTTATTAAAATGTTTATAGCATGATTAACAAGTTGCTAGCATGTTGTTAGCATGATTAGCAAGTCACTAGCATGTTTCTAGCATAATTAGCATGTTACTAACATGTTGCTAACATGATTAGCAAGTTACTAGCACGTTGCTAGCATGATTCTAACATGATTATCATGTTACTAGTATGTTGTTAACACGTTTCTAACATGTTTAGCACATTGCTAGAATGTTTGCTAACATGTTTCTAGCATGATTAGCAAGTTATTAGCATGAGATTAAATGAGTTTAAATGGATTAGAAATACAGTACATAGAAGGGAAGTTTGATTGAGTCTCAAAGGATTCTGGGAGTTTTGACAGTTGGAGTTTGAATAGTGTTGCTCATTTGAACATTCCGTCAATGTAAGTCTATGGGATTTTTCCCAGTTTCAGGAAAACCATACGTCCGATCAGTTATAAAAGATACAGCAGCTCGAGTCAGATCAGTCTGAAGATCTGGGCTGAGTTTGGAGTTTGTAGAGTTAAAGCTCTAGGACGAGTTAGAGTTGATCATTTTACTCTCAGAACAAGAAGAATAACTGTAACTGACATGAAAAAAATTTGATGTCAAACACCCATTTGCTTTTTAATATTGTTCCTTGCTTTGTTCAAGACATAATAAAAACTGGCATGCATCCTGAACTGTTTTTTCCCAGCACTTCCCAGATTGTGTGACTCTGCCCTGATTTATCGCTCATTTCTTTCCCTTTCAGAGCTCATCAGTGACTCGATTAATGCAGGTCTTTAGTGTCTCCTTGCATTACGCTGCTGTTCACTGAGCTGTTCAGTGGTATTTCCTGACTGATCAACCTGTGAATGGACTCGTAAAGCACGCAGATTTAGGCCTGAATGTCGCAACAGATCTGCTGTGTAAACTTCAGGCAAGCCTGTGGACTTTACAACTGGGGTTGAGCAAGGGTTACGACTCCAAAAACCTTCCCCTCTCTCCTAAATGCAATGACAACTGGGAAAAATGCATGCAACTGTCATGCACGCAAGATACACCTTTATAAAAAAGCATACATGAATTAAAACAAGTAAAATGATATTTGCTGCATTGCTGCATTAGAATTGTTGCATGCAATGCTGTTAGAATTTGTAAATAAAGATTATTAGAGTATAATTTACAAGGAACTACTATTTCAGTCTTTCTACTTCAGTATTTCATGTTTTAATTCAATGTGTTGCATCTATGTAAGCAGCTCACTAGTTTTGGATGAGATCTCTAGTATTACCAGCACGAGAGACTAAAATACTTCTCCGGTCACCACAAATGTTTTCCCAAGATCCTTCAGAAGAACTAAAAAAAAATCTCTCAAATTGCTTTCCCATACACATTCGATTTGATTTCTAAATATAAAAACCAAAACAAGAGCTCAGATCTTCACTAAAGTGAACCTTAAGCAAACAGTAAAGAGTGATAATAAGAGTAACTCAAATTAATAAAATCCATCCTAAAGCATTGTTTTATTATTAATACTATAACACTTAAAATTTATCATAGCTTTAGATTTTATTTTTACATTTTCTGTTTTCTTTTTTAACTTTTAATTTTTTTAAATGTTTAATTTTGTTTTAAAAATGTTACTTTTTTATTGATTTATTTTTAGATTTTATTTTTTATATATAGATAAAAGTATTATTTATTTTTTAGATTTTATTATATTTTTATTTTATTTTATTATTTTTATGATTTTACTTATTTTTGTTTTGTTTTTAATTTTTTGTTGACTTAATTCTATTTTTTCAGTTGATTTTTCATTTTTGTTGACCTGATTTTTTTGTTAAATTAATTTTTTGTTTAAAATGTTTCATTTTGTTTTAGAAATATTAATATCTTTATTAACTTATTTTTAGATGTTATTTTATATATATATATATATAGTTAAAAATAATAGATATTTATTTTTTAGATTTTTATTATATTTTTATTTTATTATTTTACCTATTTTTTTATTTCTATTTTTTCAGTTGATCTTTCATTTTTATTGACCTAAAGTTTTTTGTTAAATTAATGTTTTTGTTTAAAATGTTTAATTTTATTTTAGAAATATTAATATTTTTATTAACTTATTTTATATTTTATTATTTTATTTATTTATTTATTTTTTAGTTTTTTTGTTGAGTTAAATTTTTGTTGTTATATATTTGATTTATTTGTTTTTAAAATCAATATTTTTGGTCAAAAATGCTTTTATATTGTCTGTTTTTATTTTAATTTTATTTTAAAAGTTTTAGTAATTTTGTTGGGGTTTTTTTCAGTTATTAGTTTTTGTTAATGTCTATATTGATTTATCCATTGTGTTTAAATTGTTTATATGTCTATATACTACTAATACATTTTTTATTTATTAGATTTAGTTATTTTAATGCTTCAATTTAAACTAAACAAAAATAAGAACGGTTTCCTTGGTAACTAGCTGAAGTAAAATAAGTTTAATTTTTTTTTATCATTTATTTTATTTTTAGTTAGCATTTCTTTTAACTCAAGTAAAGAAAATGTTTTTATGGTTTTAGTATTAGTTAATGATAACCCTGTCTAAAAGATTCTTTATTGTTCCAAAGCAATTAAAAATACCATGCACAACATCACTGAACACTTAATGTTTATGGACGTCTGTGTGCTGCTGCTGTGTATAATCAGAGCCATTGTGCCTCCAGCCCTCATTAGGGTGCATGACAGACACCACAGACTCCAGAGAGCAGAATATAGGCCACTAACTAGTGTAACAACCAGAACCAGAACCAATTCAAACACTGCTTCAATCAAACCATCTCAATTCAAACTCAGTCTTATTTTATGATATCAGGCAAAACAAAATCATCTATACTACAAAAATATGCACATCAAAGAACAGGGGTTTAACAATAGAATCATCTAATAACAATCTCATGATCTAATATTTTAAACAAATCCAAAATTTTTTTTTTAATTACTTAAAAAATATTTTATTATTAATAATATTAATTATTGTTAAAGTTATTATTTCTAATGAATAATTTAAATTATATATATTATTTATTTAATTATTAAATAATTTTAATTATTATTTGTAAGACATATGATACACAGTTAACAGAAAGTATTGTTCATAAAAATGCTAAATGCAATATTACAACAGAAGTGGTCCTTGATTATCCAGTGAACTAACGTATGCATTTGGCATTATCAAGACCAATAAACTGCAATCATCCTATTGCATTATCATGGATTTAGCAGACTATTTTATCCGAAGCAATGTACACTGCATTCAAATTATACATTTAATCAGTTACAGATGCATGCATTGCTTGGCAATCAAACTTATGATCTTGACATCGCATGCACTATGATGTACTGTTTGAGCATCAGCTATAAGCAAAATGCATGTGCACATGTGAACACAGTGAGGTCAACTCAGGGCTGCAGGGAAAATGTGACTTAGACAACACACATGACTAACTAAAAGACTAAGAATAATTCTACAGACTTCACATCTTCTGCATCAATTTTGTGGGAGAATCTGCAGGGATTTAAATTCTTATACACGTTTTTTTCTGCATGAACAGATTCTGTGTGCACCAAACGACTCATGCATGACACACTGAGCTGAAACAGCAAAACAAATGTAACCATTTATAACATGCAAACCAGCATGAGCCTTTAGCGTGTGCACACTGACACAGAAATGCCATATATGATTACAATCGTCCACAAAGCTGAGCAGATCTTCTAGCACTTCAGAGCTCCTGCTTTTCAAAAGGACTGTACTGTAATTTAAACAGTAATATATATATATATATATATACACACACACACACATATACTGACCAAAATTATAAATGCAACACTTTTGTTTTTGCCCCCATTTTTCATGAGCTGAACTCAAAGACTTTTTCAATGTACACAAAAGGACTATTTTTCTCAAATAGTGTTCACAAATCTGTCTAAATCTGTGTTAGTGAGCACTTCTCCTTTGCAGAGATAATCCATCCACCTCACAGGTGTGGCATATCAAGATGCTGATTAGACAGCATGATTATTGCACAGGTGTGCCTTAGGCTGGCCACAATAAAAGGCCACTCTAAAATGTGCAGTTTTACTGCATTGGGGGGGGGGCGAAAACCAATCAGTATCTGGTGTGACCACCATTTGCCTCACACAGTGCAACACATCTCCTTCACATAGAGTTGATCAGGTTGTTGATTGTGGCCTGTGGAATGTTGGTCCACTCCTCTTCAATGGCTGTGTGAAGTTGCTGGATATTGGCAGGAACTGGAACACGCCGTCGTATACGCTGATCCAGAGCATCCCAAACATGCTCAATGGGTGACGTGTCCAGTGAGTATGCTGGCCATGCAAGCACTGGGATGTTTTCAGCTTCCGGGAATTGTGTACAGATCCTTGCAACATGGGGCCGTGCATTATCATGCTGCAACATGAGGTGATGGTCGTGGATGAATGGCACAACAATGGGCCTCAGGATCTCGTCACATATCTCTGTGCATTAAAAATGCCATAAATAAAATGCACTGTGTTCGTTGTCCATAACATACGCTTGTCCATACAATAACCCCACTGCCACCATGGGCCACTTGATCCACAACGTTGACATCAGCAAACCGCTCACCCACACGGCGCCATACACGCTGTCTGCCATCTGCCCTGTACAGTGAAAACCGGGATTCATCCATGAAGAGAACACCTCTCCAAAGTGCCAGATGCCATTGAACGTGAGCATTTGCCCACTCAAGTCAGTTACGATGACGAACTGCAGTTAGGTCGAGCCCCGATGAGGATGATGAGCATGCAGATGAACTTCCCTGAGATGGTTTCTGACAGTTTGTGTAGAAATTCTTTGGTTATGCAAACCGTTTGTTGCAGCAGCTGTCCAGGTGGCTGGTCTCAGACGATCTTGGAAGTGAAGATGCTGGATGTGGAGGTCCTGGGCTGGTGTGATTACATGTGGTCTGTGGTTGTGAGGCCGGTTGGATGTACTGACAAATTCCCTGAAACGCCTTTGGAGACGGGTTATGGTAGAGAAATGAACATTCCATTCACGGGCAACAGCTCTAGTGGACATTCCTGCAGTCAGCATGCCAATTGCATGCTCCCTCAAAACTTGTGACATCTGTGGCATTGTGCTGTGTGATAAAACTGCACATTTTAGAGTGGCCTTTTATTGTGGCCAGCCTAAGACACACCTGTGCAATAATCATGCTGTCTAATCAGCATCTTGATATGCCACACCTGTGAGGTGGATGAAGAAGTGCTCACTAACACAGATTTAGACAGATTTGTAAACAATATTTGAGAGAAATAGGCTTTTTGTGCACACAGAAAAAGTCTTGAGCTCATGAAAAAAATGGGGGTTCACATGAGCAACACTATTCAAACTCCAACTGTCAAAATTCAAATCTAAACTCCCAGAATCCCTTGAGACTAAATCAAGACTTCCCTTCTATGTACTATTTCTAATCATTTCAAACTTTCATTCTAATATTTCTAATCTATTTATCTGTCTAGCCAAGCCTAGCAATTAGAATCATGCTAGTAACTTGATAATCATGCTAGAAACATGCTAGCAACATGCTAATCATGCTAGCAACCTGCTAATCATGGTAAAAACATGCTAGCAACTTTCTAATCATGTTAGAAACATGCTAGCAACTTGATAATCATACTAGAAACATGCTAACAACCTACTAATCATGCTAGAAACATGCTAGTATCTTGCTAATCATGCTAACAACATGTTAACAACTTGCTAATCATGCTAGAAACATGCTAACAACTGCTAATTATGGTAAAACATGCTAACAAATTGTTAATCATCTAGAAACATGTTAACAACTTGTTAATCATGCTAGAAACATGTTAGTAACTGCTTATCATGCTAGAAACATGTTAGCAACATGCTAACAACTTGCTAATCATACTAGAAACATGCTAGCAACCTACTAATCATGCTTGAAACATGCTAGTAGCTTGCTAATCATGCTAACAACATGCTAACAACTTGCTAATCATGCTAGAAACATGCTAACATCTCGCTAATTATGGTAAAAACGTGCTAACAAATTGTTAATCATGCTAGAAACATGTTAACAACTTGTTAATCATGCTAGAAACATGTTAGTAACTTGCTAATCATGCTAGAAACATGCTAGCAACATGCTAACAACTTGCTATCTATCTATATATAAAAAATTAAACTTCAAACTATTTCAGACTGAAAACCATCCAAACTTAAAGCTTTTTAAAACTTCGTAAACTTTTTAAACTTTTCAAACTTTTTACAACTTTCTGTTCTGGCTTTCTCAAGCCAACTTAAAGTTTGTCTCGACAAACTTTTTTAAATAGTTATCATTATCGATTTATCGCTCAGCCCTAATATAAATGAATAATATTTCTGAAATTTATATTATATACACACACATATACACTTTTATAATTTTTTTTCCATTACATTTTTAAACGTACTGCACTGCATTTTAAATTTATTTTTTTAAATGCATAAATAACAATAAAAAATATGAAAATATTTTTATATATCATTAATTCATATATCTCTAAACGAATAAATGTATATATATTATATTAATTAATTTACATACATCTTAAAGGTAAACTTCTTTTATATCCAAACATTTTGACAGCAATCATTCTGCCTTCCAAGAGAACTCCAATTACACAATCAGAGAAACACAGAAACATCTGGAGCAAATGCTGCAGCGTGCAGGGGTTGTGCACTCGCTATTATATTATTTTCAGGGGTTTCCCTCCACCAGGAGTTGGACTAATGGGAAGTGGGTCAGTTCACGATCCAGTCGACTGAATCATCACTCAACAGACCACAGAATTAGAAAAGAAACAAATTCATGTCCTGACCTGTTCTTTCTACTGCACAGATCTCACTGGTCACACAACAACAAACATCCAGAGTACAATGTAGTGCTCAAATGACTCTCAGAAGTTACAGGTTTGAATCAAACCCTCACTGAATCAGTTAGAGCAGATCTGAACTTACTTTTCTAAAATCTCAACTTACTATCATATTGTATTGGAGGGAAAGGAAATTATCAGCAAATTTTTATTTTTGAGTGAACTATCCCTTTATTCACTCAAAAAAAAAAATTTGCTGATAATTTCCTTTCCCTCATAACGATATTTAATGCCAAAAAAAAAATATATATATATATATATATATAAGATTACGAGATTAAAATTTTAATATTTTGAGAATAAAGTTAAAATTATGAGATTAAAGTAAAAAATATTTAGAGAATAAAATCTAAATATTATGAGAATAAAGTCAAAATATCATGAGAATAAAGTTGAAATGTTACGAGAATAAAGTTGAAATATTACAAAAATAAAGTCAAAATATTATGAGAATAAAGTCAAAATATTACGAGAATATTATTGTCTAATTTTTTTTTTTTTTTAAATGTGGCAACATGCAGGTAACTTTTTTTCCTCAGGTAGAACAGTAAAGAAGATTTTTAGCTGAAACCATGGTCCTCGTGATTCATAAAATGCAATGGGTACCGGCATTTTAAGACTTAAAAAAATCTTATCAGGCAACGCAAAATTTATACCGTGGCTCCTGACGATATATTGAGGTCTTATGTAGTAAAATGATCAGTCTGTGCAAGAAACTGAACATTATTTACAACATTATCATCTTGTACTCTAGAGCCTCAGAACTAGCGATTAGTTTTTTTTCTGTTCACTGAAACAAACTGTCTGAAAGAACCAGTTTGTGGAAAAGAACCACATTTCCCTGTTTGTCTAAGGCTCTGGATTAAAGGTAATAATGTTGTAAATAATGTTCAGTTTCTTACTCAGATAAATCGTTTCGCTTCATAAGGTTTCAATGCATTGTCAATAGTCACAGGAATTAATTTTGTGTTGCCTGATGTGCTTTTCTTTTACTTTCAAAATGACGGTAGCCATTGACTTGCACTATATGAATCACCAAGGAGCACGGTTTCACCTACAAATCTTTTTTACTGTTCTACTGAAGAAAAAAGTCATTCTGGATGACCTGAGGGTGAAAAAATGAACGGCAAATTTTCATTTTTGGGTGAACTATCACTGTAAGGTTTCTGAGAGCGACCTGCTCTCTATCAAAACCAGAATCCTAAAATTCCTTCCAATTCCCATCCCTGACTTTCTCACTCCTGCAGCCGAACGCACACAAAAACAGAATAATGAATTTGCTTTAGACTCCTGCAGGAAATCACACACAATTACTGCAAGAATTCAAACGTGTGGAATGTTCAATTCACACTTTTGGAATGTTTCAAAAAACAGACTCTTGCTACAATGTTTCCAGTTTCAACTGGCAGCATGTTTGACACCTTGGAAACAGACCAAGAAATAGAAACGTTGTAACATCAGATTTATGCTGCTCTCCAGCACTGCCTAAAATTTCAGAGATTAATTATCGCTTGTTTACTGAGAAACTGCATGCAAACCAAATCCATGCTGGTATGGAAACCATATGTTTTTACTCTATTTTTATTCATCGGAGCATAATAGTGCAAAGGAGAGGACATGAATGCTCAAGAATTCAAACATTTGGGCGGTGCGGACAGCCTTGTGGGCAGCGTGCCGACATACAGCGCTGCTGCGCTCTGGGCGTCCTGTGTTTGAATGCAGAGGACTCGAGGACCTTTCCCAATCCCATCCCCTGTCACTTTCCCACTTCACTTCCTGTCAATTCTGATCTGTCCTGTCACAATAAAGGCAAAAATGCCAAAAATTAGAAAACAAACGTTTGGAATGTTCACGAAATTAAATGTTTGGAATGTTTAAGAATTCCAATGTGTGGAATGTTCAGGAATTCTAACTTTTGGAATGTTCAAGAATTCAAACGTTTGAAATGTTCATGAATTCAAGCTTTTGGAATGTTCAAGAATTCAAATGTTTGGAATGTTCAGGAATTCAAACTTTTGGAATGTTCAAGAATCTAAACTTCCAGAATGTTCAAGAATTTAAACTTTCGGAATGTTCAGGAATTTAAACGTTTCAAATGTTCAAGTATTCAAACATTTGAAATGTTCAAGAATTCAAACGTTTGAAATCTTCAGGAATTCAAACTTTTGGAATGTTCAGAAATTCAAACATTTGCAATGTTCAAGAATTCAAACGTGTGCAGTGTTCAAGAATTTAAACTTTTGGAATGTTCAAGAATTCAAATGTGTGGAATGTTCAAAAATTCAAACTTTTGGAATGTTAAGGAATTCAAACTTCTGGAATGTTCAAAAATTCAAACTTTTGGAATGTTCAAGAATTCAAATGTGTGGAAAGTTCAAAAATTCAAACAACTGGAATGTTCAAGAATTCAAGTGTGTGGAATGTTCAGGAATTCAAACTTTTGGAATGTTAAGGAATTCAAACTTCTGGAGTGTTCAAAAATTCAAACATTTGGAATGTTCAAGAATGTAAACGTGTGGAATGTTCAAGAATTAAAATGTGTGGAATGTTCAGGAATTCAAATTTTTGGAATGTTCAGGAATTCAAACTTCTGGAATGTTCAAAAATTCAAACATTTGAAATGTTCAAGATTTCAAACTTTTGGAATGTTCAGGAAATGACCAAAAAAATACAAATGTTGTAACATCAGATTTATGCTGCTCTCCAGCACTGCCTAAAATTTCAGAGATTAATTATCGCTTGTTTACTGAGAAACTCCATGCAAACCAAATCCATGCTGGTATGGAAACCATATATTTCACACTCTATTTTTATTCATCAGAGCATAACAGTGCAAAGGAGAGGACATGACAAGCCACATCAGGAAGGAAGAAACTTGCCCTTCCCATAGAGCAATCAGTCTCACAGCTAAAACAAAGCTAAACTACAGCAGCCCCTCCAATTTTAAATAAACGCTACTCTTTTCAACTTTCTCCTCATCTGTGAATCCTAACAAATAAAATGCATTACAGTTTCTGCAAAAATATTCAGCAGCACAACTGTTTTCAACATTGATAATAATCAGAAGTGAACATAACATAACATAATATAAGTTTTTAGTCCATGAGAAAGTGGTTTATATCAAGCTTTCATGCTTGTGTTTACCAAACAATACAATCCAAATGATGCAACGGAATCACCAGTTCATCACGCTGATTGATTCAGCAGTAGTGAGTCAGACGAGACGGAAGAACTGTCGCAGCCGATGTTTTAACAACCCCCTGAAATCACGAAACATAACGAGGGCGTTTCTGCTATTGAAGATGATGGTTTAAGAGCGCTGCTGGTCTCTGGCAGCCGCCGTCACTGAGCAACATCAACACATCAACAGTAAAATCATCACGATCGCTCGCCTGGTGAGTCAAAGCTCCCAAACACATGATTAAGACCCAAACTCTTCACATAAGCAAACCTAGAGAGCTGCTTTGTTGACTGTATAGACAACTACCTTCTAAGATAAAAGATGCTCTACACTCTTAAAAATAATGGTTGTTTATGTGTATTGGTGGTTCCATGAGGAACCTTTAACACCCACTGGATCTTTCCATTGAACAAAAGATGGAAAAATGTTCTTTGAAGAACCAAAAATGTCACTTTTAAGTTGCAAATATTATTTTGATGAGTTCTGCTGACATAATAAATGTTGATCATTATATCAACTTAACATTGTGTGCAAATGAAAAAGCCTCCTTTTTTGTTCGTCTTTATTTATTAAAATACTTGGCATGAGTATTGGTCATTAATAATGTTTTTCTAGAATTTAATGATTGATTAATAAAAAAACAGCACAACATTTTGTCATTAATGATAATAGTGCACAAATTATATTTCACTTTCTGTTTGTTTGTTTGTTTGTTTATTAATAAAAAAAACTGGCACAAAAATATTGTGCAAATTAAAAAAATGGTGTCAATAAAGTTTTTATAGAAATCAATGTTTTCTTAAAAAATTAGTTATTTAATTTGTAGTTTTTTCATTTTTTATTGGATTTTTTAAAACATATTTTTATGCATTTTAATTTAATGTTATTTTAATACTTTATTATTAAAATGGCAATTGGTGTACATTTTATTTAATTTAATTTAACATTTACTTTTTTCAACAGTTGAATAATGTTCTTTAGATCATTAAAATGTTCTTTGAAGAACCAAAAATATTCTTAGTTGAAACTTAGTTTTAGTCATTTTGTGGTTTTATCAATTTTATTGGATTTTTAAAAAAATACATATTTTTATTTAATTTTATGCATTTTTATGTAATTTTATTTTATTACTTTATTTGAAACTAAACTAAAAAAATAATTGGCACAAACATTATAAGTTAATGGTTGTTTAAGCTTTAGTTTTAGTCATTTTGTTGTGTTTTGTCAATTTTATTGGATTTTTAAAAGTGTATTTTTATTTAATTGTATGCACTTTTATTTAATTTTTATTTTAATATTTTATTTGAAACTAAACGAAACAAAAAATAATTGGCACAAACATTATAAGTTATTAGTTGCTTAGGATTTAGTTTTAGTCATTTTGTTGTGTTTTGTCATTTTTATTGGATTTTTTAAAATGTATTTTTATTTAAATGTGTGCATTTGTATTTAATTTTATTTTAATACTTTATTTGAAACAAAAAAATAATAATTGGCACAAACATTATAAGTTATTAGTTGTTTAAGCTTTAGTTTTAGTCATTTTGTTGTGTTTTGTCATTTTAATTGGATTTTTTAAAATATATTTTTATGCATTTTTATTTAATTTTATGCATTATAATTTAAATTAATTTTAATACTTTATTTGAAACTACACGAAAATAGCAAGTGGAGTACAAATTTAATTTCATTTTATTTAACTTTAAAGTGTGAATATATACATTTTATGGTGTTAACACATTTTGATTACATTTTTAGTTTGAGTTATTTTAGTACTTCAGGACATTTTGCCTTAGTAACTAGCTGAAAAAAATACATATTATTTTATTTGAGTTAACTTTTGTGTCCAAGTAACATTTTTTTCCAATATTACAAATAAATAAAAAAAATAAAAATATATAAATAATAAAATGAAATAAAATAAAATATTTTATGCTTTTAGTTACCAATAATAACCCTGGTTCACACAGAGTTCAGTAATTTAAAAGTGACAAATGCATCCAACAAGTGAATTCATTCCCATAAAAAAAAAAAAAACTTCAGGAGTGACTCCTGTTTCACGTATTTACACGGATCGAGACTCGAGCGGATTCACTTTGTGTCACTGAAGCTCTACAGTGTTTACGTGGCTGATTATTCACACACAATACTCTGTGAAAACACGCAGAGACAAAAGATGCATTCCAGAGGTTGACCAGCGAAGCCTGCATTGTCATTGAGGAGACTCTGTTTGAAAAGAACAGACACACAAAAGTCTGAATGATAAACAGACGCTCAGTGTTTCATCTGACACATTTCAATCATCAACCTCTTATGAATTAAAGGAAAACGGAAACTGCAGGCAGGAATTCAGGTTAAACCAACAGCTTATTGTTCTTAATAAAACAGCCAAAACAGCAATATAATAAAAACCAACGTTCAAAAAATTCTCCCACCCAGTGTTATTAATATTTTGAATTAGCTTTTATTTTTACATTTTCAGTTTTCATTTTAGTTTAATTTTTTTAGCAATTTTGTTATGCATTTTTGTCATTTTTATTATTTTTTTTAACATTACTATTTAATTTTTATTTAATTTATTTAGTTTCAGTTCATTTCAGTACTTCAGCTTCAACCTTTTATATTTACAGTTTTCATTTTAGTTTTAGTTTTTAGTAATGTTGTTACGCTTTTGTCATTTTTGTTCATTTTTTAAAATTACTATTTACTTTAATTGTTTTATTTATTTCAGTTTTAGTTTATTGCATCAACTTGAACTTATGTTTATATTTTCACTTTTCATTTTAATTTTATTTTTATATTTTCACTTTTCATTTTAGTTTAATTTTTAGCAATTTTGTCATGCGTTTTTGTCATTTTTATTATTTTTTTAAACTTTATTTCAGTTTTATTTTAATTTCAGTTTATTTTAGTACTTCAACTTATTTTCATATTTTCAGTTTTCATTTTAATTTTAGTTTTTAGTAATATTGTTGTTCTTTTGTCATTTTTTTCATCATTTTATTTAATGTATTTTTATTTCAGTTTTTATTTTTATGTTTCCACTTTTCTTTTTAATGTTTAATTTTTAGTAATAATGTTATCTGCTTTTGTCATTTTATTAGTTTTTGTTTTCAAAATATTACTATTTAATTTGTTTTTATTTCAGTTTTAGTTTAGTTTGTTATTTTAGTACTTCAACTTGAATTTGCTTATTTTCAATATTTTCAAGGTTTTTTGTAATTCTAATTTTTTAGTAATATTATTATGCACTTTTGTCAATTGTATTATATTTTAAAAATATATAATTTAATATTCATTTAATTTCTTTAAGTTTTATTTTAGATTCAGTTCATTTCGGTGCTTCAATTTCAACTTATTTTTATATTTTCAGTTTAATTTTCGTTTTTAGTAATAATGTTATGTTTTTGTCATTTTATTCATTTTTGTTTTCAAAATATTACTATTTAATATGTTTTATTTCAGTTTTAGTTTAGTTTGTTATTTTAGTACTTCAACGAATTTGTTTACTTTTATATTTTCAAGTTGTTTTAATTTTATTTTTAGTAATATCTGTTAATTTTATTAATTAAAATGACTATTTCATTTATTTTTTATTATTACTTAGTTTTATTAATTTCAATTTTATTTATTTTATTAACTTATTTTTATATGTTCAGTTTTCATTTTAATTTTAGTTTTTAGCAATATTGTTGTGCTTTTGTCATTTTTATTCATTTTTCATAATACTATTTCACTTAAATTTAATCTTATTTTAGTTTTAGTTTGTTATTTTAGTACTTCAACTTGAATTTTTTTTAATATTTTTGTTTATTTTTTATTTATTTTTGTAATATTGTTATGTCATTTTTATTAGTTTCATTTCTTTTACTTTGCATCTTGCAACTTATTTCAGTAATTTGCAAAGGACACATTGCAAATTTTTTAGTACAAGTTTTTCATCCAATATTTATGTTTTATTTTAGCTTAATTTCAACTAACAACTATTATTTTGAATTTTAAAAAATAAATAAGTTTTAGGCAATAACCAAAGGTGTTTAGATGGGAAGTTGAAGCATTTGTTACAGTTGATTTAATGTGTTTTTAAACATCACTGATACGTGCACAAACATGCCCTCTCTTTCTTCAGCCGTATATATCCCATCATCCTCTGCGGCGCCCACATACCGTCACTCCTCCAGGCAAAGGAAATGACTTGATGTGTGATTGAATGCAAGAGATAAGATGAAAATTACAAGGTAACGAGTTTAAGCAGGAATTATCAGATGAAAACACACTCTAACTCATCAGCTCACCATCCTCCCATTACACTACGAGGCGGCATACAGGAAGTAGAGGTGGGAAACCGAGAGGGAAAACGTAACTGCTTCCTCTATCCTGTGATCAGCAGCAGCCGACGGCAGCCAAACCCAAAATCCAATGATATTTCAATGGTTTCATGCTCTTAGAAACCATGTGCAAAACACACTGCGGTCAAAACAGACCATGTTTATACTCAACACAAGTCAAGTCGTATTTATTTCTAGAGCACTTTATACAATATAAATTCATCAGCTGTCATGCTGTCAAATTCATCAGTTACGAAAGCTGCAAGTTACATTTAATTCAGTTCATCTGCAACCCGTTCTTAAAGGAGCAGTTTACCCAAAACTTATCTGAAAATGTGCTTATCCTCAGGCCATCCAAGATTTGGATAAGTTTGTTTCTTCATCAGATTTGGAGAAATGTAGCATTTCTTCACTTGCTCACCAATGGATGTGAATGGGTGCCGTCAGAATGAGAGTCCAAACATCTGATAAAAACATCACAATAATCCACAATAATCCACACCACTCCAGTCCATCAGTTCACATCTTGAGAGAACAAAAGCTTATTAAAAAGATGTTTTTAACTAAAATACAAGTCCATAATCTATAATAACGCTTCGTCCAGTGAAAAAGTCCATCTCCTGTTGTCTCTCACATCAAAATCCACCCACATATTTGTTTTGTTTAAAGCTGTTTTGGCTTGTAAACGGTGGTTGATCTGTGCAGATTTCTCTCCTGATTCAGACCAGACCACTTTTTCACTGCAGGAAGTGTTATTATGGATTATGGACTTAGATTTTAGTTCAAAAACATCTTTAAGATGTGAACTGATGGACTGGAGTGGTGTGGATTATTTGTGGATTATTGTGATGTTTTTATCAGCTGTTTGGACTCTCATTCTGACGGCACCCATTCACATCCATTGGTGAGCAAGTGATGGAATGCTATTTCTCCAAATCTGATCAAACTCATTCTAATCTTGGATGGCCTGAGGATAAGCACATTTTCAGATAATGTTCATTTTTGGGTAAACTATTCCTTTAAGTCATTGTTTTGATGATTTCGTCAAAATTCTATCAAGTAACCAACAAAGGTAAACAAAAATCCTTTGATTTGTCATTTCATCACCAATGGATGTGAATGGGTGCCGTCAGAATGAGAGTCCAAACAGCTGATAAAAACATCACAATAATCCACAAGTAATCCACACCACTCCAGTCCATCAGTTCACATCTTGAGAAGACAAAAGCTGAAACAAATCCATCATTAAGACATTTTTAGATAAAATATGAGCCCATAATCCATAATAATGCTTCTGTTGTCTCTCACATCAAAATCCAGCCACATTTTGGTTTGTTAAGAGCTGTTTTGCTTGTAAACGGTGCTTGATCTGTGCAGATTTCTCTCATGATTCAGACCAGACCACTTTTTCACTAGAGGAAGCGTTATTATGGATTATGGACTCATATTTTATCTAAAAATGTCTTAATGATGGATTTGTTTCAGCTTTTGTCTTCTCAAGATGTTAACTGATGGACTGGAGTGGTGTAGATTATTATTGTGATGTTTTTATCAGCTGTTTGGACTCTCATTCTGACGGCACCCATTCACATCCATTGGTGAGCAAGTAAAGGAATGCTACATTTCTCCAAATCTGATGAAGAAACAAACTCATTCTAATCTTGGATGGCCTGAGGATAAGCACATTTTCAGCTAATGTTCATTTTTGGGTAAACTATTCCTTTAAGTCATTGTTTTGATGATTTCGTCAAAATTCTATCAAGTAACAGACAAAGATAAACAAAAATCCTTTGATTTGTCATTTCATCACCAATGGATGTGAATGGGTGCCGTCAGAATGAGTCCAAACAGCTGATAAAAACATCACAATAATCCACAAGTAATCCACACCAACAAAAGCTGAAACAAATCCATCATTAAGACATTTTTAGATAAAATATGAGCCCATAATCCATAATAATGCTTCTGTTGTCTCTCACATCAAAATGCAGCCACATTTTGGTTTTGTTAAGAGCTGTTTTTGCTTGTAAACGGTGCTTGATCTGTGCAGATTTCTCTCATGATTCAGACCAGACCACTTTTTCACTAGAGGAAGCGTTATTATGGATTATGGACTCATATTTTAGTTAAAAACATTTTAATGATGGATTTATTTCAGCTTTTGTCTTCTCAAGATGTTAACTGATGGACTGGAGTGGTGTGGATTATTACTGTGATGTTTTTATCAGCTGTTTGGACTCTCATTCTGACGGCACCCATTCACATCCATTGGTGAGCAAGTGATGCAATGCTACATTTCTCCAAATCTGATGAAGAAACAAACTCATCCTAATCTTGGATGGTCTTCGGGTGAACATATTTTCAACAAATGTTCATTTTTTGGCTGAAATATTCATTTAAATCGCAACCAGTTGGAACCACTGATTTACACAAGAGCCTTATATCTATTTCACAAACAAACTATAAGTTTCAAGATGAAGTATGTGACTTTTGCACCACTTGACCATACATAAACGCAATACGCTAGTTTGTGTATAAATAACAACTCTGAAAAGGCAAACACAACAAAACACAGCAATGAAATCTCACAACTAGCTCTTAAAGTAGTTCTTCTAAATAAAATGTCCACTAAAATCCCAGGTATTTCAACACGACACCCTCCGGTGCTGCTTCTGTTCACCGTGTCACCATCTCTCCTTCGAATACTTTCACAGATTCATATTTCACACTTCAAGAGGTTCACAGAATGGAAACTTGACTCCAAAAATGCCTAAAGTCACGTCTCGTGCAATTATCAAGTAAGCTCAATGCAAACTTTCTGTGAGAGCCTAAAAAGACACAAGACTAAGATTAATCCTGCTGGGATTTGTGTGAACTAAAAAGACGTTCACGGTAAATTTAGTTTGTTTTGCGCTTTTTGAAAAAAGTCAAAAAAGTGAAATTTTACTTTTAACAAAAACCCTGCATTATAAGCTTTCAATGCAACCACTGAAACAAGCTTTTAATTCCCAGACATAAACTTGTAAAGCTAAACTAGAATTATCACTGCAGAATCCGCCCACACAACACTTCACCTAACTACTCAAAGGTCTAATCGGCTTCCCGTGACTCTGCCCTGTAGGTTTTTTGGGTGCCCCTGACATATAAAGCATGAAATATGACATGCATCACCCTGAACAGGTGCCGTACGGCCGCGGGGAAAAGTCTGGGGTTTTCTACACTGACGTAATCACAGTCTGGGAGGAACAACGTTCCTGCTGGATCTCAGACAAGCTTTATTACCGCACTTAAATATAATGATAAACTCAAGTGATTTACAGTAAGCAAACTACAGAGATCAACTCGGAATATTAACAACCTTCTGTAAGAGTCAGTATTAATGGGTCTCGTTTATGAAACAACTTTATGTAAATAGCTGAATTTAATGCAACTTACACATTGTAAAAAAAAATTTTTAAGTTGTAAATAGATTATTACAGTGCGTTTTACAAAAAAAATACTATTTTAGTCTCTCCACTTCAAAAATTGAATGTTAAATTCAATGTTACTTGCCGTTTGTAATTACTTGTGAAATTTACTAGTCATTTGTGAGTGTTTTATCACCAAATTATCTTTTAAAAATCATGTTTTTTCATTGTGCATTCCATTAAACTCAATCAAACAGCAATTATTTTGATTAAGTAAAACAAAAAAAATACAGCTAACTGACACAATTAAGCACAATAAAAACATGATAACATAATAAAAAACATCATTTTTGGAGTTATCTGTTTTTGCAAATAATCTCTTAAAATAAATCATTATAGTGTTACGTTTTTTTCCCGAAGTTGTAAATAAAATTTCATTTAATATTTAATTCAAAGTGTTACTTTCCAGTTGAATTATTTGTGAATTTTACCAGCAATTTCTGAGTAAAAATGGTTTGAAAATTTTCAAAGTAAATCCCAAAGCATTTTTGTAACTATTTACACAAGAACGATTTAATAAATTATATATTAACAATTTAATAATTTGTTCTCGTCCGATATACATTACTAAATATTTTATTATATATTTTATTTTATTAATTTGTAATGATTTTTAAGTGTTTGAGACACTAATTCAACATCAGCAACAACAAAAAATTCCTTTTAGATGTTATTTTGTTATCCCAACTATGCAAGATAGTAGAGTTAAATAATAGTTATTTGCTATTAAATAATGTTATTTGCATATTAAATAATATTATTTAATTTCAATCAAGCAGTTATTTTAAGTTAAAATAACTAAAAAAAATAATACAGCTAACTCAGTTAAATAAAAACATGACAATGTAATAAAAAACATGATTTTTGGAGTTATCTGTTTTTGTAAATAAACTCTTCAAATGTAAATCAGTAGTGTTAAAAGTTTTTGTTAGATTATTACAGTGCGTTTTACGAGAAAATACTGTTTTAGTCTTTCCACTTCAAAATGTACATTTTGATTCAATGTTAGTTGACCTTTATTTGTAATTTTTTAGATTTATCACAAATTTCTGAAGGAAAATTGTTCATCACCAATTTTTTTTTCAGTGTAGTATTAAAAATGATTTTTTCAAACACTAATTCAACCACAAAAAAAATCGACGTTGGAAGTTGTAAATTAAAGTTGTAAATAGATTATTACAGTGTGTTTTATGAGAAAATACTGTTTTAGTCTTACTGTACTTTTAAAATTTCGCATTTAATTCCATGTTGCTTGCTGTTTCTTTAATTATTTGTGAAATTTACTAGCAATTTTGATTCAATTATAAATTGATAATATTACTAAATATTGTATTGTATATTTTATTTTGTTGATTTTTAATAATTTTTGAGGATTTGAGACACTAATTCAATATCAACAACAAAAATCAACGTTGAAAGTTGTAAATTAAAGTTGTAAACAGATTATTACAGTGCGTTTTACGAGAAAATACTGTTTTAGTCTGACTATACTTCAAAATTTCGCATTTAATTCAATGTTACTTGCTGTTTGTTTAATTATTTGTGAATTTTACTACCAATTTCTATTCAATTATAAATTGCTAATATTACTAAATATTTTATGATGTATTTTATTTAATTGATTTTTAATGATTTTTGAGGATTTGAGACACTAATTCAAAAAAAAAAAAAATCCAAAGTGTTATTTTGTTATCCCAACTATGCACGATTATAAAGTTAGTTAAATAATAATATTTGCATTTATCATTGTATGCTCTCTGCTGTTCATGACCCGTCAAAACAGATCTGCAACCCTCGTTTTGCAAAACTCAAAATGTTGGGAATTTGCATAATTGCATTCAATCATGTCGTTTCGGGTAAATGAATATCAGATAGCACTAAATAAGAGTTAAAGGCAGCTTGAACACAAATGTAAATGTGCTGACTAATGGACTGGAGCGGCTCAAACATGGACTTTTAATTACTTACATTTGAGTTAATCGTTGCATGAATGAGGCCAGGAATACTTGGACTAACACTTCCATTGCATGGAAACACCTTTGTTTATGATGCATGGAAGAAAGCAGGTCAGCAAGTTTGGAGCAGGTGATGACAAAATGTTCTTTTTAGCTAACGAAAGTCTGAAATAAATATTTTTTGTCTACCTTTCCAAACTCGTGCTTCCTCAAACGGCGTGAAATTGAACATAATGATCCCTGGCGTTTCCTGGCTGCTATTTCCAGCTTTGTCAAGGCCCTGATTGTTTTCTATTTCACATCCCGAGTGTAAGACGAGATGATGCTTACCTGTTCTTTCACCTGCCTGACCATGCAAACGTGATGCATGCTGGACTGCAGCTCTGGCTGCATTTCGCATGGTTTATCTGCTATCGTTCTTGCAGATTGTCTCACCTTGAGGCAATGAGAACTGAACTCAGTTCAGAAGATCATGAGATGCAATAGCTTGTGATCCAAAGCCCTTGAGTCAATGCAACAGTCAATCGCTTACTGTAGGAAATAGCAAAACTATGATGCAACTAAACAAGCAATGCATTGAGAAAAAATGTGTCGCATTATAGTTTATGCAGCTAAGGGCCAGATTTAGTAAAAGGGATATTAACCTCAGACTGCAAACCTATAAAAGCGACAGATGTCAGCAAATGATCATCTCCATAATGACCGACACAATCCAACAAGTTGATGATAATAAGGTGTGTGCAATCTAACACGTGCACAAAATAGGTTAAGATGTGCTTTTTTGGGCATTAAATAAAGGTGCAAACACCAGTAAATTGACTGCCGCAAACCTTTGTAAATCAAACATAAATGTTGCATGTAAAAACGCATTTCCTACAAATGCATATGCACAAATTAGCCTTAAAATTAACTGCTTCTGCGCTTTTTCATAGCTAGTGTTTCTTTAGCAAATCCTGACAGCTGTTTTTAATGCAAAAAGAGGCTTTGCACTGGTGCAAGGTGTTAGTAAATCTGAAGTGTGACTAAGATTAGTCTATAAGATGCAATGCACTTTTTTCTATGCTTATTTTAAATAGCTGACTTACGATGCATTCATATGGTAGGTTAAATATTTCATAAACAGCCAGTCTAAGAGTTGAGATCTGTAGAAATGAATGCATTATAAGCAATCAAATTAACCAACATTCAACATGGCTTTAGTATATCTGTAGGTGTTAAAAGACAATAAACTACCAAACCAGTGAAGCGTTTCATGCATACTTCAGTTCACAAACCTGAAGATCATATTTTCAAAACAAATGCGCTGACTATTTTAAAGTTGCATTAAATCTAATGAAAATAAAACACTAAAACTGTACAGACTTACACTGTTTTGATTCATGTTAGTTATACTGAGAGCATAAAGCCAAGCGTTCAACACCTGCCTTGTTCTGCTACCACAAATCATATAATGTCCCTGATTGCATTTGAATTAGTGACAGAACATGAAAATGAATAGGCCAAAATTGCATCAGCCCATAATCATGACTGATTTGCCAACTAACAGAAGAACTGCTGTTGCTTTTATCATATCATATCACATATATACATATGTGTGACCCTGGACCACAAAACCAGACATAAGTATCACGGGTATATTAGTAGCAATAGCCAAAAATACATTGTATGGGTCAAAATGATCACTTTTTCTTTTATGCCAGAAATCATTAGGATATTAAGTAAAGATCATGTTCCATGAAGATATTTTGTAAATTCCCTACCGTAAATATATCAAAACTTAATTTTTGATTAGTAATATGCATTCCTAAGGACTTCATTTGACCAACTTTAAAGGCGATTTTCTCAATATTTACATTTTTTGCACCCTTAGATTTTCAGATAGCTGTATCTCGGCCAAATGTCTTATCCTAACAAACCATACAACAATGAAAAGCTGATTTATTCAGATGATGTATAAGTCTCAGTTTCAAAAAACGAACCCTTATGACTGGTTTTGTGCTCCAGGGTCACATATTATGCCATCTTTTGATGTCTTCTAATGTTTCTTGTTGTAAATATGCCTCACAAAATTTTGGTATATCAACTATTGTTTCTTTCTTCCATGCAATTAAAGTGTTATTCCAAGTATTCCTGACTATATGCATGCGTAATCAATTAAATTATGCATAAATAAATATGTCTATGTTTGAGCTGGTTCATTAGTCAGCAAATATGTGTCTCTGCACATTCTGGATACCAGAATCAGCCACTGTACACTCCAAAACAATTAATATTTATAATATAATATCATATTAATCCAGCAACTCTGTTCTCTAGTTATCAGTATCAAAATGAGCCACTGAAAAACTCATATGTGACCACAAAACCAGTCATAAATCGCACAGGTATATTTGTAGAAATAGCTAAAAATACATTGTATGGGTCAAAATTATCACTTTTTCTTTTATGCCAGAAATCATTAGGATATTAAGTAAAGATCATGTTCAATGAAGATATCAAAACTTAAGTTTTGATTAGTAATATGCATTGCTAACAACTTTATTTGACCAACTTTGAAGGCGATTTTTTCTCACTATTTATTTTCTAAACTTCAAAAAATCGACCCGACTGGTTTTGTGGTTCAGGGTCACATGAACTATAGATTCTTCCTTCCACGTATCATAAATACAAGTGCACTTTTAAATGCAATGAAACAGTTCAAGTATTCCTGACTATATGCATGAACAATTAATTAAAATATGCATAAATAAATGTCTATGTTTGAGCTGGGTAATTAGTCAGCAAATATATGTCTCTGCACTCTCTATTTACCAGTTTTAGCCACTGTACACTCCAAAACAATGAATATTTATAACATAATAATATCATATTATTCCGGCAACTCTGTTCTCTAGTTATCAAAATCGAAATGAGCCACTTAAAAACTCATATGTGACCACAAAACCAGTCATAAGTAGCACAGGTATATTTGTAGCAATAGCCAAAAATACATTGTATGGGTCAAAATTATCACTTTTTCTTTTATGCCAGAAATCATTAGGATATTAAGTAAAGATCATGTTCAACGAAGATATCAAAACTTAAGTTTTGATTAGAATATGCATTGCTAAAACTTTATCTGACCAACTTTAAAGGCGATTTTCTCAATATTTATTTTCTCAATTTCAAAAAAATCGACTCGTATTACTGTTTTTGTGGTTTAGGGTGAAATGAACTATTGTTTCTTTCCTCCACGTATCATATAAAGAAGTGCACGTTTAAATGCAATGAAACAGTCCAAGTATTCCTGACTATATGCATGTGCAATCAATTAAATTATGTATAAATAAATGTCTATGTTTGAGCTGGTTCATTAGTCAGCAAATATATGTCTCTCCACTCTCTAAATACCAGTCTCAGCCACTGTACACTCCAAAACAATTAATATTCATAATATAATATCATATTATTCCAGTAACTCTGTTCTCTAGTTATCAGTATCAAAATGAGCCACTTAAAAACTCATATGTGACCACAAAACCAGTCTTAGGTAGCACGGGTATATTAGTAGCAATAGCCAAAAATACATTGTATGGGTCAAAATTACCACTTTTTCTTTTATGCCAGAAATCATTAGGATATTAAGTAATATATTATTATTTCCGTGAAGATATTTTGTAAATTCCCTACCGTAAATATATCAAAACGTAAGTTTTGATTAGTAATATGCATTGCTAAGGACTTTATTTGACCAACTTTAAAGGCGATGTTCTCAATATTTATTTTCTCAATTTCAAAAAATTGACCCTTATTACTGGTTTTGTGGTTTTGTTTCTTCCTTCCACGTATCATAAATATAAGTGCACTTTTAAATGCAATGAAACAGTCCAAGTATTCCTGACTATATGCATGCGCAATCAATTAAATTATGTATAAATAAATGTCTATGTTTGAGCTGGTTCATTAGTCAGCAAATATGTGTCTCTCCACTCTCTGAATACCAGTTTCGGCCATTGTACACTCCAAAACAATGAATATATATAATATAATATCATATTATTCCGGCAACTCCGTTCTCTAGTTATCAGTATCGAAATGAGCCACTGAAAAGCTCATATTGTGCAAGCACTAATTATTATACAACAGCAGAAGCATGCAATGTCACAATGCGAAGATATCTACTGTACGGCATCTCAAACTTCAGCACTGCTGCAAACATGAGGCCTGTCCAGGAATTTCACAGCAGCGCAGAAGTTTCCCCAGCGCAGGCCATCGCGAGCACGCCCAGAACGGGCCCCGCGTTCACTCCGGCTACTCTTGCATGAACACAAACCCAAGAAGCGTTTCTGTAAGCATGCATTTGACCACTGACGGCCATCAAACTCCTCTTGGCAGCTAAGTTTGCTGATAAAAATCTCATGCAGGCAATTCGAATGAGTCCTATAATGAGGGGAAACATGGCTCAAACATGTCACTTTGATAAAAAGCACATTAATGCATTGGTTATATGACTGTACCTGCTTTCTCCTTTTGCATTGGAGGGCGGTGGGTGTAGAATAGTCTGGTTTTCCTCCATCTCAATCACACATTTTGTGCTGAGCTCAATCTCTGCAATCCAAAAGTTATTAAAACTCAACTGAAAGTTCGATTTTGATGAAAAAACGGTTTAAAAAGTCCAAAACGTGTTAAAATGTAACACTTGATGTGAATATGCAACAACCTTAAATGAGCCATAGCAACTTATTGCAACAAAAACAGATTTAGTTTTGACATATTAACGCTTGTTTTTACTCCAAACTGTCGCTTACCTCTCCTGTTCATCGGTCGGACTCGCACCGCTACTTTTACCTTCGTATCCGACATTTTTGTAACAATTTTAAGGCTTTGAAGTGGAGGAGAAAGCCGCTAGCTGCTCCGCACGGCTAGCCGAATAATAACATGAAACTCCCCGCAAAGTCTCCCACAGAAACGTCTGAGGTGCTTGTACCCTGGTAAAATACTCCAACAGTCCATACCCGAGCGGGAAAAGCAGTGAATATTAATCCAGATGAGACTGTGAGCTTGTGTTGCATTCGGGTTCGGTCTGTGTGGTTATAAAGGATCCTCCGCCGCGGGGAGAGCAGCTCCTCTCAGCCAGCCAGCAGCATCCAGACCGCCATCTTCCGCCGACTGACCCCAAAAACACACACAAATGTGCAGTGTGCATGAATATGCATGAAAGAAATGAGTTTAAAAGAGGCTAGATGAACCACAACGACCTGTGTAGCTCCTACATGGCGATATAAAATGATTGGTTATGTTAGAAGAGGAGGAGAAACAGCCTTAACTTGGGTCTAGATCAATAAACTACTATTTAGCACTTTATATGTAATAAAATATTCCTAATGTTTCTTCTGCACTTGCATTTGTTGATGAAGCATTCAGAAAAGTACTAAAAAGCAGAAACGTGTACATTAAAAGTTGTATTTTATTCAAAAATATGATTTTAAATGTTTGAATCAATGTCAGATGACAGAAAAATAGCTGATCAATTCCACATTTTACACTCTACTATGGTTCTAACAGTATAAGAATAGCCAAATGTATTAAAAGATCTAAAGAAAATGAGGACTACTTAAGTATAACCACGTAAATGCTAAATGCAAATAATAAAAAAAGACTAAATATGCCGCTTTTAGTGTTTTTTAAGCTCATTGAATGTATGCTCAAAATTTTTTTTTTGAAAAAATATTAATTTATCAATTTGCAAATACATTTGCATTATTGTATTTTATGTATTTTACTTGCATTGATATTATAATATTATACACCACCAGTCAAAGGTTTTTGATTTTTTATGTTTTGTAAAGACGTCTCTTCTGCTCACCAAGCCTGCATTTTTTTTTACCAAAATATAAAGTAGCAGTAATATTGTGAAATAATTTTATTATTTAAAATAACTGCTTTCTATTTGAATATCTGTTAAAACGTAATTTATTTCTCTGAACAAAGCTGAATTTTCAGCATCATTACTCCAGTCTTAAGTGTCACGTGATCCTTCAGAAATCAAGAAACAGCCTGAAAAAATTCTACTCAGCTGTTTTCAACATAATAATAATAATAAATATTTTCTGAGCAGCAAATCAGCATATTAGAATGATTTCTGAAGAATCGTGACTGGAGTAATGCTAAAAATTCAGTTTTGAAATCACAGGAAAAAATTACATTTTAAAATATATTCAAATAGAAATCAGTTATTTTAAATAGTAAAAATATATCACATTTTTACAGTTTTTGCTGTATTCTAGATCAAATAAATGCAGGCTTGATGAGCAGAAGAGACTTCTTTAAAAAAATCATTTAAAACTTGGTAGTGTATATTTTTAGCCGAATTTATTAAAACTTTTATATAATTATATTTTATTTTTTATACTTTATATATGTATTATTATAGACTTCTTGCACCTTTCTCATTGTACACAGCTCAAATGCAAACACTTAGTGCTACTAATGCAGTTATTGTCATGACAATAAAGCACATTCATCTGATTTTCTCTAGAGAAAGCGCGGGTCGTTTTCACTGAGATGTGAGTTACAGTAAGAAGTGCTTTATAACATGCTGTGACAACAACGGCAGTCTGGTACGATCAAGGGAAATGGAGCAGAGCAGATTATGGGATTCCCCTAGGGTTGCTTTAATCTTTGTGGATTAAACATTAAGAATTTATCAAATTGTTTATTGCATGCAATTTTAAATAAGCATACACCCAGTATAACAGCTACGCTGGGCGTGTATTCATTTAAGATGACTTTGATTAAATGTTGCCCTGTAGCAATTTAGCAAAGTCATAATTTGCGCCAATGCCTGCCAAGTGGTTCCCAAACATTATCACCTATTTTAGGCTTCCGGATTCCATGAAAAAAGTGTGTTATGCATGAAAAACAAAAATCAAAGTATGCACTTAAATTACATATTAATTAACTATTTGGTTATTATTAAGCCAGTGAATTACATGTTAATTTATATAATGGGAACCAGTGCTTGCATGTCTTTAGCGTTGAATTATGAAGATGTTTGTGCATTTATAAATCATAATAAGAAAAGTAGACTTGGCAAGTGAACTCTAGTGTTGGCATGCACTTAATTATCCAAAATGACTTGCAGTTTACTTAGCAGAGCTAAAAGTCAAAGACAGTCTCACTGCAGCAACCTGGAATTGAGTGCATTGATCAATACATATACATTATACAATATATACACAAAATGCATTGCATTGCATATGTTGTGTGTAATATCATATGGCATGCTCACAAGTCAAATTCACAATTTGACCAATAAACATAAATTCTATTAGCTTTGAGCTTCAGCTGCTATGCTGAACCTCACAAATACTTATAATCAGACTACAGTTACTTTTTTATTTACCTTTCTTAAATAGCCTGCTGCTTATATACATTCAGAAAGTCTCCCAGTTTTGTTGGCATTCACAAAAAGTCCAGTCACTAGTCAATCGGCAAATAAATTACACAGAAAACTGAGACGTCACACAGCATTTGACCGCTGGATTTACAGAAACCATTTCAATTTTTAAAAGCGTTATATCAAAATTTTAATGTTGCATCAGCTAGTTACACATTAATTATCACTCAGTGTGTAATTTAATCATGTATTACTATGTCTTTGCAAGGCTTTTGTCTTTCAAACACATTAAACTGCACAAAATCACATTATTTTTTAATTACATGTAATGCAGGATACCCAAACCTTTTTTGTTAGCTGTCGCCTTTTCACCTAATAAATTTACTCCAAATCCTCCTGAGATGTTAAGGTAATAAGTTAAGTAACACATCTGCATATTCACGCTTCAAAAGTAATCTAAAGGTAATCGAAAAGTAATCGGATTATATTATCTAAGATGTAAATGTAATGGATTAAATTACTAAGTAGTAACAAGTAATTTGGAATCAGTAGCGGAATAGAATTTATTAAGTAAATCTACCTGCAGCAATACTCATTTTAATAAGTTAATAATTAAGTAACACATCTGCATATTCACGATTCAAAAGGAATGTAAAAGTAATCAAAAAATAATCTGATTACAATGCCCCAGACGTTTAATGTAATGGATTATGTTACTAACATTTTTGTAATTCTGAATCAGTAACAATTTAAATCTACCCTGCAATTTAATATAAGTAACACATCTACATATTTGCATTTCAAAAGTAATCTAAAAGTAATCAAAAAGTAATCTGATTATATTACCTAGGATGTGTAATGTAATGGATTGCGTTACTAACTACAATTTTGTCAAGTAATTTGGAATCAGTAACTGACTACAATTTGTAAGTAATCTACACAGCAAAGCTCATTTTAATAACTTAATAATAAAGTAACATATTTGCATATTTGCAGTTCAAAAGTAAGATAATGGTAATCAAAAAGTAATCTGATTATATTACCGTAGAAGTGTAATGTAATGGATTACATTGCAATTTTTGTCATGTAATTTGTAATCAGTAACGGATTACAATTTGTAAGTAATCTACCCATCAATGCGGATTCAAAAGTAATTCAACAGTTCAAAAGTAATCTACAAGTAATCTGATTATACCGTATACCATCGATGTGTAATGTAATCGATTACATTACTAACTCCAATTTTTGTCAAATGATTTTAAATCAGTAACAGATTATAATTTGTAAGTAATCTACACAGCAATGCTGATTTTATTACGTTAATAATTAAATTTGAATATCACAGTTCAAAAGTAATCTAAAAGTTGAACATTTAATGTAAAGCATTACATTACTACCATTTTTGTCATGTAATTTGTAATAAGTATCGGATTACAATTTGTAAGTAATCTACCCAGCAATGCTTATTTTAATAAGTTAATAAGTAACACATTTGCATATCACGGTTCAAAAGTAATCTAAAAGTAATCAAATACATGTAATGTAATAGATTACATTACTATCTATAATTTTTGTCATGTAATTTGGAATCAGTAACGGATTACAATACGTAAGTACATTTACCCAGCAATGCTCATGTTAAAGTAACACATTTGCATATCATGATTACATTAGGTACCACATTCTTTGGCAAGTAATTTGTCATCAGTAACAGACTGCAATTTGTAAGTAACCTACCCAGCAATGCTTATTTTAATAAATTAATAATTAAGTAACACATTTGCATATTCATTATTCAAAAGTGATCTAAAAGTAATTCAAAAGTAATCTGATTATATTGCCTAAGATGTGTAATATAATCAGATTACTTTTTGATTACTTGATTAGCTCATTTTAATAACTTAATAATTAATAATTAATTAGCACATTTGCATATCACAATTCAAAAGTAATTTAAAAGTAATCTGATTAAAATACCCTAGATTTGTAATGTAATGGATTACGTTACTAACTGCAGTTTTTGTCATGGAATTTGTAATAAGTATCGGATTACAATTTGTAAGTAATCTACACAGCAATGCTTATTTTAATAAGTTAATAAGTAACACATTCAAAAGTAATCTAAAATCTAAAAGTAATCAAATACATGTGATGTAATTGATTACATTACTAACTACAATTTTTGTCATGTAATTTGGAATCAGTAACGGATTACAATACGTAAGTAAATATACCTAGCAATGCTCATGTTAATAAGTAACACATTTGCATATCATGGTTCAAAAGTAATCTAAAAGTAATTAAAAGTCTGATTAGATTACCTAAAATGTGTAATATAAAGGATTACATTAGTTACTACATACTGCGTCAAGTAATTTGTCATCAGTAACAGACTACAATTTGTAAGTAACCTACCAAGCAACGCTTATTTTAATAAGTTAATAATTAACACATTTGCATATTCATTATTCAAAAGTGATCTAAAAGTAATTCAAAAGTAATCTGATTATATTGTCTAAGATGTGTAATATATAATTAGATTACTTTTTGATTAGCTCATTTTAATAACTTAATAATTAAGTAACACATTTGCATATCACAGTTCAAAAGTAATCCAAAAGTAATCTGATTAAAATAGATGTGTAATGTAATTGATTACGTTACTAACTACAATTTTTGTCATGTAATTTGGATTCAGTAACTGATTACAATTTGTAAGTAATCTACACAGCAATGCTCATTTTAATAAGTTAATAATTAATGATTACATTTGCATATCACAGTTCAAAAGCAATCTAAAAATAATTACTTAAGATGTGTAATGTAACTGATTACATTACTAACTACAATTTTTGTCATGTAATTTGTACTCAGTAACGGATTACAATTTGTAAGTAATCTACACAGCTCATTTTAATAAGTTAATAACACATTTGCATATCACAGTTCAAAAGTAATCCAAAAGTAATCCTGTTACAATACCCTAGACATGTAATGTAATGGATTACGTTACTAACTACAATTTTTGTAATGTAATTTGTAATCAATAAAGGACTACAACAGTAACGACTCATTTTTTATCACAATACAAGTCTTCAGTGTCCTCGCCGTAGAACTTGACCACATGATCGCCACTGTCCAAGACAACAAGCACATTTGACACCGTTGCAGCCAATGCCGCCGGACGAATCAGTCCGCTCACTAGCGGAGTCAACTCAGGGGTTTTCTGCAACTTTCCCAAACTCCAAACCATTCCATTTTGGACGTCCCCAACAATCACGTCTCCATTTCTATCAAAAGCCACCGCAGATATAACCAAACTCAAAGTGTTCTTCAATTTCAGGCCAAAACCGTCCACCTGCGTCAAAGGAACAAAGTCACTATTAAATAACCTTAACATGAAGCTGGCTTGAAGTCGCTCCACGATTGCGATGTTTCCTGAAGCTCTGCAAGAAGCAACTGAACGTGGATGGGTCAGTTCTTTCAGAACGACTCGGTTAGCTAAAACCACACCAGTAGAAAAGTCCATTACTATTTGGTTTAGGGTTCCCATCTGAGCGTCACTCACTAAAACACGTCCACAGCTGTCCACATCAACACCCCACGGCAACTGGAAACCTCGGATGGTCACCAGAGGACGTCCTTTGGACGTGAAGACTTTGAGTGACTGGTCACCAGCATCGGTGACCAAAACGTGTCCGGTTTCGGTCAACGCAACATCTAGTGGATAACAGATGTTGGACAGCTGTCCAAAGGTGTTTAAAAGCGTTCCTTGTGAATTAAAAACAGCGACTCGTTTTTCAGCATCATGCACCACTACGATCTGTCCTGATGTTTCGTCCAAAGCCATTCCAGTAGGGTTGACCATCGTCCCCCATCCTCCAAACGCCGAAAGGAGACGCAACGTCCCCAAACCTAAGCTTTCACTCCATCCTCTATAATCAGTGGACAATTTGGGACGAGATTCACACAGCAGAATCTCCTGGAGATCGGCGAGCGCACGGCATTCAGAGGTGCTGCCAACGTCCCACAGTTTTCTACAAAAAGGACACTCCAGTTTCTGCTGGACGGGGTGGGACAAGGCACAGACGCATTTGAGACAGAGCACGTGGCCGCAGGGAAGGTTTCGAGCCGTTTGGTCTCGCTTCTGCAGGGAAAAGCTTTCAAAACATACTTTGCACTCTAGCAGGTTTGAGCGGATCTCTGTCAGGACGTCTTCTGCTCTTGTATGTGCTGGGACGGGTGTCTCGGACATCTTGTGCTTTATATAAAAGCTGGCCTAATGACTGGGAAAAGGGTTGAGGGGATGAGAGAGAGCTTTGCGACAGCAGCCTGCAACGGATAAACATGATCATGTGACACTGTAAACATGAGCCGAGAGGCTATACTGCCCTCATGTGGTGAGATGGCAAAATCACTTTATATCTGAACAGCTGAGAAACTGCAACATTTTTTACTATTACTAACTGAATTTTATAAAGTCACATACACATACAAATCTAAATGAGACATAGGACCACAAAACCAGTCATAAGGGTCAGTTTTTTAAAATTGAGATTTATGCACATCTTGATGTATTGTTTGTTAGGATAGGACAATATTTGTCCGAGATACAACTATTTGAAAATCTGTAATTTGAGGGTGCAAAATACTGAGAAAATCACCTTTAAAGTTGTCCAAATAAAGTTTTTTAGCAGTGCATATTACTCATCAAAACTTAAGATATATTTACGGTTGGAAATGTACAAAATATCTTCACGGAACATGATTTTTGGCATAAAAGAGATATATATTTAATTTACCTTTCAATTCATATAATCTACAATATAATGAAGATAGTATAATGTCATGATTACAGTTATGATACCACAAACATACATATTTTTATTTTTAATAAGAGTTTAAAGTAAAAGTACTTGGCTGATTATCATGAATACATGTCTGGATTTGGTTTCACCTTCAAATGAAGAGAAAAAAAACAGGAGACATTATATTTTGCATAAAATTTTGTTTGTATATGTATACTATAATCTGACAATTTACTATAAATCACTATAATAATAAAATTGTATAAAACTAATTCAAATCTATTATATGATTATTATTATTATTTTATAAACATTACAAAAGTGGTCATTATGCCAAAAATAAAATAGTCTATATATTCACTACAATCACAAAATTGTATTAAAGTAATTAAAATCTATTTTATTATTATTAGATTATTACATCACAAAAGTGGGATATTTTTTGGCATAAATAAAATAGTCTATACATTTACTATAAATCCTAAAATTGTATAAAAGTAACCAAAATATATTTTCTTATCATTAGTAATAATACTAATAATACATAAATAAATAAATATATAAATAATACAAAAGTTGGATTTTTTGGCATTAATAAAGTAGTATGATTTACTACAATCATAAAATTGTATACAAATAACTAAAATCTCTTTTATTATCATTAGTAATAATAATAATATTAATTAATAGAAATTACAATTATTTAAATAGTCATATCACTATAATCATAAAATTGTTCAAAGTAACTAAAATCTATTTAATTATCATTAGTAATAATAATAATAATTAATAAACATTACAAATGTGGGATTTTTCGGGATTAATAAAATAGTCTATATATAGTACTTATAATCATAATCATAATCATAAAATTGTATAAAAGTAACTAAAATCTATCTTATCATTAGTAATAATATTAACAATAATAATAATTTATAAATATTACAAAAGTGCAATTTTTTGGCGTTGATAAAATAGTCTATATAGTCACTATAATCATAAAATTGTATAAAAGTAACTAAAATCTATTTTATTATTATTAGTAATAATAATAATAATAATAATAAAACATGACAAAAGCTGGATTTTTCGGCATTAAGAAAACAGTCAATAAATATACTACAATTGTAAAATTGTAATAATATTAACAATAATAATAATTTATAAATATTACAAAAGTGGAATTATTTGGCATTGATAAAATAGTCTATATAGTCACTATAATCATAAAATTGTATAAAAGTAACTAAAATCTATTTTATTATCATTAGTAATAATAATAAAAATAATAATAATAAATAAACATCAGAAAAGTGGGATTTTTGGCATTCCTAAAATAGTCTAATATTTTATAATAGCATTATATAATTATATATAATTATATAATAGCAATTAAAATCTATATTACTATTAATAACAATAACAATAATAACAATAATAATAATAATAATAATAATAACTACAAATAAAATTTTAATAATAGAAATTAAATTTATTATTATTATAGAATTTAGTAGATAAATGTCCTTAATTGTCCTGAAAATTACACAACAAAGCGTGGTCCTAAAATATGCTTTATGAAATCTGATCTGGATGATGCTGACAGGTTTTGTGAGGTTCAGAGACAGAGCTGGAGCCGAGAGCTCTACACGAGTCTATTTTTGTCCGTTGCGTGATCCGCCTGACATCTGACGCCATTGGTTAGTAGAGCTGGTCAGATGAGCTCAGCGTCCACCAATGCAGATCACAGCTGAGGAGCGGCCGACTGCTGTCCTGCGCCACAAACACTCATACAATCTGAAACACATCAGTTATTTGCACAATATCCTCCAGCACTTCAAAAACCTTATGTCATAATTCACACACAAGTGACTTTAATATAAATATGATTAGTTGCAACTACTTCTGTAAAATAAATCAGTAATAATTAAGTTGGCTTGAGAAAGCAGCAAGTAACTTGCTAATCATGCTAACAACATATTAATCACGCTCTTAACATGCTAATAACTTGCTAATCATGTTAGAATCATGCTAACAACATGCTAGTAACTTGTAAATCATGCTAACAACATGCTAGTAACATGCTAATCATGCTAGAAATATGCTAGCAACATGTTAGTAACTTGCTAATCATGTTAGAATCACGCTAACAACATGCTAGTAACATGCTAATCATCTAGAAACATGCTAATCATGCTAGAATCATGCTAGCAACATGCTAACGACATGCTGATCATGTTAGTAACATGACAACGACATGCTAATCATGTTAAAATCATGTTAGCAACATGCTAATCATGGTAATAACATGCTAATGACATGTTAATCATGTTATAAACAGATTAGCAGCATGCTATTAACTTGCTAAGCATGCTAACAATATGCTACTAACATGCTAATCATGCTAGAAACATGCTGGTAACATGATAACATGTTAGAATCATGCTAACAACATGCTAGTGACTTGCTAATCATGCTAACAACATATTAATAACGCTCTTAACATGCTAGTAACTTGCCAATCATGTTAGAATCATGCTAACATGTTAATAACTTACAAATCATGCTAACAACATAGTAACATGGTAGTCATGCTAGAATCATGCTAGCAACTTGATAATTATGCTAGAAACATGTTAATGACGTGCTAATCATGCTACAATCATGCCAGCAACATGCTAATAACTTAATCATGCTAATAACATGCTAACAACATGCTGCTCATGTTAGTAACATGACAACAACATGCTAACCATGGTAATAACATGTTAATTACATGTTAATCATGTTAGAAACAGATTAGCAACATGCTGGTAACTTGCTAATCATGTTAGAATCATGCTAACAACATGCTAGTAACATGGTAATCATGCTAGAATCATGCTAATAACATGCTAACGACATGCTGATTGTGTTAGTAACATGACAACGACATGCTAATCATGTTAAAATGATGTTAGCGATATGCTAATTAAGTGCTAATCATGGTAATAAAATGCTAATATTTTAATCATGTTAGAAACGGATTAGCAACATGCTAGTAACTTGCTAATCATGCTAGAAAAATGGTAATATGCTAATGTTAAAACAGATTAACATGCAAGTAACTTGCTAATCATGCTAACAACATGCTAGTAACATGCTAATCATGCTAGAAACATGCTAACAATATGCTAATCATGTTAATAGCTTGCTAATTACATGCTAACAACATGCTAATCATGCTAGAAACATGCTAGTAACTGGCTAGCCATGCTAGTAACATGTTAACGGCATGCTAATCATGTTAAAATCATGCTAGCAACATGAAAATCTATCTCCAACAGATTGTATTGCCTTCGAAACATTCAAACTCTAACCTATTAAAACTACTTTAAACTTCAAACTATTCCAGACTGATAATCATAAAACTTAAAACATTTTAAAACTTCTTAAACTTTTCAAACTTTCTAAAACTTTCTGGTGCAGCTTTCTCAAGCCAACGTCAAGTTTGTCTTGAAGTTTATCTAGTTTATATTTATTTTAATAACTTTAGCATTAGTAGAATAATAACTTAGATTTTTATTAGTATTATAATATAATAAAAAATATATAAAAATATAATGAATTGTATAATAATAATAATAATAAAGATACAGGAAATAAAGATAATAAAAACACAGGAAAATACCAATCACAAGAAACAGATTAGTTTAATTGTAAAATTCAGTTACATCCCAAGAAGTTGCATGTAAATTGCGCAAACAAACAAACAAACAAACAAACAAACATCATATATTGAAAAGCTGCAAAGTTGAGTCACACTGTGCCATTATTCACTCAAAACTAGTTGTTTAATAACACTGAAAGATACTGAATCATTTACAATTCATGTGAGATGAAAAATTAGGACAAAAAGGCAACAACACAAGAGTTTGGCAAACGGATATGAAGCTTGACGTGACGCTCGAACCGTCCGCAGATCGTCACGATAATACGGAAACGAAGAAACTCAACAGTATTCATTAACAGGACACGTCTGATTACTAGTAATGGAACGATATAGATCAGCCGCGTTAGAGCGAGTAACAAACACTGACGAGGATGAGCAGGATTCCTGTTTGAAGAGAGTGCAAAACATTTCAGTCTGTGAATACTGCAATTAAACGATATCACGTTTACATCAGCCACTCCGCTCTCTAGTTATCATATTATCAGGAAAAACACTAAAGTACACAACAATCACACTCACACAGAGTAATAAAGGTAACAGGTGATAGTTATTGAACGCATGCAGGCACACTATATCTGTGTGTAACGGACACGGCAGTCAGTGAAGGCTTGAATACTGCAGTCAGGGTGTGTGTGGTGATCAGGACCAAACACATCATTCTCACAGACATGCAAAACTAAACACTACCGAAGCTTATTTCCACCGAGGAGTAAAACGGAGGAAAAAAAAAAATGATGTTTTTCTCTGTATTCTGAGTTTATTTCTCATAAATGATCATTTTGTGACAATTAAATGTTGTTTATGGTTTCTTTTTTCCATGCACTGTATATAAATTCTGTTTCATATGAGAGTTTTAAACTGATGCAAATGCAAGAAAAAAAATTTGAAATGTGATAAATCAGAATTATGAGAAAAAAGTTTAAAGAATAAATAATCATGTCAGATTTAAAAAAAAAAAAAACAAAAACAAAAAAAAACTTAATTGTGACAAAAATAGTGTGAGATAAATCAGAATTGAGAAAATGGTAAAACTGGATTGTGACCAAAAAAATCAAATGTGAAATAAAAAATCCAAATTGTGAGAATAAAAGAGAAAAAAACTGAATCATGAGAAAAAAAAAAAAAGTTAACAATGTAAAAAGAAAAAAAAAAATTAGAATAAAAAAACAATTATGAGAAAGATTCAAGATATTATTTTACATATGCAAGAAAAGTGTCACAATTATCTTCTTTATTTTTATAAGCTTATTTCACCAAGGAATAAAAGGTGAAAAAGGTAACTCTTTTTTTTCTAATATTTTTTTAGTTTTTTCCTTGCAAATCCTTTTTTTTTCTCTCACATTTATCTCTCATAATTAGTTTTTTCCTCACAATTTAGATTTTTTAAATCTCACATTTATGACTTTTTTGTTGCTGTTTATAACCTGCGAAAAAAACAAAATCGCAATTACTTCTATTTTTATTCCATGGCTGAAATAAGCTTTCACAAAAAAGAAAAATTCCTCACAATTTAGATCTCACATTTCAATTAATCTCACATTTATGATTTTTTTTTCTTGCTCTTTCTATCTTGCTATTATTAAAAAAAAGGAATTAGCTTTTGACCAAAAAAAATTGACACTTTTTTCCCCCTCACAATTCAGAATTTTTTAAATCTCACATTTATGACTTTTTTCTTGCTGTTTATATCTTGCAATAAAAAAAGAAAAAAAGGAAAAAAAAACAATTGTGAGATCACAAAGTTGCAATTACTTCTAAATTATTTTTTTTACTTTTTAAAAAAAATCTTGCAATTCTTTAAAAAAAAAAAAAGGAAAAAAAAGAAAAATTGTGAGATTAAAGTTGCAATTACTTCTATTTTTATTCCAATGTTGAAATAAGCTTTAACCAAAACAAATAAAAAAATAATAATAATAAAAAACATTTTTTCCCCTCACAATTCATGAATCTCACATTTATGACTTTTTTCTTGCTGTTCATATCTTGCAATTTTAAAAAATAAAAAAATAAAAAGCAGAATTGTGAGACTAAAAAGTCGCAGTTACTTGTATTTTTATTCTGTAGCTGAAATAAGCTTTTACCAAAAAATAAAATAAAAATAATAATAAATAATAATAATAATAACAAAAATCTGACATTTTTTTCCCCTCACAAAATTTTTTTTTAATGTCACATTTATGACTTTTTCATTCTGCTTCTATCTTACAATTCTTAAAAATAAAAAATAATAAAAAGCAGAATTGTGAGATTAAAAAGTTGCAACTACTACTACTTTTTTATGCGGCTGAAATAAGACTTAAAAAAAAAAAGAAAAGAATTTTTTTAAATCTCACATTTATGACTTTTTTTCTTGCTGTTTATGTCTTAAAATTCTTTACAAAAAAAAAACAACATAAAAATAAAATATAAAAAGGCAGAATTGTGAGATTAAAAAGTTGAAATGACCTTTTTTTCCCCCGTGGTGCAAATAAGCTTCCATAAACACGCTTCTCTCTAGTGAGCACACTGAAAACGGCAGCAGCTGTTGAACGTCACTGGAGAAGCAGAAACGCACTAAAACAAAACACCACACGATAAAACACCCTGCGTTTCAAGTACAACATCATCAAACTGTGAAAGTGCTAAAAACCATGTGCTTTCGGTGACATCCAGGCTGATGAACCTGCATTCATTTCTAACATGACTCCTTTAAAGCAGCTTAACCTGGTAACATTCAACTCTAGAACAAATCCAATCAGTCTGGGGGAAAATACTGGCTAAAACACAACAACAGAGCGCCTTAACTACATCAAGTCAACACGAAACGCTGTTCGCAAACCATTTGACCTTTTTTATCTGACCTACATTAGCGTTTGCATGTTTGGGGTTAGTAAGATTGTTGTCGTTTTTAAAGAAATTAATACTTTTATTCATCAAGGATGCATTAAATTGATCAGAAGTGACAGTAAAGACATTTAAAATGTTACAAATAATGTTACAAAATGTTTCCATTTCAAACAAACGCAGTTCTTTTGAACTTTCTAGTCATCAAAGAATCATGAAAAATAAAATGTATCAAATTTGCATATTAGAATGATTTCTGACAGATCATGTGACACTGAAGACGAGTAATGATGCTGAAAATTCAGCTTTGATCACAGAAAATAAATTACATTTTAACAGATATTCACTTAGAAAACAGCTGTTTTAAATTCTAATAATATTTCAGAATTTTTACTGTATTTTTGATCAAATAAATTCAGCCTTGATGAGCAGAAGAGACGTCTTTCAGAAAATCTTAACAACCCCAAACTTTATATTTACATTTTTATGACTGACATCACAAAAAGCAAATATTTAAAACATGCACCAGCAAAATGCACAATCAGAACGTGTTTTAAAAAGGTAAAAAGGGTCAATTCTGATTTCATGTTGACTTTATAATACGTGATCATTTGTAGACACATTGTGATATGAATAATATAATCTGAAATCGTCTGCATACAGTAAAATCCAGCACTGTTACGAGTCACGCATGCGACTGAAAACACCATGACGCACAGCACTGCTTGGGATCTAACCTGGTTAACCGGTCTCTGTAGTTGAATGGGTAAAGTGAGCTCGCTAACTAAACAACGGACACACAGTATTGCCTTTTCAAAGGGTGTCGCAGCGCTGCAAACCTCTGAAATGTTCAGACCAAACCTGAGCCAATCTCATCCTTCGTCATCACAGTCATCTGACGTTCTCTCCGTTAACAGGAGCGACACATGTGCAAAAGTTCCCGCCTAAAAGCCTTTCAGAAACGCCATTACTTCTCCATGCCGTTGATGCTTCGGTTATTTCCAGAGTCCCTCCGTTTCCTGGTGGAAGAGGACGTCGTGCTGTCCATCTCAAAGTCCCCTACAGCATAAATGCATTACGACGTGAGAGAAAACACTGGCACGTATGATTGAGTTCATGCACAGAATGGACAATGTATAATGCATGCATGATTACAAACATCTACAGTATAGGCCAATTTTTTACCTTGACTAGATATCTTCACAATTGCATAAACATATTTGACAGTTTTGCACAGCATACAAACTTACTATAACCATTGACTACCAGGGTTATTATCATTAACTAAAACTAAAAGCAAACAAACATTTTCATTCCTTAAAATATACTGAAATACAAAAATAAAACGGACATAAAACTGAAATAAAAAAAATAAAAAAAAAGTTAAAAATTAAAAAAAAAAAAAAAAATACTAAAATGAACTAAAATGAAAATAAACGGAAAATACAAAAATAAAAACTAATTCAAAATACATATTAAAAAAAAAACAACTATCTAATAAAAATGAAAGAAAAACATTACTAAAACTTTAAAATTAAAAATACAAAAAATAAAAACTAAAAATATTTTTAAAAAGATATCTAATAAAAATGGAAAATTACTAAAACTTAACTAAAATTAAAATGATAATGGAAAATACAAAAATGAAAACTAATTCAAAATATTAAAAAAAGATATCTAATAAAAATAAAAGAAAAAAATTACTAAAACCTAAAAAAAAAAAAATAAACTGAAAAATTGTAAATACAAAAATAAAAACTAATAAAAGATACCTAATGAAAATTACAAATCTTTACTAAAATTAACTAAAATTAAAATGATAAATGTAAAAAACAAAAATAAAAACTAATTCAAAATATTAAAAAAAGATATCTAATAAAAATAAAAGAAAAAGAAATTACTAAAACTTTAAAATTAAACAGAAAAACTGAAAATACAACAAATAAATACTAATTAAAAATATTTTTAAAAAGATATCTAATAAAAATGGAAAATTACTAAAACTTAACTAAAATTAAAATGATAATGGATAATGGAAAATATTAAAAAAATGATATCTAATAAAAATAAAATAAAATAAAATAAATGACTAAAACTTTAAAATTAAACTGAAAAATTGTAAATACAAAAATAAAAACTAACAAAAGATACCTAATGAAAATTACAAATCTTAACTAGAATTAACTAAAATTAAAATGATAAATGAAAAACAATCAAATTAAATCTAAAACTACAACAAATCTAAAGCAAATTAATCTAAAACAATAAAAAAATAAATGGAAAAACTAAGTGAAATTATTAAAAAGCAATATCTAATGAAAGCAAAACAACCCAACACAATAATGAAAAGTTTCAAATTAAATGGAAAAACACAAAAATAAAAATTCTAATTAAAATGACAAAGGCAAACTTTTAAATTAAAATAAAAAACTATTTTAAAATAAAAAACAAAATAAACAAATACTAATACATTTGCCAAAATGCACAACAAAAATACGCTTGACTTGTCCTTTCATTTCTAATTTTCATATATTAAAATGAAATAAAATAGTAAGCAAAATACAGTACATGCGCTGCAACATGCAACACTCCAGTATTAAAAACATCCCTCTGACTGCTTGTGTCTTCTGCTAGTTCACCACAAGAGGTCAGAACACTACAGTTTAGATTTTGTTTTGGTAATCCATCGTTACCATAACAAACCATTAATAATCCACACACTGTTGTAGAGAGTGTGAATGATGTTTCTTTACCTCTGCATTCAGACACGCCATCGCTCAGCTCCGTGTAAATGCTGTCCTCACACTCAGAGAAGCTCTACAGAGGTCAAAATATCACATGATTTATGGCTCAAGACCCTTAAGATTGACTTAAATGCTGTGTGGATACGGTAAACATCAATTTGATATTTATATTTAAAGTGTCTGAAGTCACAATTAATAACTGCAGAACAGAAGGAAGCAGTGAAGAAACAAGATCCAAAATGAGACGCTCTTAGCAAAAGTTTAAGTGCATGCTGAGTTCATAACACACAAAAGCAAGCTAAAAGTAGTCCAATAGTTTTCTGAAGTCACACTGAAGTGTTGCGTGAGGAAAAAAACTAGGGCTGTTGATTTAATGCGTTAATTTGGTGCAATTATTTTTTGGGGGGAAAAACACATTAAAATGATTAAGGCATTTAATGTGGCTGTCCAGACCTGCCCAACGTAACAGTTCAGTAAACAAGAACTTCGTGGTGAGTTTCATTTTAGACACGATATCATCAGTACTGACAATCCGGCTCAATTTTGCCAAGGAAAAAAAACAAAGCTGCAACTGTTGTGAGTTTTTGAGGAATCTGTTTTGAACGAATCGAGTCGATGATTCATTGACTCGTTCACTTGCTTTGTTTCTGAATGAATCAACAGTTTGAACCGTTTGAAATTTGTTTAAATGAATGATTCAGTGACTCACTCATTATGACAGTGACTCGGCGCCACCTACTGGAGCTTTTAGTTTTCATTTTTGAAAAATCATTTCATATTTCAATATTTAACTAGATAAAAAAAAGATAGGTTGAGAAAGCCTGACCACATAGTTTTAAAAAAGTTTTAAAAGATCTTAAAAGTTTTAAGTTTGATGGTTTTTTGGTCTTAAATAAACTGAATGTAGTTTTTTAAGGTAGATTTAACCTCAAGCTTAAACCTTGAATGTTTTGAAGGCAATGTCGATAAATAGATAGATAGATAGATAGCAGTTTGATAACATGATTAACAAATTAGTAGCATGTTTTTTGCATTATTAACAAGTTTCTAGCATGTTGCCAGCATGTTTTTAACATGATTAGCATGTTACTAGCGTGTTGGTAACATTAACATGTTGCTAGCATGATTAACAAGTACCTCACATGTTGCTAACATGTTTGTAGCATGCTTAGCATGTTGCTAGCATGTTTCTAACATAATGAGCAAGTTACTAGCATTTTGTTAACATGTTTGTAACATGATTATCATGTTGCTAGCATGTTTCTAGCATGATTAGCAAGTTATCATCATGTTCCTAGCATGTTTTTAACATGATTAGCAAGTTACTAACATGTTGCTAGCATGTTTCTAACATGATTACAAGTTACTAACATGTTGCTAGCATGTTTCTAACATGATTAACATGTTGCTTGCATGTTTACAACACAATTAGCATGCTTAGCATGTTGTTAGCATGTTGCTAACATGTTTACAGCACAGTTAACATTGTTTACGTTTCTAACATGATTAAAATGTTGCTAGCATGTTTCTAACATAATGAGCAAGTTACTAGCATGTTGCTAACATGTTTGTAACATGTTTTAACGTGATTAACATGTTGCTAGCATGTTTCTAGATGATTAAGTTTTTTTATGTTCCTAGCATGTTTTTAACATGATTAGCAAGTTACTAACATGTTGCTAGCATGTTTCTAACATGATTAACATGTTGCTTGCATGTTTACAACACAATTAACATGCTTTTAGCATTATTATTACATTGCTAGCATGTTTCTAACATAATGAGCAAGTTACTAGCATGTTGCTAACATGTTGCTTGCATGTTTACAACACAATTAGCATGTTTCTAACATTATTAGCATTTTGCTAGCATGTTTCTAACATACTTAGCAAGTTACTAACGTTTTGCTAACATGTTTATAGCATGATTAGCATGTTTTAACATGACTAGCAAGTTATCAACATGTTGCTAGCATTTTTCTAACATCATTAACAAGTTGCTAGTATGTTTCTAGCATGATTGACATGTTTTAACATGTTTAGCATGATTAGCATGTTTCCAGAATGTTTCTAGGATGATTAGCAAGTTACTAACATGTTGGTGGCATTTTTACAGCATGAATAGCATATTGCTTGCACGTTTACAACACAATCAGCATGTTGTTAGCATGTCTCTAGCAAGATTAACAAGTTACTAACGTGTTGCTAACATGTTTCTAGCATGATTAGCATATTGTTAGTATGATTAGCACGTTACTAACATGTTGCTAGCATGATTAGCATATTTCAAGAATGTTTCTAGCATGATTAAATTGTTGCTAGCATGTTTACAGCACGATTAGCATGTTGTTAGCATTTTTATAGTTTCCTAATTTTAATCAATATTTGTTACTTTTTATCCATTTTAATTTAACGATTTTATGATTTAATGAATGATTCAGGTGTGCAGGCGTTACGTTTATTAGATTTTTTGTGTAATATAGAAATTATTTATATATTATTCTAATTTTCTTTTTTTTTTTTAAGTTTTATTTTATTTTTATTTATTTTGACATTTCTATGATTTAAGTGATGGTTTAGGTATTTTTTTATGCCTAAAACATAAAAAGAATTTTGTTCGCTTTGTTCAGAAAATCAGAGTTAATTTTTTTAGTCAGTTTGATTCTATGCATCTACATGTAAGAATGTTTAGATACTATTTTTTTCCCCAGTACAAATATGAAAATCATTTCTTTGCACTGATCAAGAGCCCTGGTTTGAATTAGAGATTTCAGAGCGTCAGCAGAGGGAAAGATGAAGTCATACGACACTTTTATGGTGTTTTCATCATCTTTTAAAGCTTGACAGCTGAATGTGCTTTTGTTTTGCGCTGAAGGAAGACAGAGAGTCACAGAGAGCCATTGTGAGGAAATGATGACGCACCTTCTGTCGGGGACCGTAGTTCTCGGCGTACCACACCATCCCGTACAGACACAGGAACGTGATGAAAGCCTGCAGACGCCAGACACAAAGACACCATCAGCTCCACAATAAAACACTCACTGAAAACACTATTTACACACAATCTCCTCCCACACATGCCAAGAAAAGCTCTTTACTGCTGAATGACTGGAAACCAAACAACTCACCAAACACAACAGCCATAAAATCACATAGAGAATCTGCGTCTTGGAAAACAAGTCTTGTCCGAATTTAATGCACGCCAGCGCCTCCAGGAAAGCGATCGCCCTGCAGGACAGAAAACAACAGTTTGCCACAATATTTGATTAAAAAAACTGACATTGCAATATTCAAATTTCACCAATATATAATGCAATTAAATTTCAATAACTATATTTGGAAAGAATAAATCATTCCAGAGTTAGTGGTGTGAATTTGTGACAGAGTTTATCTGCATAAAAAAAATTTAAATAATAACTAAAAAATGCTGACAAATTACCTTTAGTATTATTATTATTAATTGTGGAATATTTTAGGGATTCATAGGCCTATAAAATAATAAAATTCTATAAAATAATAATAATCATTTTATTATTATTATTATTATTATTATTATTATGAAACAAAAATATTGAGCAAATATATCAAAAATAACACCATAAAATAAATATCAAAATAACACTATAAAATAGAAAAAAAAGAGAGTAATAAAAATAATTATTTTACTGTAAACAATATAAAAACTACAAAAACACATTTCTTTATTTTCAAACTCTAAACCATTTTATTTTGAAGGGTTGCCAGCAATTAAATTAAAAAATGCTGAATATCACCTTTATTATAATAATAATAATAATAATAATAATAATAACAATAATAATAATAATTGTGGAATCTTTTAGGGATTCATAGGCTTATAAAATAATAAAATCCTATAATAATAATATAATATCATCATAATTTTAATGTGATTATTATGAAACAAAAATATTGAGCTAAAAATATATCAAAATAATACCACAAAAAAAAAAAAGTAATAAAAATAGTTATTTTCCTGTAACCAATACAAAAATACCTAATTTCTTCATTTTTTTTAAAATTCTAAATCATCAAGCTTTTATTTTGAAGGGTTAGCGGCCAAAAAAAAAAATCTGAAAAATTACCTTTATTATTATTATTATTATTATTATTATTATTATTAATAATTGTGGAATATTTTAGGGATCATAGGCCTCATAATATCATAGGCCTATAAAATAATAATAGTCATCATTTTAAATTGTGATTATTATGAATCAAAAACACTGTAAAACACTGTAGTAAAAAAAAGTAATAAAAATAATTCTTTTACTGTAAACACTACCAAAACTACAAAAAATACCTAATTTCTTTCATTTTGAAATCTAAACCATCACGCTTTTATTTGTTGTCAGCAAATAAAATAAAAAATGCTGGAAAATTTTTATTATTACAATTAATAATTCTTCTTCTTTTTCTTCTTCTTCTTATTATTAATTGTGGAATATTTTAGAGATTCATAGGCCAATAAAATAATAATAATAATAATAATAATAATAATAAGGATTTCTTTATTTTCAAAACTCTAAATTTATCCAATAAATCTGCTCTAACAAATTTGCCAACACGTGCAAAAATAAGCTTATGTTTTTTCAGCTAATTGCCAAAGCAAAACAACAAAAATTAAAACAATAAAAATTAAAAATAAAACGATTAAAAAAAATAAAATAAAACAATTAAAGTATAAAATATAAAAATAATTAATTATTTTTAAAAACCTAATAAAAATGACCACAAAACAATTTCAAATTAAACAGAAAAATACAACAACAATAACTAATTCAAAACATTAAAAAGCAATATCTAATAACAACAAAACAACCCAAGCTTTTATTTTGAAGTGTTGCCAGCAAATAAAGTACGTGCTGCCAGTTTCACAATGAAAAATGTATTATATTATATTAATTCAAAGATTGTGTGATTTGACAATCAAACTGAGCAATTTTATTTAGACATACAGGTCAACCCGATTTTCTACTAGACAAATAATTGTGCAACAAAAAGCCAAAAGATGTCAGATAAATAATATGAATAAATGTAAATAATTTAACACCACATTTGCATGTTTTGGTCACATGACATGCAGTTAATGTAACAAATAATGTATATAATATTTTTTAAATTAAGTGTTTATATTGACAGTTTCAATTTTATACAAATGCTGCACAGTGCTCAAACTTGCAATGCAAATAAATACAAATTTAAAATATAAATTTTTTATAATAATTCATATAATTATAATAATCATGATTTTATTCATCAAAGTAAAGCCAAATATATTTATTCCATTAAATCAGGCTGTGTGATACAACTGCATGAAGCAATCGGTTTTTTTTTTACACACGGTGCAGCTCTACTTTCTACTTGTACGTGAAGCTGAAGGATCTTAATAAAGATATGAAGATGTTAGATAAAGTCTAACCTAGATGATCTGTCACACAATAACTCAAACAGCATTAAATCTAGGTCATGGTGTTAGTTCATATGCGAGATAAGGCAAATAACAATAGCGCAGCGAAGCCCAACGACGCGCTGCAGTGGAACACGAGTGTTCGTGCGGGTTTGCGGTTAAACGTTTGACCGGCGAATGCACCAGCGCATGCCCAACCTCACACACACTCATCAGCATCAACATCAGCGTGGGACTGATTGCACAACAACTGCTTCAGACTCACCCGAACACCCAGCACTGAGTCCCGACCCGCTTGCACTGCGTGTCTGTCAGGTACGCGTAATACTGCCTGAACAGAAGAACACATCACATCACATCACATCACATCAGTCATTACACTCAATAAACATCCCTGAGATTGTAACAACTAAATAACACCACATTTAAATGTTTACATTAATCTGATATTATTTAATGGTCCCATGACATGCAAGTAAACAAATAATATATTTCATGTTTTTTAATTGAAATTAAATTTAATTTCAAGTGTTTTCTTTTGACTGTTCTAATTTTTTTTTAAATTATATAAACACATATGAATCCCACACACTGTGCGGAAATGTTATATGTAGATTTTATATATAGTTATATAGATACAGTTAATCATCCTTCCTCAAGCTTTTAATGTTTTGTAAATCCCATGCACCCGTAAATTATTCTGGTTACATTTTAATTTGACTGTTTTTATATTAATATTATTTCGATCATTTTTCGTTACTTTTTTAATCCATTTTAACGTTATATTTAATGTTTCAGGTGTGTGTGCATTACATTTTGACTTGATTGATTCTATATTAATATTATTTATTTTAATTTTTATGTTACTTTTTATTTTAATTTTACCTTTTTAATGATTTAATGAATGATTCAAGTGTGCAGGCATTGCATTTTCATTGGACTGAATTTATTTTAAATTTGATTAATTTTTGTTACTTTTTTGTCTATTTTATTTTACATTTTAATGATTCAGGTGTGTGGGCATTACATTTTTATTGGCTTGATTTAATATTAATATTTATTTTAATTTTATCCAATTTTGTTACTTTATCTATTTAATTTTACATTTGTATGATTTAATTAATGATTCAAGTGTGTATGCATTACCTTTTTTTATTGGCTTGATTTTATATTAATATTTATTTTAATTTTATCCATTTATTATTATTATTTATTTTAATTTAATACATTTTTGTTACCTTTTTATCAATTTTAATTTTACATTTTTATAATTTAATTTATGATTCAGGTGTGTGGACATTACATTTTTATTTGATTGTGTTTATATTTAAAATTATTTAGGTTAATTATTTGTTTTAATTTTTATGTTACTTTTTATTTTAATTTTACCTTTTTAATGATTTAATGAATGATTCAAGTGTGCAGGCATTGCATTTTTATTGGATTGAATTTATATTAAGATTATTTATCTTAAATTTGATTAATTTTTGTTACTTTTTTTGTCTATTTTATTTTACATTTTAATAATTCAGGTGTGTGGGCATTACATTTTTATTGGCTTGATTTAATATTAATATTTATTTTAATTTTATCCAATTTTGTTACTTTATTTAATTTTACATTTTTATGATTTAATTAATGATTCAAGTGTGTATGCATTACATTTTTTATTGGCTTGATTTTATTTTAATATTTATTTTAATTTTATCCAATTTTGTTACTTTTTAATATTACATTTTTAATTTATGATTCAGGTGTGGGGACATTACATTGATTTTATATTAGTATTATTTATTTGAGTTTTATGCATTTTTATTACCTTTTTTAATTAATTTTAATTTTACATTTTTATGATTTAATTAATGATTCAAATGTGATTTTACATTAATATTTATTTTAATTTAATCAATTTTTGTTACTTTTTTATCAATTTTAATTTCACATTTTTATCATTTAATTAATAATTCAGGTGTGTGGGCATTACATTTTATTGGATTGTTTTTATATTAATATTTATTTTAATTTTATACATTTTTGTTATATTTTATATCAATTTTAATTTGACATCTTTATGATTTAATCAGTGATTCAGGTGTGCAGGCATTACATTTTTATTAGATTGTTTTCATATTAATATTATTCATTTTTTATATGACATTTTAATCTATTTTAATTTAACATTTTTATGATTTAATTAATGATTCAGGTGTGTGGGCATTACAGTTTTCATTGGCTTAATTTTATATTAATATTATTTCTTTCAATTTTTGTTACATTTTATACCAATTTTAATTTAACATTATTATTTAATTTATGATTCAGGTGTGGGGGCATTACATTGATTTTATATTAGTATTTATTTGAGTTTTAATCAATTTTTATTACCTTTTTTAATTAATTTTAAATTTACATTTTTATGATTTAATTAATAATTCTGATGTAATTTTACATATTTATTTATTTTAATTTAATCAATTTTTGTTACTTTTTTATGATTTAATTAATGATTCAGGTGTGCAGGCATTACATTTTTATTGGACTGTTTTCATATTAATATTATTAATTTTTTAATGACATTTCAATCTATATTAATTTTACATTTTTATGATTTAATGAATGATTCAAGTGTGTGGGCATTACATTTTCATTGGCTTGATTTTATATTAATATTATTTATTTTAATTTAATACATTTTTGTTACCTTTTTATCAATTTTAATTTTACATTTTCATAATTTAATTTATGATTTAGGTGTGTGGACATTACATTTTTATTTGATTGTGTTTATATTTAAAATTATTTAGGTTACATTTTTATTGGATTGTTTTTACATTAATATTTATTTTAATTTTAGCCATTTTTGTGTCATATATTTAATCAATTTTAATTTTACATTTTTTTAATTTAATTCATGATTCAGGTGTGCAGACAATTACATTTTATTGGATTGTTTTCATACTAATATTATTAATTTTTTATATTACATTTTAATCTATTTTAATTTAACATTTTTATGATTTAATTAACGATTCAGGTGTGTGGGCATTATTGGCTTAATTTTCATTGGCTTAATTTTATATTAATATTATTTATTTTAATTTGATCAATTTCTGTTACATTTTATATCAACTTTAATTTGACTTTTTTTTATGAATTAATTAACGACTCAGGTATGCAGGCATTACATTTTTATTGTATTGTCGTCTTAATAATATTATTCATTTTTCTTATGAATTTATCATCACATTTTAATTATTTTAATTTAACATTTTTATGATTTAATTAATGATTCAGGTGTGTGGGCATTACAATTTTATTTGACTGCTCTATATTAAAATTATTCAGGTTACATTTATATTGGATTTTTTACATTAATATTATAATAATTGTATCCATTTTTATATTACATTTTTACTTTTACATTATGATTTAACTAAACATTCAAGAGTTTTATTTGACTGGCTTTACATGAATATTATTATTTTATTTTTATCCATTTTTATTTTCCATTTTATGAATTATTAATTGTTAGCTTTTTATCCTGGCTTAGAAATATGTGACAACCTAGTTTTATCAATTTCCAGTGAAAAAATTAAAATTAAAATTAAATAAAAATAAAATTAAAATTAAAAATGTGAAAAAAAGTCCCACTCCACATAAAAGCAGAAATAAAATGAGCTTAAAATATTTTAAAAATATATTTTGCACTAAATGAAAGTCTTACCGTACGGTAGGAGCAGTGATGATCCCGATGAACAGAATCCGGCACCAGCTGAGAGCGTGGCATGCTGGGAACACGAAGATGTGCTTCAGGAAGAACGTGTTCAGCTCCGTCAGCTTCAAAGTCAGAGGAAAATAAATAAATTAATCAACAAACTAACTTCACATAATCAAATTAGAATTGCACAATAACACCATTCACATTGTGCAGCAACATGAACAATCAAGCAGTTAAAATTCAGAAAATCTGATAGAAAAACATCAGATTTCACAATATTAAATCCTGTCGTTCTGTTTTTATAACCTGACCTACTTAAAATAAGACAAATGATCAAAAAACGTCCGATTTTCAAAGCCATTTTTGTGTGAAATCTCATCTTTCGACTCAAAATTCAGTGTTATTGTTTGAGATTTGTCGAGTGATCTGCTGAGAGTGTGTGAAGTGGAACTGGAGGGTCTCCTGCCTCTCCTCCTCCTCCAATTCTCATCTCCAAGAGATTTAATTAGTGTTTAAAGGGCCCTCAGTAGGGAGCGAAGTGCCCGGCCTGTTCTCACACAATAGACAATGAAGAGCAGCCTTTCATCGCCGTGGAAACGGTTTAGAGGGCGGAGCTTCAGTCTGATTGCCCATTCTCTCCCGAGAACTCATGTGACCCGCACTACTTAACTAGTTAAGGATCTAGTTATTTTTTATGCTGACAATAAAAACACTGACTGATGAAGACTGAAAGAGTTGAAGTACTTATGCTTTGTAAGTATTTTTCATTGTACGCGCATGTAAACAAATGTAGTTAATCAATGTTAACAAATGGAACCTTGTAAAGTGTTACCAAATACTTTTTATTTACATTATATTTATCAACATGAGAAACACTATATAATTTGGAGACTGACTAAAAAATAAATAAATAAATAAAAAGACAAAGTGAGAAATACTAATGAATTGTAAGTTCATTTTTAATTTAATTTAATTAAATATATATTTATTAGTATTCCTCAGTAAATAATTTAGAGACACTCCCAAAAAAAAAAAAAAAATGATGACGATGTACAAGTTGAAATATTGATAAACTGGTATTTAGTTAATTTATTAATATTTCTTACTATTTAATTTGGAGATGGACAAAAAAAAATAAATTAATTAAAATAAAACAATGTGACAAATATTGAATGAATTGGTATTTAATTAAATGTATTTAGCAATATTTCTCACTATATAATTTGGAGACAGACAAAACAAAAAATAAAATAAAATAAAATATGAAGTGAGAAATATTGATGAATTCATATTTAATTAAAAATATTTCATCAATAATTCTCACTATATCACCACTAAAAAGATAAAGTACAACTGAAGTATTGTTAAACTGGTATCTAGTTATTTTATTAATACTTCTCACTATACAATTGAGACAGACTGATAAATAAAATAAAATAAAATAAAATAAAAATAAAAAAATATTTCTCACTATATAATTTGGAGACAGACTGATAAAATAAAATAAAATAAAATAAAATAAAATTATATTAAATTAAATTAAATAAAATTAAATTAAATAAAAAAAAAGAGACAGACTAAAAATTAATATTTCTCACTATATAATTTGGAGACAGACAAAATGAAATGAAATGAAATGAAATGAAATGAAATAAAATAAAATAAACAGACTAAAAATTAATATTTCTCACTATATAATTTGGAGACAGACTGATAAAATAAAATAAAATAAAATAAAATAAAATAAAATAAAATTAAATTAAATTAAATTAAAAAAAGAGACAGACTAAAAATTAATATTTCTCACTATAATTTGGAGACAGACAAAATGAAATGAAGTTAAAATGAAATGAAATGAAATGAAATAAAATAAAATAAAATAAAATAAAATAAAATAAAATAAAATATGAAATTAAATGAAGTGAGAAATATTGATGAATTGATATTTAATTAAATATATTTATCAATATTTCTCACTATATATCAGGAAAAAAATGAAGTACAAGTGGAGAAGTATTGTTAAACTGGTATTTAGTTATTTTATTAATATTTCTCACTATACAATTTGGAGACACTGATAAAATAAATTAAAATAAAATAAAAATAGACAAAGTCATTGATGAATTTATATTTAATTAAATAATTATATATATATCAATATTATTGATATAATAATATTATAATTTAGAGAAAGATGCCCCCTGGTATTTAGCTCATTTATTAATAATTCTCACTATATAAATTGAGTAAAAATAAATAAATATTTTCAACAATACTTCTCCATTAGTACTTCATCTTTTTTTAGGGGGGATTATAGGAGAAATATTGATAAATATATTTAATTAAATATGAATTCATTAATATTTCCCACTTTTTTTCTTTTTACTTTATTTCATTTTATTTTTATATTTTATAGTCCGTCTTCAAATTATAGAGTGACAAATATTAATAACTAAATTCCAGTTTATCAATATTTCAACTTGTACTTCATCTTTTTTTATTATTATTTTTTGGGGAGTTTTTCTCCAAATTCTATATTTAAATAAATACCAATTCATCAGTATGTGTCACGTTTTTATTTTATTTCATTGTTTTTAGTCTGTCTCCAAATTAAATTGTGCGAAATATTAATAAAATAACTAAACAAAAAAGACAAGGTGAAAGACTAAGTGAGAAGATATGTTTGTTTTTAAATAAAAACATTTATAAATATTTATTATATCATTTGTATTGAAATTGCCCTATAAAATCCAACTAATTTTTTTTTTCCAAATTCCATATTTTCTATTTTAATGGATCGATTAAACCTTAATAATCAATTTAATTCATAAAACTGTAACAATTTAGTGCTCTAAGGAAATGTGTGAATGGGCTGTGAAGGACCGACCTGCCATATGATCATGAACAGATAGACTCCCGTGACTCTCTGTAAGGAAGACTTTGGGTCGAGCCAGCGCACGTACGTCCAACTAGCAGGCGTGAACTGCAGAACGGCACGCTTGATCTTCCCCGTGGTGCTGTGAATGTCTCTGCGCGGCACAAACACACTCGTTCAGCACAGTCAGTCCCTACAAAACTCTCTCAGAAGGCAGTTTTTGAGGTGTTTCTTACTTGATACTGGCCCAGTGATACGTGCGCATCTCCAGGAAGCGGCAGACGGTCATTCCCAGCCAGATCCCTCCTCCGTTACACAGCAGAATATCCAGGATCACCTGATCCCACCAGCACTCCGCAAAATTAGGAAGGAGATGCATGAAGAACAGCTGTACGGAGACGTTATTTGTGGATTATTATGTGAACTATATAGTCAAGAGTGGTGATCAAATTAATGAAGCACATTCAGTATCACTACTCAAGTATTACAAAGTATACTACACTTTTACTAGAGTAAAACCACAGTTAGTTTTCTTAAGGGATTTGTATGTGTGTATACTTTCTTTTTTATCTTCGTTTTGTTTTTCTACTGTTTAAGAAAAAAAATACAAAAAAAAGATTGACAAAATCACTTCGAAATCCTGATCTGAATCAAATGATTCACCATGCACACTCCACAGTCTCAATCTGAATCAAATGACTCGCGATCCACACTCCGAAGTCCTGATCTGAATCAAATGATTTGGAAAGTGCAAAGTTTCGATCTGAATCAAAGGTTTGCGATCCACACTCTGAAGTCCTGATCCGATTAATCATTCAGATCAAATCACCTGAATCGATCTGAATTAATCTGAACTTTGTGTTTTGTGAATCATTTGATTCAGATCGGGACTTCAAATCACGTATTGCGAATCATCTGATTTAGATCGGGGCTTCAGAGCGGGTTCGCAAATCATTTGACTTTGATGGAGACTTCATATCACGTATCGTGAATCATTTGATTTGAATCAGTCAATTTGCAAAATGATTCACGAATCCATTCCGATCAAAATCAAATGATTCGCAATACGCGCTCTGAATTGAAGTCTCGATCTGAATCAAACGATTCGTGATACAGGATTTGAAGTCCAGACCCAAGTCAAACCATTCGCGAACCCACTCTGAAGTTCCGATCTAAATCAAATGATTCACGATCTGAGGTCCCGATCTGAATCAAATTATTCGCAAACCCGCTCTGAAGTCCCAATCTAAATCAAATGATTCGAGATACGCGATTTGAAGTTCCGATTTGACTCAAATGACTTGTGACACGCAACGTTCCGATCTGAAACAAATGATTCGTGATACACGACTTCAAGTCCTGATCCAAGTCAAACGACTCGCAAACCCCCTCTGAAGTCCCAATCTTAAAAAAATGATTCGCGATATGCAATTTGAAGTCCCGATCTGAATCAAATGATTCATGACACACGATTTGAAGTGCTGAACTGAATCGAATGATTCATGATACAGGATTTGAAGTCCAGATGCTGAAATCTGAATCGAATCTGATTCATGATACAGGATTTGAAGTCCAGATCCAAGTCAAACGATTCGCAAACCCACACCGAAGTTCCGATCTAAATAAAATGATTTGCGATACACGATTTGAAATCCCGATCTGAATCAAATTATTCGCAAACCCGCTCTGAAGTCCCAATCTAAATCAAATGATTCGAGATATGCGATTTGAAGTCCCGATCCGAGTCAAATCATTCATGGCACACAATTTAAAGTGCTGAACTGAATCAAATGATTCGTGATACAGGATTTGAAGTCTAGATCCAAGTCAAACGATTCATGAACCCACTCTGAAGTTCCGATCTAAATCAAATGATTCACGATTTGAAGTCCCGATCTGAATCAAATGACTTGTGATACGCAACGTTCTGAAACAAACAAAATACGCGATTCAACTGAAGTCCCAATCTAAATCAAATGATTCGAGATATGCGATTTGAAGTCCCGATCCGAGTCAAATCATTCATGGCACACAATTTAAAGTGCTGAACTGAATCAAATGATTCGTGATACAGGATTTGAAGTCTAGATCCAAGTCAAACGATTCATGAACCCACTCTGAAGTTCCGATCTAAATCAAATGATTCACGATTTGAAGTCCCGATCTGAATCAAATGACTTGTGATACGCAACGTTCCGAACTGAAACAAACAATTCGTAATACGCGATATAAATTCAAGTCCTGATTTGAATTGATTTATTCACAAACCTGCTCTGAAATCCCAATCTAAATCAAATGATTCATGATACAGGATTTGAAGTCCCGATCTGAATCAAATTATTTGCAAACCCACTCTGAATATCCTATCTGAATCGAGTGATTCATGATTCACACAAAGTTACGATTTACATCAAATGATTCGATTGGAACGTTTCAAAACAGTGAATCATTTTGCTACACAATGGTTTAACTGACTCTGAGTTTCAAAAAGGTCTGTTTCACCCATCACTATACGTGCTTTTTAAAATCATTACAAGCGATGTCGAAATTTGAAAATGAAAATGAATTTGATCAGGTTTTTGCTAGTGAATCGCATGAACAGAATGATCAAAGTCGTGAGTTTGAATCATTCAGAGCGGTTCCAGCATAAATGACTCACTCAGTTGATTCAGTTTGTTCCTCTTTTTGCGTCTTCAGCTATATTTACATGACACTGTCAGTACTACTACTGGTTTAGCTCACTAGTTTTCTAACACTTACTGAAATAAGCGAAAAAAGTATGATGTTTTTTTAATTGTGTGAATTTTGCATAAAAAGATCTGTTCAAGCAATATTGCTATAGTTCAGGAATTTTGCTATTTTCAAGGGTTTTCCAGCCCTTAAATTTCAAAAAGTACTTCAAGCACTTTAAGCACCTTCACTTGGTGTCAAACAGAATCGCTCTCAGATTTGTGCTGTAAGGGAAGAGACGGATCAGAGCGAAGTGTGACAGGTGTTTTACCTCGGTGAGCTCCCAGGTGATGCTGATGGTCCAGCATAAGCCGTAGCTGCGGATCAGCAGAGCTTTCATTCCCCAACCCCAGAAATGACTGAAGGCGAAGATGTCGAAGTGACTGAGGATTCGCTCCCACGTGATCACATGACAGTTCACAGCGTACTCCTGTCAATCATCACATCAGCAACACATTTAATATGTACCTAAAGTTGCTGTTGTGAGCATAACAGTGTTAAACTGGATAAGATTTGCCACCGAAATATTATAGATTTCATTAACAAGATTTTTTATGTTCTCTGTTTTTAATTTTATTTAAAGTTTCAGTAATTTTGCGGTGTGTTTTAATATGGCTGTGCAGTATTTAGTCATTTTTATTTCAGTTTAATTTGAGTTATTTTAGTTAAACTAAAGGAAAATGACAAATGTTTCCTTGGTCACTAGTCGAAACAATTATCTTATTTATATTATGGTTTCTGTCTAAATTTAATTTTAATATTCAGATGGTTTGAGTTCATTTAATAAAAAAAAAGCGTGTTTAACCAGTTCAGTTATTAAAACTTTAACAATTTAATATTTTATTACATTTTTAACAATAATTGGGCCCAATGAGTTTTTCTTTGTTTTTTGTTTTTGAGAAATTCACCCTGCATCTTAAAATTATTTTTCTAAAATTTGCCTTAGTTTAATTTTTCAGGACTTGTTTGCCTTAATTGATCAAAAAGCATGTCTATTAATTTAAATTAATAAAAATTTAACTATTTTATTTAAATTTAAAATTATTATTAAAATTTAAATATTTTTTAGAAATGCACTGTCTGTTCATTTATTTAATTATTACAAAACTAAATAAAATAAATAAATGTATTTCAAAACCAATTTAATGTAATTACAACTTAATTTTATGATTTTGTATGGTTTTTTTAATGCCTATATTTGGCCTACTATTATTATTAATTGTTTTTCTTTCGGTTTAAATTTTTATAGTACATCAAGTTAAACTTAAAGTTCATTTTACTTCATTTTATTTTCATTTTTCCTCATTTCTGTCCAAGTTGAATTTTAATGTTCAGGTGATTTGAGTTAATTTTAATAATCAAAAAGCATGTCTAATCAGTTAAAGTAATCAAATTTAATTTAAGTTTAATTTTTTCAACATCTTTTTTTATTTCAGTCAATGTTCATTTTATTTAAAATGACAAAAATATTTATTTGTTTATTGATTTTTAATGCCAGTCAACAATAATATCCCCAATTTGTGACCTCTAGCAGAAGAGATTTTTTTTTATAACCTAATTAAATCATTTTAATTCATGAGCTATTCCTTTAACAACAGAAGTGGGTCAGATCTCGCTGACCGTCACTGACCATGATGTCGGCTTCCCGTTTGGCGTAGCGCAGATTGGGATCCAGCCAGTACATGAGGGACTTGACCTGCTCCCAGTTCAGGAAGATGATAAAAACCAGGAAGAGGAAGTACAGCACACTCAATCCTGCACAAACACACAAACACACGCACACACACACTTTAAAAAGGAGAAACACATCAACCCACTGACCCAACCACTTAGATATGACCTCAGCTCTGCCCTTTCAACATTTATTCATGTTTAAAAAACATTGTGCAGTGCAAGCATCTGATCCACTCACCGAACACTATACGCCATATTGCCGGATGTGGTCTTGTAAACGGACCTGAAACGAGACAGAGAGGTTTTGAACTAGGACTGAAACAATCAGTTAACATCACAGACAATTAAAACATCTTAACGAATATTTTTATCATCTCATATGACCTAATGTAATGATTCAGAGTTGCGAAAAGCTCCATTAAACCCATCACTATGTGCTTTTTAAAATTGTTACAAGCGAATTATATGATCCGAATCAAATGATTCGCGATACGTGATCCGATTGCAGCACTTTGAACGAGTGAATCATTTTGCGACGCAATGCTTTAAATGATTCAGAGTTTTGAAAACGCTCCATTTCACCCATCGTGTGTGTTTTAAATGTTTTAAAAATGTTACAACTGAATTAAATGATTCAAATCAAAAGATTTGCGATACGCGATTCAAGGTCCCGATCTAAAGCAAAAGATTTGCAAACCCGCTCTAAAGTTCTGATGTAAATCAAATGATTCATAAAGCATTTGTCTGAGGTTGGAACTTCCCGTATTGTGAATCATTAGGTTTAGATCGGGACTTCAAATTGTGTCTTGTGAATCATTTGATTTAAATCATTCAATTTGCGAAATGATTCACAAACCTGTTTATCTAAATCAAATAATCAAATGATTCGCGATACGCGATCTGATTGCAGCACTCTGAACAAGTGAATCATTTTGTGACGCAATGATTTAACTGATTCGGAGTTTCGAAAAGCTCGCGAATCATTTGATTTCGGTCGAGACTTCAAATCGCATGTTACGAATCATTTGATTTGAATTATTCAATTTGTTTTGATATTATTTAAATGATTTGCGTTATGCAGTTTAAAGTCCCGATTCAAAGCAAAATATTTGCAAATCTCAAGTTCTGATTTAAATCAAATGATTCGCAAAGATTGGCACTTCCTCTGTCGCAAATCATTTGATTTAGATCGGCACTTCAAAGCGCGTCTTGCGAATCATTTGATTTGAATCATTCAATTCATGAAATGATTCACAAACCCCTTTTGATCCAAATCATTTGTCTTAGATTGGAACTTCCCGTATTGTGAATCATTAGGTTTAGATCGGGACTTCAAATCGTGTCTTGCAAATCATTTGATTTGAATCATTCAATTTGCAAAGTGATTCACAAACCCAATAAAATGATTCGAGATACGTGCTCCCAAACTCCCGATCTGAATCAAATGATTTGCGATACGCACTCGATTGCAGCATTTTGAACAAGTGAATCATTTTGCGACGAAATGATTTAACTGATTCGGTGATTCGAAAAGCTCCATTACACCCACCACTACGTGCATTTTAAAATCGTTACAAGGAATTGAATGATTCACATCAAATGATTCACAATACGCGACTTAAAGTACTGATCTATAGCAAAAGATTTGCAAGCCCACTCTGAAGTTCTGATCTAAATCAAATGATTCGAAGATTGGCACTTCCTTTATCGCAAATCATTTGATTATGATCAGGAATTCAAATCGCGTCTTGTGAATCATCTGAATTGAATCATTCAATTCGCGAAATGATTCACAAGTCTATTTCGATCTAAATCAAATAATCAAACGATTCGCGATACGCGCTCCAAACTCCCGATCTAAATCAAATAATTTGCGATATGCAATTTGAAGTCCTGGTCTGAATCAAATAATCAAATAATCAAACGATTCGCGGAGATTTGAAAAGTTCCATACGCATTTGATTTGAATCATTCTCCAAATCTAAATCAAATAATCAAATGATTCGAGATACGTGCTCTCCCGATCTGAATCATATGATTTGCGATACGCACTCGATTGCGCATTTTGAATAAGTTAATCATTTTAAATCATTTAATCGTTTAAAATCCTGATCTAAAGCTCTGCAAACCCGCTCTGAAATCAAATAACTTCCTCTGTTGTGAAACGTTTGATTTAGATCAGGAATTCAAATCGCGTCTTGTGAATCATCGACTGAATCTTTCAATTCTCGAAATGATTCACAAATCCATTTCGATCTAAATCAAATAATCAAACGATTCGCTATACGCACTCCAAACTCCCGATCTAAATCAAATAATTTGCGATATGAAGTTTGAAGTCCTGGTCTGAATCAGATGATTCTTGATACGCGATCCGACAGCAGCTCTTCGAACGAGTGAATCATTTCGCGACGCAATGATTTAACTGATTCGGAGATTCGAAAAGCTCCATTACACCCATCACTACGAAATTCGAAAGTGAATAGTTGCTAGTGAATTGCTTAAAATGAATGATCGAGTCACATGTTTGAATCAATCGGAGCGGTTCTAGCGTAAACGACTCACTCAATTGATTCAGTTTGTCTGTTGCTCCGGTTTTTGTGTATTCAGCCATGTTTACACAACACTGGCAGTATTATTGTTAGCTTAGCTTGATTGCTTTCTGAAATTAAGTGAAATAAGTGAAAAGGGTAAGATGTTATTTTGAACTGTGTGAATTTTGCATGAAAAGATCTGTTTAACTGACAAAATTAAACACTTATTTCTTAGATACATTGCATAATTCAAGCATTTTTCAAGTACCTCTTCAGGAATATTGCTATTTTCAAGTGTTTTCCAGGCCTTACATTTCAAAAAGTCAGATTCAAGTACTTCACTTTAAGCTCCTTGTACGAACCTTGGTGTGAGCATGATTGTAAAACACAGACGACTTCAAGACTCTTACCGTTTGGGAAGGCCAGAACGCTGATGACCAAGAAGAAGGAGATGACCAGGATGAGACCCACCCACACATTATTGTCAGGGTTTCCATCATCACTGCAACGGAAACATGCGGTCACACACTGAAATACCCCGCACACCCAGCCCATCTTCCTGTTTCTACCACACTTTCACAATCCACTACACATACATAGGCTCTTGACATTTTTGAAAACATAAATAGTTTATTTTCTCATGACAATGCTGTTGAAAGAGTCTGGAACTGACAGTGTGGGAACTACAACTTCTGTTTTCACCCAAGCAAACACATCATTGGCTGATGACAATCAGAAAATGGACAAAACAAACTCAAACAAAAATGAATGTTGCAATGAGATAAAAACTGCAACATATTGTGAGAATATTGAAAGAGAAAAGGGGCGGGGCTTGATTGCTTAGGCACTGTTCATTGGATGTTGAAGATATGGGCGTGGCTCAAAAAGGAGAAAAATGTAAATAGACAGTATTTCTAAAAAAAACCCCAAAACATTCATTTAAAAAAAAATTAATTGTTACACATGATGCGAAGCAGAGTAAAACCACCTAAGCTGTTATAAATTCACTGTAAACCATGGCTTCATGAGGGTCCATAAAATGGTTATTCCATATAAGTAGTAAGGTTTCACAAAATAAAACAGAGCAAATAAAGTGTAATGAATTATTATTCCGCCAAACAATGTAGCTCCTCAGAAACAGTTGTCGTTGCAACAAAGTGGTTGCCGAGCAACACACAGATGTAAACAAAGGTGTATGTTTGTAAAGTAATTTACAACAACTTAGAACGTTGCTCAACCAATCAGAATCAAAGACTGGAACTATCAGTTTTCTAAAAAAATCAGAAAATTTAGAAATTTAGACTTGATTTTATTCATTTGTTTGTAATTAGATTGTAAAACGTGAGCAGTGCATAATAGACAGATGTGCATGCAACTGGCTGAACTACACCTGACCTCTCACATACATGATAAACATCAAGCGTTGACGCCACAGGAAGAGCACCTTATGCAATTTAATTAAAGATGACAAAGTGAATTTGATAAAGCCACAGATTTTGACTGTGCACAGAATTGTTTATAATAATAACCAGTAACGTGCATTAAAAAAAAAGAAAAATAGGAAAAAGAACAAAAAAAAGATCAAAATAGAAGAAAATAAAAAAGAAAAACAGTAAAAAGTAGAAAAATACAAACCAATAAAAAACAAAAAGAAATAGGTGAACATAAAAAGAAAAAAATAAACTGATAAAAAAACAGAAGAAAATAAAAATAGAAAATAAAAACAAAAAACAGAAAAAGAAAAATAGAAAAAAGAAAAAATGAAATAAACCAACAAAAATAGAAAAAAAAAGAAAAGAAAATTTGTGTAAAGATTACAAAGTCAGTTTGATAAAGCCACAGAACTGTTTATAAGACCAGTAACGTGCATTAAAAAAAGAAAGAAGCACAGGAAAAAGAACAAAAAAAGGATAAAAATGGAAGAAAATAAAAAATAAAAACAGTAATAAGCAGAAAAATAAACCGATAAAAAAAATAGAAAATAAAAACAAAAAATAGAATAAAAACCAATAAAAATAGAAAAAAAATGAAATAAACCAACAATAGAAAAATAAAAAATGTTTAAAAAAAAAAAGAAAAGAAAATCTGTTTAAAGATGACAAAGTCAGTTTGATAAAGCCACAGAATTGTTTATTATAAGATCAGTAACATGCATTAAGAAAAAAAGTAAAATAGGAAAAAGAACAAAAAGAAAATAAAAACAGTAAAAAGTAGAAAAATAAAAACCAATTAAAAAAAAACTGAAAACAAAAACCAATAACAAATAGGTGAAAATAAAAAGAAAGTAAAAATAGAAACAAATAAACTAATAAAAAAATAGAAGAAAAGAAAAAAAGAAAATAAAACAAAAAAAAAATACAAAAATAGATAAAAATAGAAAAAAGGAAAGAAGAAAATAAGAAAGAAAGGAAAAAAGGAGAATAGGAAAAAGAACAAAAAAAATAAAAATAGAAGAAAATAAAAACAGTAAAAAGTAGAAAAACAAAAACCAATAACAAATAGGTGAAAATAAAAAGAAAGTAAAAACAGAAAAAAATAAACTAATAAAAAAATAGAAGAAAAATAAAAACAGAAAAATTACATAAAGCAACAAAAACAGAAAAAAAAGGAAAGAAAAATAACAATAGAAAATTTTCATGCCGACTTTAATTTTTCATATTTAATATAATATATTAAAATGACACAGTAAGTCACACCAATTTGCAATATCAAGCAGCAAAACAAGTTGTTTTGTACTGCTAAAAATAGCTGGATGCCGATGAGACCAGAAGCCACGCCCATAAAATGTACAAATGGCCACGCCCACTACTGAGGGACGTAAAAGATGGATATGATTATAAATAATCGATAGCCTTTTGTTTACCACGCAGACGTGAGACATGATTTACTGCTTGCTTGTTTACTTTCACAAACGAGCAGCGTCATTGTCTTTCTATCGACTAAATTTGTCCCGAGTACGCGGTGACGTCATCATTATCGGTGTTCGTTTTACCGGAAGTGAAAGACTGTGCATTTTAAACGCGCACATCCGCTGGAAGATCGTTGATGTCGACTTTATGAATGCACGTGCACCACAGATGACCCCAGAACATCAAACACGCAGTAAAAAGCCACAGAAATCAGATTTAGATTGCAGGACTACCATATGAAACACAGCCGCGTGGTCACGTGTTGCTATAGCGACATGCTGTAATTGCAGCTCTTTGTGTGACATTGGCGTTGTGCGTCACTCACCGCGTAAAAGCGAAGTACATGAGGCTGAGCACTGTGCATGTGAGCAGGGTGATGGTGTGTGGCTTGTAGAAGAACTCGATGGTGATGTCCTCCACCTGCTGCTCGTTGATCATGCGGAAATGCATCCTGTAGTTCACATCATCTTTGCTTAGAGTTCTGGAGCCGAACGCGGACGCCATACTCGGCGTCTTTCCTCTCTGCCCTGGCTTCACCTTTGATTTACCGTGATGTTAGCGGCGCTCTCTCCCTCTCTGGCATCTGCTGCACGAGCGCAACCCGGATGACGGCCATGCGTGTGTGTGCAGTCTCAAATGCATGCGTGCACAACACAAACAGCTGCTCGGGGAGAGAGATGCATGCATACACGGAGCGCAAAGATGGCACACGCTTTGGGGGAAAACAGAAAATTCGTGCATTTTCATTGGTTTGCATGCAGCGCGACGCCGAGCAGCCAGTATGGCAAGCCAGAAGGGTCAAAACGTGCAGCGGCGCTCGAGTTTCTCATGCGTTGAAGGTCACACTGTTGTGTTGGGTGTCATTTACACACCAACAGGGTGACGTGGCATTGCCTTTTTCTCAAGCCCCAAAAAGTAGACAAAAGTGCATTTTAAAAAAATAAATAAAATAATAAAAATAAAAGGTTTGCACGTAAAAACTGTGTTTTAAATATATATATATATATATATATATAGTGAGTCCATTTGTGGCCTTGGACCATGGGGTCATTTTTTTTTAAATTGAGATTTATACATCATCTGAAAGCTGAACAAAATATTCCATTAATATAGGGTAATATTTGAAAATCTGGAATCTGAGGGTGCCCCCCAAAAAAAAAAAAATCTAAATATTGAGAAAATCACCTTTAAAGTTGTCCAAATGAAGTTCGTAGCAATGCATATTACTAATCAAAAATTACGTTTTGATATATCTACAGTAGAAAATTTACAAAATATACTCGTAGAACATGATCTTTACTTAATATCCTAATGATTTTTGGCATAAAATGATTTTGACTTATAGGGTACAATGGGGCTAAAGGCACACCTTAAGAAAAAATAATGTATCATTGCAGAAAAAAAAAATACGTGTGTATTGAACCTTAATGGAGCAACAGATTTTGTGTGAAAAATAAATCATGCAAGTCGTTTATGTTGTTTCAAAATCTTAAGGTAAGCATAGGGCAAAAGGCACACAGTATTGATACTTTAGCTAAAATAATGTTTTGTTTTGTTTTTTAAATTAAGTCTACATTAATACTTGTTCAAAACAATCATTTTTGATAAATCACTTTTGCTTATTTTGATAAAATAATAAAAATAAAAGGTTTGCACGTAAAAACTCTGTTTTAAAATTATATATATTGTGAGTCCATTTGTGTCCTTGGAACAGAAAACCAGTCATGGTTTCATTTTTTTAAAATTGAGATTTATGCATCATCTGAAAGCTGAACAAATAAGCTTTCCATTAATATAGGATATATAATATATAATATATAATATTTTAAAATCTGGAATCTGAGGGTACCAAAAAAAAAAATAATAATAAAAATACTGAGAAAATCACCTTTAAAGTGGTCCAAATTAAGTTCTTAGCAATGCATATTACTAATCAAAAATTAAGTTTTGATATATTTACAGTAGAAAATTTACAAAATATATTCATAGAACATGATCTTTACTTAATATCCTAATGATTTTTGGCATAAAATGATTTTGACTTATAGGGTACAACGGGGATAAAGGCACACCTTAAAAAAAACAGTTATGGGGTCATTTTTTTAAAATTGAGATTTATACGTAATCTGAAAGCTGAACAAATATTCCATTAATATAGGGCAATATTTTAAAATCTGGAATCTGAGGGTGCCCCAAAAAAAAAAAAAAAATCAAAATATTGAGAAAATCACCTTTAAAGTGGTCCAAATTAAGTTCTTAGCGATGCATATTACTAATGAAAAAGTAAGTTTTGATATATTTACAGTAGAAAATTCACAAAATATCTTCATGGAACATGATCTTTACTTAATATCCTAATGATTTTTGGCATAAAATGATTTTGACTTATAGGGTACAATGGGGCTAAAGGCACACCTTAAGAAAAAATAATGTATCATTGCAGAAAAAAATATGTACGTTTGTAAATCATACAAGTTGTTTATGTTGTTTCAAAATCTTAAGGTAAGCATGGGGCAAAAGGCACACAGTATTGATACTTTAGCTAAAATAATGTTTTTTTTTAATTATGTCTATTTTAATTCTTGTTCAAAACAATCATTTTTGATAAATCACTTTTGCTTATTTTGATAAATAAAATAATTATTTTTTGTTCTATAAATGTACTGTCATTAAAATATGTTAATATAAACAAATATTTTCAAATACAGAAACAAAATCATTTTAAAAAGTAAAGATTCTGAAAGTATTGAAGGAGATCCCATAATAACAAATGATATTTTATTAAATGATATTAGGGCTGATCGCAAAATTTTTTTTTCATATCAGTCGATAGCGATAATTATTACAACAAATGTCAAATTTTTATTTCTTTCATGTTTAAAGGCAGATTTTTAGTTACAGTGTGAAAGTTGTTAAAACTAGATGGTTAAAAGTGGCTTTAAAATATTCCTTATGGTCATAACATGACAAACACTTCATGTTTTTTGAATTCTTCACACTTTTTAGTCATTTTTCCTTAAAATCAATATCTTAATTAAAAAAAAAAGAGTAATTTAATGCGTAATATTGTTTCAAATCAAAAAATAGGTTTGTGTTACCTGATAAATAATTAATAATAACCTTTTTTTTGTCTCTTAGAAATACACATTTGATAGTAGCTTGAGTTTGGACGCAGATGTAGATTTATGTTCATTAACAAAATCAGTAATATCTGTAAAAATTGTAGCAACCTCATTTTTATATGGTGAAATTTTAATTATTCTGATAGTTTGAGATTTTTTTTTTTTAATTAACCATTGCTATCGTTTATAGAGGAAAATATTATCAAAAGCGCCTTTTACCCCGGGGTGCCTTTAGCCCTGTTTTACCCTACAATGTATTGTTGGCTATTGCTACAAATATACCTGTGCTACTTATGACTGGTTTTGTGGTTCAGGGTCATGTATACGGTGGCCCCAAAAAGTAGACAAAAATGCACTTAATTTTTTAAAAAGTTTGCATATAAAACAGCACTTTTTGAAAAATATTAAAATGATCTCCAGTCCATTTGTTTTGTTTTGCATGGAAAGATTTGTGGCAGTATCTCTAATTTCAAAGCAATTTTTCTCAAATGCTTGCTTTGTAAGTGTGTGTTGTTTTATTTGTATCTAATGCAATGACATTCACGTATTAAGTGTGACTGAAATATCCAGATACATTTGAGGTCATCACAGCTGTTTATTTTTAATCGTGGTGAGAGTGAACTATATTTGATGTCGCATGCAATTCTTCAAACCGCTAGACATCTGAAAGATTTTATACGCCAACAGTGTACAAAGGTCTTTACGTTACACATCCTTACCATGAAAATAATTAAAATACACCCAATATTATTAACCACTAGATTATTTTTTGTTTTCTACACTCCTATGGAAAAAAAGGTACAAAAGCTGTTATTAGGACAGTACCTTTGTAACTTTTTTTAACATTGAGAGGAAGCATTTGTGCATTTGTGTGCAAAGTATTGCATGCTTTGAGAAACTGTTGTGGTTTGTTTTTTGTATTTTAACACCTTTTGAATGTGACACATCTTCATGGTCAGCAGCCGCTGTGGTTTTTACTAAAGAACTAACAAACACAAGTCACATCAGCAAACGTATTTCACAGGAAGATGTTATATAGAAACCCGGCTTTCTTGTATACAAAATGCATGTTATTGTTTACTTAGTACTGGCATGAATAAGATCTTTTACGTAAAAGATGTTTACATATAGTCCACAAGAGAAAATAATAGTTGAATTTATATCAGAAAAATCCTTCAGGTTCCACAAATTATTTGGTTTTCCAGCATTTTTGTGCATTTGAAAACTTTCCAACAATGACTGTATGATTTTGAGATCCATCTTTTCACACTGAAGGACTCATACGCAACTTTTACAGAAGGTTCAAACACTCATTGATGCTTCAGAAAGAAAAACCACGCATTAAGAACCGGGGGGTGAAAACTTTTGAACAGAATGAAGATGTGTACATTTTGCCTAAATACCATATTTATTTAATTTAGTACTGCCCTTCAAAGGCTAGAGAAGATAGTTAATTATTTTCCAATAGACAAAATAAGTTAAATTTACCCTGATCTTCAAATTTCAAAAGTTTTCACCCCCCGGCTCTTAATGCATGGTTTTTCTTTTTGAAGCATCAATGAGTGTTTGAAACTTCTGCAATAGTTGCGTACGAGTCCTTCAGTGTGCAAAGATGTATCTCAAAATCGTACAGTCATTGTTAGAAAGGGTTCAAATACACAAAAATGCTGGAAAACAAAAGAATTTGTGTGACCTAAATGATTTTTATGAAGAACAGCAGACAGTTTAACTGTTCAGGACAAACAAGAGCATGAACAACTATTACTAAACAGAAAAAAAACACAGCTGTGGATCATTCAGGAAACAACACAGTATTAAGAACTTATTCAGGTCAGTACTAAATAAACAATAACATGCATTTTGTATGATCCCTCTTATTTTGGTAAAATAATTGACATTTTTAATGATTCTCTCAACTGTATTTATATTATATAAGTAATATACAAATGATAATAAACAGGTACTCAGTACTTTAATAGTGAACAAATGCATTGAAAATTACACAAGCTTATTGTGGCACATTTACATTTATGCATTCGGCAAACATGTTTCATGTTTCATGACCCTGACATTGCAGCATCGACTGAGCTGCAGAAACAAGAAATTACACAAGCATTTATATACACATTAAGACGTAATTAAAGTTCAATTCACAAATGGGTAATTTGTCCTCAATCTCACCCGGCAAATCAAGTATCTTGCTTGATGGTGATCAAGGGCTGTTGAAACAAAGAAAAATCAGAGATTTCAGTGCGTTTGAACATTGTTCATCACGTTTTGTTGTTTTCAAACTGAATGTTAGATTACCAGAGTATTAAAATGAGCTCTGCACACGGCTTTACTCTCCCAGTAGATCAGAACCAGAGCCAGAATCAACTCGAACCCACACAACACACCGATCACCACCTTCAGTCCTACAAACATTTTTCTCTGGAGAAAAACAAATCAGTGAATAAACGACTGACAATCAGCACCAGTACAGAAGTGTGTCCAAACGCATGTTTACGTACCCTGTCATCTGTGCTGCTACTCTGTAAAATTAAATCGAGGAATGAGATATATGACCATTTCTGCAATTCCAGTTTCAATAAGTTAAGTTATAAACAATCAAAAATTACCGAACTACTATACTGATACGGTTCATCCAATAGCGGACAGAGAACTATAGCTGTGATGGACCAGAACAGGCTGATGATGTTGAATATGAAGGACAGCTTTACCTTTCAACAGAAGAAAAATCATTAAATTCAGCTTTCATTATGATTTAAAATCTTATGAACAATATTTGTCCACTTACCACAGGCATGAATGGAGAATGTCCGGCAGCAAATGTCAGAATGCCACTTGCAATGAACTAAAAGATAATTTATGAAGAAAAAATGTGTTTACACTGATGAATGTTAAAGAATGAGCCGTGATAAATGCAAACGGGATTTCTATGTTCTCACCAGGGCACTAGGTAGGGTGTACATTAGATGACGCGAATCATATTCAAGACTAATGAGGCTGCCGATGCAGATGACGAACACTCCGATGCTGAGCTGAGCCGCCTGAAACAGTCAGATAAAATGATAATAAAACAGGCTCAGTTTATTTCTAAAATCTATAATTAACACAAAAACAGTCCATTGAAGGTGCTTTGGGAGGAGGACGTTGAGGAAAATATCTGGGATCTAATTCTTGCCCGTATACATTCATCATCTATTTAGTTTAAGATGGTGCACATATTAAACATACCTGCCTTCACTGCACAAGTGAACCAGCTATGTTATTGCGTTCTTTCTGGTCTTGTCCAAAACGGCCTGATTTTTGGAATGTTTTTCTGTTATTTTTCTTTATCGATAGACCCCGACCCCTTAACAGCATTGTTTGGCATTTTGCCCCCTTTTGTTAAAGGGGTCATCGGATGCCCATTTTCCACAAGTTGATATGATTCTTTAGGGTGTTAATGAAAAGTCTCTAATATACTTTGGTTAAAAATTCTCAATGGTTTTGTAAAACAACACCCTTTTTACCTTGTCAAAATCAGCTCTGCAAAAATCATCATTTGAGAGATTGTTTACTTTAGCCGCATTTATTATTATTATTATTATTTATTATTATTTATTATTAAGAAAAGGTGATTGCAGGGATTCATAAAAAAAAAACCCTTATGCTCACTTCTGCTGTAAGTGAAGCTGGATCATGAATGATTCGTGCGAACATAGACAGATATATGTAGATCGGGAGCCGCATCCCCTTCACAAACAAACGTAATCTACTGCATCTTCAGCGGCTCAGATGTCGGGAGTAAATGACGACCACTATGTTCATTATTACATCCAGCAACACAACACCTCAATCGCTCAATCGGAGATATTCTTGTCTAACTTACATCCCTGTTCTGGCATCGAAACATTGGAGGTCGGACTGTTACAGCTGATCTGAGGTAAAACGCTCATGTCAATCAACTATGGTGGGAGCGGCATCTGTGGGTGTGGCTCAATTTGAAAAAGGGGATATTATTTTTACAGATTAATTAAAAACCACTGCATGGATTTTTATCATTATAGGGTAGATTTGTACATACACTGACAACACACATTAATGTTCAAACAACATGTAAAAGTGAACTTAGCATCCGATGACCCCTTTAAATTAAACACATTACATGCAACTTATTCTTATGAATTAGAAGTCAGCAGCTACCCCTACTTATTGCCAGTGGGTTTTTCACTTTTTACATGCTCTCAAGATGGAAAAGTTCGCAAAAAAAACAAAACAAAAGCCTTAACTTTTTTTTGAGGGTCTGGAGTCTGGAGCATATCTGCTTACTCATAGAAAATAACCAAAACAATCGATTACAAATAATCAGACATCACCCGATCTAAATATTCCCTTAGTGTAATAGTAATGACTTTATGAATTTCTTCACTGATGAATGTAGATTCTACAGCGTCTAATACATCAGCTTCTTTCGCCACACCCAAAGAAAAACTGCAGTGCTTTACAACTATAGAACAGGAAGAGCTAAATAAACGTATCACTGCGTCTAAACCAGCAACATGCCAATTATATCCTGTACCCACTAAATTACTAAAAGTGTTGTAACCTGTAGCAGAAGAACCACTTCTCAATATTATTATTAACTAATCATTATCTTTAGGTCACGTCCCAAAACCATTCGAGCTGGTGGTTATAAAGCCTCTTCTTAAGAAACCACAACTAGTCCCTAGTGAACTGGCAAAGTACAGACCCATTTCTAATCCTCCGTTTATGTCTATAATTTTAGAAAAGGTTGTCTGTTCAATTTCAGTCAGGTTTCAGGCCCCATCATAGCCCAGAAACTGCACCTGTTAAAATCAAGAATGACTTGCTTCTTGCGTCAGACCAAGGCTGCATCTCACTGCTAGTTTTACTTGATCTTAGTGCTGCGTTCGACACTATAGATCATGACATACTCATAGATCGACTACAAAACTATGTGGGTATCCAAGGGCAGGCTTTAAGATGGTTTAGATCCTACCTGTCCGATCGATACCACTTTGTTTATTTAAATGGGGAGTCATCTCAGTTATCACCAGTAAAGTATGGAGTGCCACAAGGATCTGTTCTAGGTCCTCTACTATTTTCAATATACATGCTGCCCCTTGGTAATATTATTAGAAAATACAGGATTAGTTTTCATTGTTATGCTGATGATACTCAACTATATATCTCAACAAGACCAGATGAAACTTCTAAATTATCAAAGTTAACAGAGTGTGGTAAAAATGTAAAAGATTAGATGACCAGTAATTTTCTGCTATTAAATTCAGATAAAACAGAGATATTACTTATTGGACCAATAAACAATATACAGAATTGCTTGGATTATAATTTGCAACTAAATAAAAAAATTTTGTCAAGACAAACTTTAAGTTGGTTTGAGAAAGCTGGGCCAGAAAGTTAAAAAAGTTTAAAAAGTTACAAAAATTAAAAAGTTTCAAAAAGTTTTAAGTTTGGCTGGCTTTCAGTCTGAAATAGTTTGAAGTTTAAAGTAGTTTTAAAAGGTTAAAGTTTGAATGCAGTCTGTCAAATAGATAGATAGATAATTAACATGTCAGTATTATTCTAACATTAGCAACATTAACATTAGCAAGTTACTAGCATTTTCTTAGCACGTTTTTAACACGATTAGCAAGTAGTTAGCATCTTACTAGCATGTTTCTAGCATGATTAGCAGGTTGTTAGCATGTTTCTAACATAATTAACAAGTTATTAGCATGTTGCTAGCATGTTTTTAGCATGATTAGCAAGGTTGCTAGTGTGTTTCTAGCATGATTAGCAAGTTGCTAGCATGTTTCTTGCATGATTAGCATGTTATTAGCATGTTGTTAACATGATTAGCAAGTCACTACCATGTTTCTAGCGTGCTTAGCATGTTACTAGCATGTTGTTAGCATGATTATGCTAGCATGTTGTTAGCATGTTTCTAACATGATCATCAAGTTGCTACCAGGTTGCTTGCATGATTAGCAAGTTGCTAGCATGTTTCTAACAAAATTAGCATGTTATTAGCATGTTGTTAACATGATTAGCAAGTTACTAGCACGTTGCTAGCATGATTCTTACATGATTAACATGTTACTAGCATGTTGTTAGCATGTTTCTAGCATGATTAGCAAATTACTAGGATGTTTCTAACATGATTAGCATGTTACTAGCATATTACTAGCATGTTGCTAACATGTTTCTAGCATGATTAGCAAATTACTAGCATGTTTCTAACATGATTAGCATGTTACTGGCATGTTGTTTTTGATTGCAACAAATAATTTATTACTGTTAATAGTGTTCATTGTCTGTTTGATTACGTCACTAACTGATCTTTACCACACATCTCTGCCATATGTACGTCAACTTGACATAGCCACCACTAGTAAGCCACTGCTAAATATATTACAGACACTTTAATTTTCTGTACAGCTGCTTTGCGACGATTTGTATCCTGAAAAGAGCTTTACAAATAAACTTGAATTGAATTGAATTGAATTGGAGCCCTCTTCTGAAATATTTTAAGGAGACAACCAGATCTTGATTTGATTTGAATTATTTATTTATTATTTATTTATTTATTTATTTTTTATATGTATTTTTTATTTTCTTTCTTTTTTCTTAATTTATTTGAATGTATAACCATAATTGGCGTTTTCTTTTTTTCCCTCTGAATTAATATCTGGTTGTATGCTATATGTAGATATGTGTATATCTATATTATTTATAGTATCTTAACATATTTACGTTATTCTTGCTTTCTGTCTGACCTAAGATGAACCAAATGAAAAAAAAGGTCATTTCTGTTAAACAGCAAAATTGCTGTTAAATTGTGAAAAGAAGGTCTGAGTTCATAAGTTCTCCATTATAAACCTGCATGTAAATTAATGAACGGCATTATTAAAAAGGAATTAAAAAGAAAAAGGTAATTGCAATTTTTTATCTTACATTTCTGACATTTTTTCTCACAGTTCTGACTTTTCATCAGAATTGCATGATATAATAATTGTACGATCTTGTCTTTCTCCATTGATGTCTTTTTCCATTGAAGCTCAAGATGATCATCTAAAAAAAATGATCATGAGTTTTCAAATGAAACTGTTTGCAGCATTCAGGCCGAAAATAGCACTGAAAATGGTTAAATGCCCCAAATAAAAATCCCCTATAGTGAACTCCTGTTTATTTTCTATTAATACACAGTCATCTGGTTCAAACGTGTCTGTCACTGAAAAAAACATTAGCAAAAAGTAGAAAAAGTAACATTAGCAGAACGTTCATTTTAAAATCTGGTGTTTAAATTAACGTACTCTTAATAACATTCTCAAAGCACAAGAACGTTATTTATACATCATTAATGGAATGTTTCTCTGACATGTTTTAATTTATATGTTAATCTAATGTTTTTAAACATCACCTACACTTTTTTAAAGTTAGTATTTACGACTTGTTTCAAAATGTTCAGAGAACATTCAGAACTAACGTTATAATAATGTTTGCAACTAATTATTAACGTTATAATAATGTTGTAACTAATGAAATGTAAATAAATCAACGCCACACTGTAAAAAAAGACAGTGAATTTAACAGTAAAAGACTGTAAAAATGCTACAGTAAAAACCTGTTAAATGATTTAAGTACAATAAAGTACAATATTTCTAACGTTTTTTGTTTTAATTTTGGTGATTACAGCGTACAGCTCATGAAAGTCAAACATCCAGTATCTCAAAATATTATAATATTTCCTAAGATCAATCAAAAAACATTTTTGCAAAAAAGAAAAGTTCAAGTTCTTTAAAGTATGTTCATTTATGCACTCAGTACTTGGTCAGCAGCACAAATTACATCAAATTCCTTGCTCCTAGCAGGAATTACAACATGAGGTGTGGCGTGGAAGTGATCAGCCTGTGGCACTGCAGAGGCACTATTGAACCTTCAACTCGTCTGAATATTGTTGGATCGACTGTTTCTCATCTTTCACTTGAAATTTCCCATAGATTCTCAATGGGGTTCAGGTCAGGCTTGTTGGCTGGCCAATAAAACACAGTAATATCATGATCAGCAAACCACTTGTCCTGCTGGAAAAGGAAATCAGCATCTCTATAAAGCTTGTCAGCAGATGGAAGCATAAAGTGCTCCAAAATCTCCTGGTAGATGGCTGCACTGACTCTTTGCACTTGATAAAACACAATGGACCAACACCAGCAGATGTCTCGACACCCCAAATCATCACTGACTTCAGAAACTTCACACTGGACTTCAGGCAGCTTGGATTCTGTCTCTCCAGTCTTCCTCCAGACTCTGGGACCGTGATTCTGTTTCAGAAGTGGCTTGGTAGCCCTTGTCTTTAAGACGTCTGAGCGTGGTGACTCTTAATGAGCTGACTTCAGCTTCAGTCCACTCCTTGTGAAGCTCTCCCAAGTGTTTAAATTGACTTTGCTTGACAGTTTTCTCAAGCTTGCGGTCATCCCTGTTGCTTGTGCACCTTTTCCTACCCAATTTCTTCCTTCCAGTCAACTTTGCATTTAATATGCTTTGATACAGCACTCTGTAAACAGCCACCCCTTTCAGTAATGACCTTCTGTGACTTACCCTCTTTGTGAAGGGTGTCAGTGATTGTCTTCTGGACCATTGCCAAGTCAGCAGTCTTCCCGTTTATTGTGGTTTCAAAGAACAAGAGATGCCTGGAATTTATACTGTAGGGATGGACATTTCTTGAAACTCAAATGTAAATATTCTAATATTTTGAGATACTGGATTTTTGACTTTCATGAGCTGTAAGCTCTAATCATCAAAATTAAAACAAAAAAACTTTTGAAATGTTTTACTTTGCATGTAATGAATCTAGAATATATGAAAGTTTCAGTTTTTAGTTACAATAAAAAAAAAATGTTTTTCATGATATTCTAATTTTATGAGATGCACCTGTACATCATTAATGGAACTTTTTTCTTAAATGTTCAAATTTGTATGATAAACATTTTTAAACATTTTTTATGTTCGTATTTGTTACTTGTTTCAAAATGTTCAGAGAACATTCAAAAGTAACATTATCATAATGTTTGCAAAATATAAAATGTAACATTCTTGCTATGTTTTCGCTAACAATGAAATGTTAATAAATCAATGTCATTGATCATGTGACTGTTTGTGCAGATGCTCACTTTTCCACTAATGCTCAATATGACCATTAGATTGTTTCCAAAAATGAACATGTATACTGCCTTCCAAAAGTTTGGAAACGCCCTAGAAAAGTGTGGTTTTGGACAATACTGGCATGAATCCTTTTTAATTTGTGATAATTTTGCACTTGACATTTTGACAACACAAACTACGGAAATATATTTTATTACATAAACAGTTTATACATAGAAAAAACGTAAATTTTCAATTCATCAAAATATCCAGCATTAGCAGCTATTACAGCTCTGCACAATCTGGGCCTAAATTCACTGTATTCTAAACTTAATTGGCAATCAATTGTTGAAGCTATTAAGGTGTGCTGACCCAAAAATCTTTTAAAAACCTGGGCCAAGTTTAAACCAGTAACCAGGCATCACAGCTGCCAAAGGGGCATGTCTGACTTTCACATGTATGTACTGCCATTACTACGTAATCAAAATGAAAATTATTATCGCTGGTCTTCAATGATAATGTCAAGTTACTTTAATGTATTTGCACCAAAAAATGATAAGGATTTATGCTGATATCGTCCAAAACCACACTTTGCCAGGGGTGTTTACAAACTTTTGGAGGGCAGTGTACTTCATTTAGCAGATGCTTTTATCCAAAGCAACTTACGATTGGGGAATACATTAAGCGATTCATCCTAAAGAAGCAAATCGACATTGGAAGTGCTCATAATAGCATATACCAGGCACTGCCCAGGTGACTACACGTTAGAAAGGGAAGAATAAGAAAACAGTGGGAAAACTTTGTCAACCGAAAGTGAAAGAAGCATTTTCACTACTGCTAAGACTTTGGGTGCTATTTATGAAGGAGTATATCAGTATGTTTATCTTTGCTGGAAATCTCTAGTTATTTAAAATGCTAAGATATAAATGCACGTGTTGGAATCAGGGTCATGAATCAACCAGCATTCAGGTCAGAAATACCACTGAAACCCCAGATAAAGATCCCCTCTACTGAATTCCTGTTGACTTTCTTTAAACATCTGATAGATTTCTAGATCAACTGCGCTGTGGTTTCTCTACTGAGCTCTAAAAAACACATGAATTATATTATGCGTTTACATGTACATACCCCGAGCTCCTTTGGTCGTCCTTTAAGAAAAACCTTGTAAGCATCTTTAAAGACGCAGGTGAACTTCTCGGGCATCAGCTGGCCATCTCTCGTGTTCCTGATGCTTCCCAGAGGAATGCTGATGACCATACAGTCATCCGGCTTAAACGTGTAGCGCATCTCCACGAGACGCTGTCTGACACCCAAAAACAACACATGTAAAACATTCTGACAAGGTTTTCTCAAACTTCCAGTTACACTAATGAACTGGTTTGTAATAATGTTCTCAAAATGTTAGCGCAAAAACTTCATTTATACACCACTTTGATTTGTACGCTCGTCTAACATTTTTGAAATGTTACTTAAACGTTGCCACGTTTTAACTGTCAGCGTCCCGTCACCGGGATGTTTTTCACTCCTTAAACAAACATTAAGGAATTGTTACATTTTAGAATGTTGCAAACATTATGGAAATGTTACTTTTGATATCCATTCTGAAACAAGCAGTACATTGTAACATTTAAAAAAAGTAACAACATTTAACCTTTTAACTGTCACCCGTTCCCTCGTTTTAATTCACCATATTACAAATAAATCCAAATCTAATCATAACAAACTATATATCGTTGGAAAAAGGTCTAGGACTCCTAAATAGATATTTTACTACTGTTTTGTGTTACAAATTATGTAGGAAAAGTAATAGATTAGTTTATGACAAGAGTGCACCTCAAAAATCTACATTATAACAGAAGTTCTGACCTTTGTCGCAAAAAGACTTTCTTCGATGGCTTTTTCCCTGTTAGTTTTAGAAATCATAAGAAAGTAGACTTTCTTCTATCACTTGAAAACTTAAAATCGCAAAATTCATCCTTTGAAAACCATTTTAAAATCAGACATTGCATTAGCACGGAAACTGTACATCAAAATCATATTATAAAAATGTTTTCGCTCATGAATTATAAAAATGCAAAACTTTGGAAAGTGCATTTTCACACACACACATATATATATATAATTTTTCATCTCACATTTCTGACGTTTTTCTCACAATTAAGTGATGTTTAAAAAACATTTTTTGTTTGTTTTTGTTTTCGTTCTTTTTCAATTACAGACATCTTGTAAGCAAGAAATGTTGCTTTTTAAAAATAAAATAATAATAAATTACTTCAGCGTATCTTAAACTTTTGTTGGTAATGAGTTGTTTGTAATTGAATACGAAACATGTTCTTCCAGTAACATTAATGAAATGTTTGCTTGAAGTTATCTGGTATTTCATAATGTTCTCAAAATGTTAGCACAGAAACATTTGTACATCATTCATAGAACATTTTTATTCATTTTGTTCCGACAGAATTTGTAGCAAATAACAGTGATAAAATATCCATTTAGGAGTCTTAGACCTTTCCAACAATATATAGTTTGTCATGATTAGATTAGGATTTATTCATAATAAAGTGGGTGACAGTTAAAAGGTTAAATGTTGTTACTTTTTTGTAAACGTTACTGTAACATTTTCAAATGTTACAATGTGCGGCTTGTTTCAGAATGTTCAGAGAACATTCAAAAGTAACATTTCCATAATGGTTACAACATTCTAAAATGTAACAATTTGTTCAAGGAGTAAAAAAACATCATTAAAAGTGTTCTAAATGAATAATATTAATCATAAAAATAGTCTGCGCAGACAAATGTGTGTTGGTGGTGTTAGTTTGGGTTAAAATAAACATCAGCCAGTCGCTTCCTTCTTGAAACTCTCATATTTTAAAACTGTGCCAGTCGACTCCACACATCATTTTAGTCATAAATGAACAAATATATTAAGGAATTTTGTTAAACAAAGTATGAAAAGTAAGTCAACCCACCCCGATCCCACCCACACTTTACAAATGCCCAGAGCGAGAGCGTTTTAACTGTGCATACAGGAAGTTCTGGGTAAATTCAGCAACTTGTAATACAGTAAATAAACAGAGATTTGTTTCTCTGATAGATCTAATAACACACACATACAGATCTTGAGATCTCAATGGCAACTCAGCAGCCAAATCTCTCTGAAGCTCTGAAAACTCTATTCATCTTTAAGAAGGTTCTGAGTCTTTTAGTGTTAAAAAAGTCTTACCAGCTGGAGAGTAAAGTGAAGTCCAGATGAAGAGCTTCTGCAGGTTTGTCTGTTCAGATAGCAGAAGTTTCTTTGAGAAGCGCAGCTCAAACGCTCACATCATCACTTCTCACATCACAGTTCCTATTTTTCTTTTTTTTTTTTTGACCGACCACATGAAAGTGGCTTGTTGGGTATCAGAAAAAAAAAAAAACACTGAAGTGACACCATGATCTTCTCTCCACTATAATACGGAAGACAGACTCGCCTCGGTAAGACGCTCAGTGCCTTTGCATTTATATGTATTTTTATATACATTTTATAGAATATATTCAAAGATGTAGGATTATATTATAATAAGACTGAACATTAAAGCCAAAACTATATATGAAATTAAAATGGTTAGTGATCAATTCATGTTGTGTTTTATTAGCTTTTGCCCATCATTTGATTTCTTAGATTACAATATTTACGAAATACCCAACAGCAAGCAGAAGCAAATTTACTTTCTATTACGTGAAAACTCTTTGGCTCTGTAAACAAAATCTGTTTACATTCAAATGTTAGCACACAAACATCTGCACTCACCTAAAGTTTTTTAAACGACGTAAATGTTGCTACTTTTTAAATGTAACTGTAACATTTTCAAATGTTACTAGTTTCAGAATGTTCAGAGAACATTCAAAAGTAACATTTCCATAATGTTTGCAACATTCTAAAATGTAACATTTCCTTAACGTTGGGTTGAGGAGTAAAACAAACATCATTACAAGTGTTCAAATGTTCTAAAAGAATAATATTAATCATAAAAATAGTCTGGGCAGACAAATGTGTGTTGGTGGTGTTAGTTTGGGTTCATGAATAAACAAAACCGGTTTCAGATTAGTTTAAGTTGAATCGAATTGGCTGTACGTAAAAAAAACGACGTAAAAAATCTAAATCTAGAAGTTGAAACTGGTTACATTTTACAAGTTAAATTACATGGAAAGACACATATGTTGAGTCATTTAATTTTGAGTGTTTTTAATAAGGACTTCAGAGATCAGACATGAAACTTTCATTTGAATTCTTAGATTGTAATATTTATGAAATATCCAACAGAAAGCAAATCCAAATGCACTTTCTTCTTGTAAAGTCCTACAAGTAATTGCAACTATAAAAAAAGCTGGAAAAACATGTTGATTTTTTGATTATGTAATTTTTACAGTGTATTTTAATGAGGGTTTCATGCATATTTACAACTTTTATTCAGTTCTTATTGTGTTTTATTAGCTTTTGCCCAACATTTGAGTTTTTAAATGACAGTATTTATAAAATATTCAACAGAAAGCAGAAGCAAATGTAATTTCTATTTTGTAAAATCTCTTTGGCTTTGTAAACCGCTGTAGTGGTCATTGCAACTTCAATTATATTGAACTTTAAAAAAAATAAAGTTTGATCTTCTCTAACTTAAAAAATGAAAAAAGTTGAAGTAGTGGAAATGCATATATATTGTGTATATATATATATATATATATATTGTATATATGCATATATGTTGACTGTCTTACAGTGTATTTTAATAAGGACTTAAGGAATATTTATAAACAGAAATGAAACTTTCATGTGGATTATAACATTTATGAAATATCCAACAGAAAGCAAATCCAAATGCACTTTCTTCTTGTAAAGTCCTACAAGTAATTGCAACTTAAAACATATTAATCTGACTATAAAAAAGCTAGCGGAATCACGCATAACTTAAAAAAACAAAGTTGAAAATGGTTAACTTATTTTGACAGGTTCATGTAATGGAAAAACGTTGACTTTTTGATTCTGTAATTGTTACAGCGTATTTTAATGAGGCTTTCATGCATATTTACAATTACAGAATTCTATTAATTAAATTCATGCTTTTGCCAATCATTTGATTACAATATTTATTAAATATACCAAAGAAAGCAGATGCAAATATATTTTCTTTTTGTAAAAAAAATCTCTTTGAATACACTGTGTTTAAAAAAACCAGTTGCAACTTTTAAAAAAATGTAACTTTTTTTTTTTTAATTTGAAAAATGTAACTTTTTTTAAAAAATGTTACATCAAATCGTCATTGCAAGTTAAATTATATTAAACTGAAAATCTAGTGTCTTGAATTCTTGTAATTTAAAAAAATCAAGTTGAAATCAAGTGTGGGAATCTGTTTGAATCGGTTTCTCGTGTGTTTTGTGGCTCATTTGTGTGTTTATTGTCAGAATATGGCCAAAGCAGATATCGAGATGGACATTCAGAGCCATGAGGACTCGGCGGGAGGAAGACACGGCGATGAAGGGCCTCTAATCAAGTACTACCGTGCCAGCGAGGTCCTGCCGGGCCCCGTGCCGGCGCTGAACAAGCTCCTCATGAAGGGGCCCGCAACCTGCGCCGTGAGACGCGACACACATTCACTGCCATTATATGAACGCTCCACTAATAACCAATCAACCTTTGCCAAACAACACCTGCTGCAGAGCATTCCTAAGTGTTTTTTGTTAATTAAAAGTGTTTAATTTTAAATGCACAAAGTGAGAACAGGCTGAAAGCTGAAGTTTAGATTTAGTGACGCGTTACAGTCAGAAATGTTTTGTGAGAAATGAAGAAATATCTCCTTAAACACAAGCTGCAATTGTTGCCTCAAAGACTGATTTTAGCTTATTTAACCCATTAAAAAGTTAGTTACATTGGTATAAATTCATGCATTTAGGTTGATTCAGCGATATTAATATTTTTGACTTGAATAAAACCAGTTAACTTAGATTTTTTTTCCCAGTGTACGTACATTTGTCAAAAAAGTAACAATGTTTTAACAAATATTAACAATATTTTTCTCTACAAAAATAAATAAATTACAAAATTAAAAATGCATAACAAATCTAAATAATATATATTTTGCATTACAGAGCGAAAACGGAAAAATAATAATAAAAAGAAAAATAATCATAAGTGTAATAAATAGAATAAAATAAAAACACAATTGACAATAAAATTACATTATAAAATAGTGTTTTGCACAAAAAAAATCAAGCTTATTGTAAGGAACATTTAGATTATATTCTCATTGTGACGATATTATTTTTACATTATTAAGCATATTAAATGACTAATGCAATGGGTTGTTTTTAAAGTCATTAAAACAGAAAATGAAATACTTTAATAATACTAATTAAATTAGATTATTAAATTCATTACAATTATCAATTCTATTAATAAAAACAAAAAAAGTTAAAATAATTGATTACAAATACAGAATAGAACAATGTAACGTATAAAATAGTGACAAATAAAAAAGAAAACATTTAAAAATGATTTTTAAAAATCATTTAAAAGCCATAAATCAGGACACAAATTAATTTACTACTTAAATTTTAACAAAAATACATTTAAAAAATATATTTTTTTAAAAGGGGAAACCAAAAAAAAATTTAAATATTAAAAATGTAAAAATATAATTGATTTAAAAAGGACAAACATTTTATGAAGATGTATAGACAAACCTAAAATTATACTTTAATCTTATAAATACACTTTTAAATATTTGATTAATTTTAAATAAAACGTATAATATATCTTGATTGCATTACAGTGAGGATTTGTGTCAAAACTTTCTCCAAAATGTCCTGAAAATCATGTCACACTGCAAAAACTTGTAATCCTAAAAATAAACTTTATGCACAATATATTTCTTTGTTTTGATTTTGGAATATAATATGAACGAGACTCTTGTTCTTCAGAAGGTTCGTCAAACTGATCCTGTAGAAGTTTTACTGTAAAAGTAAAATTATAATTCTTGAAGTCATAATTAAATATTGGGTTTATTTCTTGACCCGTAGGCCATTCAGACGTCCAGCGGGATCCTGAGTTTTGGGATTGGAGTCGTATTTGCAGTGTCATTCGGAATCACTGGGAATTTGCTGACTTTATTCCGAGTTCCCATCATTACTGGAATAATGGTGAGCTGCATTTGCTTCTGCTGTAAATGCTTGAAAATAGATTTCACTGTGCAATTCATGCAGGAATACATACATACGTTCATACATAACGAGGATTATTTAACGTCTTTCAGTTTGTTTTCGCTGGGATCTTGTCTAATCTTCTGTACAGACACCCTGAGCTTCTACAGGTTGGTGTGTGCGTCTGAATAATTTAAGATTTAATTCAACCAGTTTTTGGACATCGCAAGCAGTTGTTTTGGTTTTTGTTCCAGACTTGTTTCGTCGCTAACATCGTGTGTCTGGTCGTGTCTGTGATTGGAGTGATTCTCCTGATCGTTGATCTTCAACCAGGTGGAAATACAATCCAGAACAAGGTAGAATTAACAAAAAATGATAGAATCCCTCAAAAAATGATTAAAAAACTTATATTTTATATAATGTAATATTACAATAAAAATATACAATACATACATATACATATATATATATATATATATATTATGTAATGTAATATTATTTTATTTTAATTTTAATTACATTTTTAAATTATAATTTTATTTATATTTGGCTTTAAGGTGTAAAATTTTAAATTATATATATTTATTATTTTTATACATACATTATATATATATATATATATATATATGCATGCATGAAAATTACACCAAATAAATACTGCATTAATAAAAAAAATGATTAAATATATGCACACATAAAAATATACCAAATAAAAACTGTTAATTCCACAAATAATTATGAAAATATATTGTTTAATATAATGTAATAAAATAAAAAAAAAATAAAAATAAAAACTGCATTAATTCCACAAAAAAATGATTATTTTTAGATAATGTTATATAGATATAGATATAAAAATATACCAAATACAAACTGTAAATTTCACCAAAAATAACCAGAAACATTTGTATTCTATTTTATATCTATAATATATTTTATATATAATATTGTATAACAAATTACATGTAATATTTTCAAACATTTTATATATTTCACTATAAATAATATTTTATAACGTATATAAATATTATATTTAATAATAAATCAAATCTATAATTTATTTTACAAAATATATTTTGCATAAAGAATATCAAGCCTTTTTGAAGGACAATTAATATTCTTTGCACTGTGGCGTCATTTTATGACAATTAAGAATATTAAAATGTTATGCAATGGGTTTCATTGAAATAAGGATAAATCACAGGCAATGCAACAAATTCTATTAAAATGCATGATTGAAAAAAAATACGTTCAAATTACTTTTAAATAATGCATTACAAAATGTAAGTATTATATCTTTTATGGGGGAAAAGGTCATGAAAAATGCATAATGTCACAATATAGAAAAACCTGTAATGATCTTAAAAATAAGCATTTCTGCTTAATATAATTGCAATGCTTCTTTCGTGAGTTGAAATATAAAGTGATTATGTGCTGCAGATGGAGGTTCTGGTGCTGTGTGTGACTCTGATGGACATGATCATCGCGTCGGTGCTCATATACTGGTTTTACAGAGAGAAGCGCAACCATAAACTGTGACGACGCCATCGAGCATCAGGACGGATGTGTTCACAGCCTCAGCTCAGCGTTTCTCAGAAACAACAAGAATAGAATTGAAGAACTAAAGAAAGCAGAAGCAGATTCTCATCCCTCATCAAACTGAAATCAGTCAAAATCTGCCGTGAGAACGGCACAAATACACGGGACTAAAGACAGCAATGTGACGACACGCTAAACCTCGGATATTTGCCTTTGATGTGCCTTGTTGTGTGGTGAAGTGGTGATGCTGCTTGCAGCTTTATGTGTTTATTGTGTTTTATTCCTCATAAAGCTGGATCATTTTCCTCTGTATATATTTTCACATTTATACATTGAATTAATTTCATTCAGAAAACGTTATTTCTGTACATTACTCATGAATATGTGTTAACAAACTCCTATGATTTATTTCGTGTTATTGTCAAAGTAAAAAGATGGACTCACATCTGGATGATTTGACTTTAGCAAAAAAATATACATTGTAATTTGAGCTTTTTATTACATGTAAAGCTGGAAATTATTTCTTTGTGTATATTTTTATTTTTAAATTAAAAAAGATGGACTCACATCTGGATGATTTAACTTTAATGTGTTGTTGGCAAAAAAAACCCAAAACAAAACAAAACAAAAAATATATATATATATATAAATATATAAATATGATTAACATTTTGTTTTTTTCTTTACATTTCTGTTTACAAAAAAATTGATACATATAATTTTCAACTTTAATATAATTATTGAAAGCATAAGAAAAAATTATATCTATATAAATAATATTTAAAAAAAAATAATTAATTCATATGAATAATAAATATTACATAATAATAACTCTTAATTAATTATATAATATTATTGATTATAATTTTTATATACTATATAATTTGTAATTTATTTTAATATAATTCTAAAGAAAAAATACAGAAAAAATATAATAATTATATATATATATATATATATATATATATATAATTATAATTATTATATAATACATTTCTACTTTAATATAATTATTGAAAAAATAAATTATAGCTATATGAAATGCAAATGAAAATATTTTTTAAATAATAATTAATTAATATGGATAATGAATATTACATAAGTATTACTTAATTATATAATATTATTGATTATTCATAAGAATTTATTTAATAATAATAATTTTTATATACTATACTACGGAGGGCCAAATTACTCAAAATTAAATAATTAAATAAATGTTGAAATATATAAATAAATCGTTAAATGCATCATTTAATTATTGAAAGTATAAATAAATGTATAAATATTTATTTATTTAAATATGTATTTATTTATATCACTTTTTATTTACTTAAATATTTGTTTATTTATTTAAATATTTATTTATTTACGCATTTATTTCTGCATTTATTTATTGCCTCCACATTTCATTTTGAGGTTTGCGGTTGTCGGCACGTCACTCAACAATAGTGGGCGTCACCTTTCAAGCTCGATTACTTTGATCTTTTGCCTTTTTCATGTTTTTCGCATCCAGTGTTGCCAGATTGGGCGGGTTGCCGCCCAATCGGGCTTCTTTTGATCGGCTTGGACCGGAGAATAACGCATTGGGCGGGTAGACAAAATTTGGGCTGCTTTAAAACAATTAAGCTGCCCAATCAACTGCTTTTTTCTTCGCTTTTATCTTTAGTCATGTTATTTTAATATGTTCGAGCTCAAAGTATCACAGTAAAAAAATGTGTAGTGCAGTCATCAACATCATTGAACAGAGACCTGTCAATCAATTTACCATATTTTATGTTGGTGAGATGTGATGACTCGTGAGTGACGGGGTTTTGGCGCTATAAAGGGCAAGATTTTGAATGTGCAGCTGTATATTCATTCATTCATTTTATTTGAGTGATTGCGATGGCAAAGTGGCCTAAATATAAGTTATACGATAAAAAGTTTTAGAGTGACTTAAATCTCGAACGTGGATTACACGTAGTGAGAGATGAATAGAAGATTTCTAAGTATAATTGTAACTGAAATAAGAGAACAGTTGAATGATTTAATAAAAATCAAAACTGAATATGGGGACTATACGACGCTGTCCTGCATCTGAACATCTTTTAAACAGTCCAGACTACTCTTGGCATTGACAGCTGCTGGACTTGAACAGTTTTAACTGTGCAAAGTTCTGCATGATGTTCTAAAATGTGTACTTTATGAAATACGTGCTGTAGTTCTGTCTGAAGATAAAGCACAAGACAATGGTAAGCACATTATTGTTGTTAATTGTTATTATTATTATTAAAATATTTCTGGGCATTTTAAGCATATTTTCTGACTCCCTGTAATGCATTTGCCCTGTTTTGATCCTTATTCCTGTGAAAATGATTTATCTTTATTAAGTTGGCTTGAGAAAGCTATTTAAACTTATAGTTATTATTATTCTTCTGAGACTAAAATGATCAACTCTAACTCGTCCTAGAGCTTTAACTCTACAAACTTCAGACTCAGCCCAGATCTTCAGACTTATCTGAAGTTAGTTGCTATCTCTTTTCTAACTGATCGGACTTACGATTTTCCTAAAAATGGCGATTAAATTTGGGAAAAATCCCATAGACTTACATTGACGGAATGTTCAAATGAGCCAGCACTTTTCAAATCCCAACTGTCAAAATCCCCAGAATCCTTTGAGACTCAATCAAACTTCCCTTCTATGTACTGTATTTCTAATCCATTTAAACTCATTCAAACTCATCTATCTATCTATCAATCAATCAATCAATCAATCTATCTATCTATCTATCATCTAACCATTACTATCTATCTATCGCTAGCAACCACAATCATGCTAGTAACTTGGTAATCATGATAGAAACATGCTAGCAACATGCTAATCATGCTAGAAACATGCTAGCAACTTGTTAATCATGCTAGGAACATGTTAGCAACTTTGCTAATCATGCTAGAAACATGCTTGTGACATGCTAATCATGCTAGAAACATGCTAGCAACTTTGCTAATCATGCTAGAAACATGCTAGCAACTTTGCTAATCATGCTAATACCAACTTGCTAATCATCTAGGAACATGCTAGCAACTTTGCTAATCATGTTAGAAACATGCTTGTGACATGCTAATTAGAGGGTGACACGGGAGTGGATTTTCAAATCTCTCCCGTCCCACTCCCACAAAAAAAAATCCCATCCCATCCCAATCCCACGAAAAAACTGGGAAAAAATCCCGTCCCGTCCCAATCCCGGAAGAATGACTCCCATTCCCTCCCACTCCCGTATTATGTTTTTTTTTTTTGTTTTGTTTTTTTTTTTTGGCTAGAATCTGCCAGTTACAGTAAAGAATACAGTACAGATCACAGTATGCCCGTAACTTTTTTTTTACATTAGTTGAATAAAAATGCAAAAATTTGTTTATTATTATTATTATTATTATTATTGAACTGAAAGCCATCTTAAACAAATGCACAGTGTGCATTGCACACATATTAAATTTCACTTAAATCATTCATGCAGACACATGTTTCCTATTTTAATTGGTCCATTTGAAAGTAGACATTTCACTCTATAGATATATTTTTCTCGTCTCTAAAGCAAGTATACACGGAGTTTCGAAGTGACGCGCTCAAGTTCACAGAGACAGGCTGCAGAAAGCTCGTCCTTTTTGCTTTAATCTGTTTACAAAAGCGCAACGTTTCCTTGTTTTTCTGAGTGCACACAAATAAACGTTGAGTCTTTACAAATTCGAATGATGCCTATCACTCTTATCTGTATGACCAAAAATGAGGTATTTTAAGAGCAAGTGAGCGCACCGGCGCCTCTGTCATGCAGTACCGCGCTACTATTCAGCTTCCACACTCACACAGACACTTCAAAAGCGCACATTTTTCTAGGTTAACATTAGATTGAGCGGCCATGTAAACTTGCTACTACATACATCTTTCAGATGAAAAGCCATATGGTCGATGAATGATAGGTGAGCATTTGGATCGCCTGCTGTATTACCAGTCGTTAACGATCTGTCTGTCATGAACTTGCTTAACCAGCCACACCAAAGCATACAGAAGGAGAGAATAAAGAGACGGGTCAACTAGAATTAAGTTCAAAATTACAATATATATATAAAAGGTATATTTGTCTGTAAAGTTGGGTTTCATAGCGTTACGATTCCCGGTCCCGCCCACTCCCGCTGACATTTTTTCCTGTCCCGTCCCAATCCCGTGATTATTAGTGATTTTGTTTCCCATCCCGCGGGATTCCCGTGGGAATCCCGTGACCCGCGGGATTCCCGAAAAAATGTCAGCCTCTAATGCTAATCATGCTAGAAACATGCTAGCAACTTGCTAATCATGCTAGAAACATGCTAGCAACTCGCTAATCATGCTAGGAACATGCTAGCAACTTTGCTAATCATGCTAGAAACATGCTTGCGACATGCTAATCATGCTAGAAACATGCTAGCAACTTTGTTAATCATG
>VONZ01000941.1:0-10000 GCA_012976165.1 Labeo catla
TTGTCACTTAGTATAATTTAACATTTCAAGTTGAATTAACTATTTTTGAGTTGACTGAACTTAAAATTTTAAGGCAGCCAGGTTACAGATTATTTTAAGTTGACTCAACAGTTTGTTTTTTACAGTGTACTGTTAAACAGCCCATTTAAAGAGAACACCGGGTATTAAGACTTGTATGGCTTTTAACGTAAATGATTTCTCTTACTAAAATATGTAGTAGAAACTCAAAGATTTGTGTTATTTAAAAAAAAAAAAACACACACATGGTTTTATACATATTTTGGACTATGGGGGGTGCCATTATTTTGATGACGTGAAATGGTTGCACTCGGTGAGCTACTGGTGCTACCTGTTGCTATTTTTACCGCAACACAACTAAAAAATAAAAAAATAAAATACTGATATGATGCCACATTGTGCAGCTCTTGGTTGTAATTTTCAGTCGAAGGGCAACAAGAGAAGTGATGTAAGTCTTCACTGCTTTCCTAGCGATATGAAAAGGAGAAAAGAATGGGAAGATGCCTATGGACGAATAAAACTTCCTGAAGACCTGAATCTTTGTTCTCTCCACTTCAGCCCTGATGCCTTTGAGGCTTTTAGTAGACCACAACTCAACTTAAATTCAACTTAAAATTTTAAGGCAGCTGGGTAACAAGCCCAGGTTTTAAGTTTAACAAACCAAATTTTTAGTTGCGTCAATCTAAGTTGTCACTTAGTACAGCTTAACATTTTAAGTTAACTAAACTTATTTGAGTTGACAGAGCTTAAAAATTGAAGGCAGCAGGGTAACAAATTATTTTAAGTTGACTCAACAAATAGTGTTTTTATTGTTTTTTTTATGGTGTACGCTTATATCCATTGTCACCTGTAAGGTCTTTCAGTAGCTGTGGCATCGAATCAGTATTTTATTTTCCGAGTTGTGTGTTTCAGGTTGTGTTGTGGTAAAAATAGCAACAGGTAGCGTCAGTAGCTAACCGAGTGCAACCATTTGACATCATCAAAATAATGGCACCGCCATAGTCCAAAATATGATATGAAAAAGATGTGGATTTTTTTTTAAATAACATAAATCTTTCATGGGTTTTTGCTACTATACAGTCATGTAAAAAAGTTAGACGCCCTGTTGAATTTCATGGTTTTATGTATCAGGACATAATAAAAAATTATGTCTTTAAATTTGGAAAATAAATCCTCAGATAAACATCATCACATGATATATCACACAGTGTCATTATTTATTTAAAAATACAGCCAAGAGGGAAAGGCCATGTGTGACAAACTTTGGACACCCTATGAGTCAACTGCCTGTAGATCCACTTTTAGCAGCAATTACTTAAAGCATTCATTTTCTGTGTGACTTTATCAGTCTCTCACATCGTTCTGGAGGAATTTGGACCACTCTTCTTTTCAGCGTTGCTCCAGTTTATTGAGGTTTGTGGGCATTTGCTTATGCACAGCTCTCACCACAGCATTTGAGTCAGGATGAGCTCTGGACTTTTGCACTGGGCTATTGCAACACCTTGATTCTTTTCTTTTCAGCCTTTCTGTTGTAGATTTGCTGGTGTGTTTTTAGTTAAAAAGGCGTTGTGTAAACACCATTAGCTAAACAAAACGTAGCTACTTTTAAGCTAATCTAGCTCAGAATATTAAAGGAGAAGTTCACTTCCAAAACAAAGATTGACATATAACATACTCACCCCCTTGTCATCCACGATGTTCTTGTCTTTCTTTTTTCAGTTGTAAAGAAATTGTTTTTTGAGGAAAACATTTCAGGATTTTTCTCCATATAATGGACTGATATGGTGCCCGAGTTTGAACTTCCAAAATGCAGTTTAAATGTGACTCCAAATGATCCCAAATGCGGTTGTAAACGATCCCAGCTGAGGAAGAAGGGTCTTATCTAGCAAAACGATCGGTTATTTTCATTAAAATAATACAATTTAAATACTTTTTAATCTCAAATGCTCATCTTGTCTTTCTCTCCCTGAACTCTGTGTATTCTGGCTCAAGACAGTTAGTGTATGTCGAAAAACTCCAATCGTATTTTCTCCCTCAACTTCAAAAATCATTTCAAAATCATCCTACATTGCAGAAGTACCGACCCAGTCTTTGCAAAGTGAACATGCAAAGATGATCAAACAGCCTTAACAAAAAAGGTAAAACAGCGATATAGGACGATTTTGAAGTTGAGGGAGAACATGAGATGGGAGTTTTTCGACATGCCCTAACTGTCATGAACCAGAACATAAACAGTCCAGGCAGAGTAAGACAAGACGAGTGTTTGACATTAAAAAGTATATAAATTGTATTATTTTTATTAAAATAACCGATCGTTATGCTAGATAAGACCCTTCTTGCTCAGCTGGGATCGTTTACAACCGCATTTGGGATTGTTTGAAGCCGCATTTAAACTGCATTTTGGAAGTTCAAACTTGGGGCACCATATCAGTCCATTATATGGAGAAAAATGCTGAAATGTTTTCCTCAAAAAACATAATTTCTTTACGACTGAAGAAAGAAGGACATGAACATCTTGGATGACAAGGGGGTGAGTACATTATTTGTAAACCGTTGTTCTGGAAGTGGACTTCTCCTTTAAGTCTAAAAATAATGTGAAATAATGTGGGCGGGACTTGTTTTTGTAGACTGGATTTGATTGGATAATTAAAATCCAGCTACATTATTATCGGATAATATTATTTGTTCCCACTTGCATGGCTTCAGGAGAAAAAAAAAAAGTTGTTTCACAGGTTTTGATAAAAGTTGAGGGGAAATAATTGTTCTTCAGAATAAAGTTCTCTGAAAAATTTAGCATAAAAAGTTGAGGGACATCTATTAAAATACGCTGCAATGATATTTTCGCCCACTTGCATGGCCTTGACCAAAAAAAAGGTCATTTTAAATGTGAAGAACATTATATTTTGTTAAAAGCTAGAGAAAATAAACTTTTTTTTTTCTTAGTTGCACTGATTTAGAATAATAAAAGTAAATTTTTTGTAAATCATTGTTCTGGAAGTGGACTTCTCCTTTAAGGATTTTAATTAGTGTGGCAGCATTAAACCTAAATTTATACTAAACACAATTTAAATGTTTTTGTTTTAGTCAAAAACATAGTGGAAACACATAAAAATGTAATTATTTTGCTTTTTACACAGGAAATGCATCACTGGATCATTTATTGCATATTTGAATCATTAATTTCTTGACTTCCTCCAGTCATTTGGCAGTAAAAAAATCCAAATCTTGCTTTTATGTAATTGGTTATTTAACAAAAAAAACATATAATTGGATGTGATTGCATCACATCGTGCAGCAGTTTCACACTCTGTGGAAGGGGGCCTGTTTTCAGTCACAAACCACAAAACCTCAGCGTACATCTCCTCTGGTTTATTACACATTGATAGATCAGCCAGGCTAGTAAATCTGGGCTTTGCACTAACCTCAAGATAACCTGCCAATAATCTCAAAATGGCCAAATATCGTTCGATTAATCGCCTGGCTGATATAGCCATCGCTAATAACCCCGCAGAAATGTTGTGGTTTGTTTACTTCTCCGAGATTAAAAACAGGCTTTTTGTAGCTGAATAGAAGAAGACAATGGAAAATATACTTAGTTTTTTTATTCAGATGGAGATATAAATATATGTGTGTGTGTGTGTGTGTGTACTTGTTTTTGCTACATTGTGGGGACAAGGATAGTAAAACCTGAAATTTTGCGGTCCCCACAATGTTAAAAAATTATTAAAAATAGTAAATGATGTTTATCTGAAAGTGTAACAGTGCAAACATGTTTTCTGTGAGGGCTAGGTTTTGGGTTAGGGTTGTGTTAGGGGATAGACAATATCGTTTGGTCAGTATAAAATCTATAGAAGTCTATGGAAAGTCCCCACAATTCACAAAAACAAACGTGTGTGTGTGTGTGTGTGTGGTAAAGTAAGCGACCGTCCCTTTCACGACCCCACCAGACGGAATAACACACACGTACAGGTTGTCAAGGAAACAAACTTGTCACATCTTCATTACTTTTAATTGTTTTTCTTCTTGATGGGCTGTACGTGTTATGATTTAATGTTTCAATAATCAAAACCAGCAGGCACAATTACAACAGAAAAATGCACAAGCTGTTTTATTCTAGGTTTTGCAGTCCAGCTGGACTGTGCGTGTGTGTGTGTGTTTGAATCTTTTATTTGGATGCGTTTATTGGGCTCCACCTCGTCTTGCCAACATTTTGACCTAAAACTTTGGCCTCGTGCAGTCGGTTTTGATGAAGTCATAGAGTTACACCCCGTCTTTGCACACATGCGTTGGCTGTTTTCACGACATTTGTTTGCCTTGCATCTTTTTTGCAGGTTTCCGAGAAACTCCACTGTAAAACTTTTTTTGTTGTTGCAACCCCAGAAATTCAGTTTTTACTTGTAGGACTGCTCTGAGAAATGTCATGGAGAATGTGTCACATTCATTCCCTGAAATAGCTACAGTATATGTGTGTAGAAAATGCAGTTATTTCTGGTAACTTTTTGATTTAGCATCTCACAGCAGGAAACATGGATGCCAGTTTAACTCGTATTTTGACAGTAGGTCTTTTTGAAATGTACAAATAAATAGAAATATTTATAATTGCTTATTTAATTTGGGTTTAAAAACTTCTAAATGTAACAAATAACTTTAAATTAAATAATTATACTTTACATTAAAATAGATAATTGATTCATTTCAATTTAAAATATTTATTTAATTTTAATTTTTTAATTTTTTTCTGAGTGAATGAGCTTGAAAATTGAATATCTGAATGAAAAAAAACAAAAACAAACATTTTTCAATCAGAAATTGCTAGTAAGTTTCATAAAAATTACAGAGAAATCAAGTAATGCATTGAATTAAATGTAACATTTTAAAATACTAAAATTGTAATTTCTTCTAAAACATACTCAAATATTCTTTTTTTATTTACTTTACAAAAAGCATTTTTACAGTGTTAATATTTTATTTATTAACTATTTATATAAATGTATTTAGTAATTATGAATTACTAAACAATTATTTAAATCCCATAAATTATTTTCTTCCTGTTTATTATTATTATTATGATGATGATTATTATCATCATTATTCCAGGGAAATTTCCCTGAAGAAATTATATTCTTCATCAGTTGCTCCAAAAATTAGAATTGAAGACTACTTTAAATCAAAATTGATTCTAATTATTATTAAAAAAAAAAAAAAATAATAATAATAATAATAATAATTGTAAACTTGCTTCTGATTGTATTGTGCATTCATCAATGCATTTTATATTAAAACAATTAATTAGTTGAGTTAATCATTTAATTTAATCACATTTATTATCTTTAATCTTTTTTACTATTAAAACTTAATATATATCGAATATATATTTAAATATAATAATATAGATATAAATAGATTAATAGATTAAATATAATAATATATAATAATAAAGATATAAAATATTTAATTTAAATATTTAATCATATTTGTACTTTAATAAATAACTTTAAATTAAATAATTATACTTTACATTAAAATAGGTAATTGATTCATTTCAATTTAAAATATTTATTTAATTTTAATTTTTTTTTTTTTTTTAATTGATAGTTAAAAATTTAGACCTGACAATTAAACGATTTCTTTGTTTTTTAAGTGCGACTACTGGATTTCTATAGTTTAATTGTTAAACTACAAATTTAGACCAAACAATTAATCGATTCAATTCCTTTTTTTATTATTATTTTTTTTTTTTTTTGATACTCCTAGATTTATGTTGTTTAATTAATAAACTACAAATTTAGACCTGATAAGTAGTTGATTTTTTCATTTTTTTAAGTGATACTCCTAGATTTCTATTGTTTATTTGTTAAACTACAAACGTAGACCTGGTAAATTAATCGATTTCTTTGTTTTGTTTAAAGTGATACTACTAGATTTCCATATTTAACTGATAAACTACAAATTTAGACCTGATAATTAGTTCATTTCTTCATTTTTTTTCTAAGTGATACTCCTAGATTTCTATTGTTTATTTGTTGAACTACAAATTTAGACCTAATAATTGATCAATTTCATAGTTTTTTCAAGTAATATTACTAGATTTCCATAGTTTAATTGATAAACTACAAACTTAGACCTTGTAAATTAATCGATTTCTTTGTTGTTTTTTTTTAAAGTAATACACTAGATTTCTGTAGTTTAATTGATAAACTACAAATTTAGACCTGACAATTAATTGATTTCATTTTTAAGTAATACTCCTAAATTTCCATATTTAATTGATAAACTACAAACTTAGACCTTGTAAATTAATCGATTTCTTTGTTGTTGTTTATAAGTAATACTCTAGGTTTCCGTAGTTTAATTGATAAACAACAAACTTAGACTTGATAATTAATTGATTTCTTTGTTGTTTTTAAAGTGATACTCCTAGATTTCTGTAGTTTATTTGTTAAATGACAAATTTAAACCTAATAATTAATCGATTTCCTCATTTTTTTATTTGATACTCCTAAATTTCCATAGTTTATTTGTTAAACTACAAATTCAGATCTGACAATTATTCTATTTTTAAGTCATGCTCGTAGATATTTATTTCCATATTTAGTTGATAAACTACAAATTTAGACCTGATAATTAGTTGATTTCTTAGTTTTTTTTAAGTGATACTACTAGATTTCCATATTTATTTGTTAAACTACAAATTTACACCTAATAATTAATCAATTTCTTAGTTTTTTTAAGTAATATTCCAAGATTTCCATAGTTTAATTGTTAAACTACAAATTTAGACCTGAAAATTAATTGATTTCTTCATTTCTTTTAAGTGATATTACAAGATTTCCATATTTAATTGAAAAAAAAACTACAAATTTAGACCTGACAATTAATCAATTTTTAAGTGACACTCATAGATTTACATATTTATTTGTTAAACTACAAATATAGACCTGATAATTAGTTGATTTCTTTGTTTTTTAAAGTGATAGTACAAGATTTCCATATTTAATTGAAAAAACTACAAATTTAGACCTGACATTTAATCGATTTTTAAGTGATAATTGTAGATTTTATTATTTAGTTGATAAACTACAAATATAGACCTGATAATTAGTTGATTTCTTTGTTTTTTTTAAGTGATAGTACAAGATTTCCATATTTAATTGAAAAAACTACAAATTTAGACCTGAGAATTAGTTTTTTTTAAATGATACGCCTAGATTTCCATAGTTTAATTGTTAAACTACAAATTTAGACCTGAGAATTACTTTTTGTAAAGTAATATTCCAAGATTTCCATAGTTTAATTGTTAAACTACAAATTTAGACCTGACATTTAGTCGATTTCCATAGTGATAATTGTAGATTTTATTATTTAGTTGATAAACTACAAATTTAGACTTGATAATTAGTTGATTTCTTTGTTGTTTTATAGTGATACTACTAGATTTCCATAGTTCAACTGATAAAGTACAAATGTAAAAATGATAATTAATTGATTTCTTCATTTTATTTTAAGTGGTGCTACTAGATTTCCATAAATAAGGTGCACTTTAAAAACGAAATAATCTAAACAAATAAGTTTAGATGAATGGGTGCTTTTCTTTATAAACTCACCAAAATTGCTCCATTTATTAGTAAACAATATTACAGAAAATGAATGTCAATGTGATCATCATGTTTATAAATAATCAAACTCTTTGTACTCAACAGGTTCATTCACTCAGAAGCGGAGTGACATCTTGATTTAGACGCAGTGTGAACATGTCCAGAGAGTTGCCACATCTGCAAAAAGTCAACGCTAAGTGGTCCTGCTATCGCACGGGGTAATCTAGAAACAATTACTTGAGTCGGTAAGTCACTGTTTCAGACCTAACGTGAGATTTCCTAGAGAGAGAGCAGGAATGTTGATGACTTCTGGTACATCTAAAGGAAATGAAGGTTTTCCTACGTTTGAGATGTGTTGGAGTAGCCAAACCCTCGGCTCAATTTTTCCAACACCTCATAAAGCGTGAGCTGTGCATGTGCGTGAGGCCTGAAATGATTCACGGCACCATGGAAACACAACTCGCGGCTTCCTGCCGCACATATGGAGACGGTAAGGTCCGCCTGTGATCTCATATCAAAAACACTGTTAGGACTCTGAAGTTCAAGCTGCTCTCTAGAGGACACATTCATCTCAGGAACTTCTTAAAGGTGTAGTTCACCCCTCACCTTCATGACGCTCCAAATCTGTGAGACGGACTTTCTTCTGTCAAGGAGAAAAAGAGAATATTTGAAGAACACTGTTGTTCACGCAGTTCTGGTTTATACAACAGAAGCATATTGTCAAGCTTGAAAAGTGAATATATGAATGAAAAAAAACCAAACAAAAACAAACATTTTTCAATCAGAAATTGCTAGTAAGTTTCATAAAAATTACAGAGAAATCAAGTAACGCATTGAATTAAATGTAACATTTTAAAGTAGAAATACTAAAATTGTAATTTCTTCTAAAACATACTCAAATATTTTTTTATCCACTTTACAAAAAGCATTTTTACAGTGTTAATATTTTGTTTATTTATTAACTGCTTATATAAATGTATATAGTAATTATGAATTACCAAACAATTATTTAAATTCCATAAATTATTTTCTTCCTGTTTATTATTATTATTATTATTATTATTTCAGGGAAATTTCCCTGAAGAAATTATATTCTTCATCAGTTGCTCCAAAAATTTGAATTTAAGACTACATTAAATCAAAATTGATTCTAATTATTATTAATAAATAAATAAATTAATTAATAATAATAATAATAATAATAATTGTAAACTTGCTGATTGTATTGTGTATTCATCAATGCATTTTATATTAAAACAATTAATTAGTTGAGTTATTCATTTAATTTAATCACATTTATTATCTTTAATCTTTTTTTACTATTAAAACTCATTGTTTACTATTAAAACTTAATATATATTGAATATAGATTTAAATATAATAAAATAGATATAAATAGATTAATAGATTAAATATAATAATATAATAATAAAGAGATAAAATATTTAATTTAAATATTTAATCATATTTGTATATATATATACACATATATATTTAATGAATCATATTTGTGCATCTAAAACATTAGTAAACTGATTTTATTATTAAATTGTAACATTTAATCATTTCAAATATTACATTTAATTTTTAATCATATTTGGACATATATTTATTAATTTTTAAGGCCTTTTTACTATTAAAACAATGTTTAAATATATATTTAATTAATCATTTGTGCATATAAAAATCGTATTATACTCTTTTTTTTATTATTATTAAACTGTAATATTTAATCATTTCAAATATTAAATGTAATTATGTAATCATATTTGTACATACAAATGTGTTAATTTCTATGGGATGTAATTTTATCATTAAAATATTGTTTAAATATATTTTAAATTTAATTATTCATATTTGATTAATCATATTTGTGCATATAAAACAAATACTTTTTTATTATTAAAATGTAATATTTAATCATTAAAAATATTATATGCATTATTTAATTCTATTATTAAAAAGTAATATTTAATCATTTCAAACATGAAATGTAATTTAATCATACTTGTGTTTTTACTATTAAAACAGTGTTTAAATATATAGTTAATCATACACAAAACCTTAGTAGTAGTATTTAATCATTTATATTTTGTATATATAAAGCAAAGTAAATGTGATCTTTAATGTGCTGTGTTTAATATTAAAAAATTATCAAATATTTTATCATGTTTATACAAAACATAAAAGTAGATTTTATAACTCTTTTTTTCCCACAGATGTTCCCTGTTTGAATAAAATTTTTTTTCAAATATTGTTTAAATAGTGTTATCACGCCATATTTTTCCAGAGAAATGAATCACATGGCATCACAACCAATAATATAACAGCTTACTTTTCACTGTCCAATCAAAATCGAGTGGATGAACTCAAGTCTATTATTTATA
>VONZ01000941.1:15000-273770 GCA_012976165.1 Labeo catla
ATAATGTTGAAACTGAAAAACAGTAGGTAATTCACTTCATTTTTTACTGAAGTTCACAAAAAAAACAGGCGCTTTTAACTCTGACAGGCTTTAAATCACCTGTAAAACACAATTTACCTGATTTCCCCTGGGAAAACGAGTCCGAACAGGAATTGCCCAAAAGATCTGATTGCAACCATGTGCTTTACGTCATGTTTTCGGTCTCCTCCAGGTTGTGTTTGGATCGCTGCCCTCAGTGGAGGTGTAATCATTCACTGTACAGTGCAAACGTCAGCTTTACTGGAACCAGATGGAGAGACCAATCCTGTGTTTACCTGGACCGGCGGACACGTATATGACCGTCCCTGAACGACACGTGAAATCTGGCCTCAGGTCAACCAGAAAGGCTGTTCTCCATCCAGACCGGAGGAGCTGAAGTATGTGCGCGCAAACACACTTACAGATGTATATACATGTATATACACACGTTTGTAAAGCGGATCCGGTTACGTTGCTCTGAGGTCTGGCTTTGGGCCAGCTGTCTGCAGAACTGCACGTGATTAACTACGAGCAAAACAAGAAAGAAAGCGAGAGAGAGAGAGATATTTATGCCTCCAAAGCAGCTGTAAAGCCTCTCGTGAGCTGTTTTCCTTTCAATGTGAAACGGCCCCCTCAGCGCAAAACCTCAACAATATCCACCCTGCTGTGCTGCCTGACACGTTTAAGATTGTCTCCACACTCCAGTACAGGGGTATTGTGGTTTTAAATAGACGTTTTTTTTTTTTTATGTTTAATATTCACATTTTTAAATCAAATGTAAATTCATGTCCCAGTCACATTTTCTTGGTTAAATAAACACTGCAATTTTATGTTCAGATTAACAATGTAATCAATGTTATGTTTATTAAAGCCAAGTATGAATCTCATCAAGCATCTTACATTTAATCCAAAATAACTCAGCTATTCTTTTTTCAGGTCATCAGTCATCAAAGCTTGGTGAATATTGATCACAGACACAGAGGTTTACTTTACTTAGAATTTCACCAAACTGATCAGTGAATCACTAAAAACTTCCACAGATCATGTTTTCATGCATTTTAAGTCTTTTGACGTATCAAAATGGTTATACGCTACCAGTCAAAAGTTTTTGAACAGTAAGATTTTTTATGTTTTTTAAAGAAGTCTCTTCTGCTCGCCAAGCCTGCATTTATTTGATCCAAAGTATAGCAAAAACAGTCAAATTTTGAAATATTTTTACTATTTAAAATAACCTTTTTCTATTTTAATATATTTTAAAATGTAATTTATTCCTGTGATTTCAAAGTTGAATTTTTAGCATCATTACTCCAGTCACATGATCCTTCAGAAATCATTATAATATTGTGATTTGCTGCTCTAAAACATTTATTATTATTATTATTATGTTAAAAACTGCTGAGTAGGTTTTTTTTTTCAGGTTTCTTTCATGAATAGAAAGTTCTGAATAACAGCTTTTATCTGAAATAGAATTTTTTGTAACATTATAAATGTCATCACTTTTGGTCCATTTAAAGCATCCTTGCTAAATAAAAGTATTAATTTCTTTTCCAAAAAAAAAAAGAAAAAATATATATACTGACTCCAAGATTTTGAATGGTATAGTGTATAATGTTACAAAAGCTTTCTATTTCAGGTAAATGCTGATCTTTGGATCTTTCTATTCATCCAGAAAAAAAGTGAAAAAATGTACTCGACTGTTTTAAATATTGATAACAATTAAAAATAATAAAACATGTTTCTTGAATAGCAAGTCAGCATATAAGATTGATTTCTGAAGGATCATGTGACACTGAAGACTGGAGTAATGATGCTGAAAATCAGCTTTGAAATCACAGGAATAAATTACATTTTAAAATATATTCAAATAGAAAGCAGTTATTTTAAATAGTAAAAATATTTCACATTTTTACTGTTTTTGCTGCACTTTGGATCAAATAATTGCAGGCTTGGTGAGCAGAAGAGACTTTTGTTTAAAAAAACATTACAAATTTTACTGTTCAAAACCTTTTGACTGGTAGCGTATATACCATTTTAATACAAATTTTTACTGTTTTTGCTGTACTTTGAATCAAATAAATACATCAGAAATGACTTCTTTAAAAAACATTACAAATCTTTAAAAATCAAAAACTGTTAGTGTATCCGTGTTAGTTATTTTTTTTTTAAGTTAAGTTTTTTTAAGTTTTTTATTTAATATTTTGCACTTCTAGGGAATTTTACGGTACTAAAATACAGTTTATATTTCTTTTAAAAAATAGGTTTTAATTTTATACGAAAATTATATTATGTTCCGAATTTGAGGTTGGTATCACGAAAAAAATAGCTTTCAGAAAGATTTTGTTTAGGCGCAGTACCAAACGAAATTCGCTTCCCGTTCATTTCCAGTATGGTAATTTTTGACTGTGAACTGTACAAGGCTGACTTTTTTTTTTCAGGACAGTTTACCCTTTTTGAATCATGATATTTTTTTTAAGTTAAAAAAAATCTAAAAAAACAAAACATAACATTTTTGGTCAAAAATGGCTGAAGAAACGGTATATCAGAAATAGCTTTATTTACCAAGTATGTGTGCACATACAAGGAATTTGTTTTAGTGACAGAAGCTTCCTGTACATAAAATAAAGTATAGTGTCCTGTCCACCAGCCTGATTATGTTGGAAGATGAACTGAAACCAACAAACCAGCTTAAACTGGTTTAAGTTGTCATTTTCATCAGGGTTGGCACTCATTCTTTATCCTGACCTGACCAAGTATTTGAGGTTTTTCTGAAACAATACGTCAAGTAAACTGCTCTCACGTGGCACTTTAACAGCTTTTAACTGCTCTCAGCGAGTCTCTTTATCTACCTGTGTGGCCACAATAACTGTGTGTAAGTCTCTGTGTTTTACAGACGCTGCCTGTGACCATTAACAGTGAGTATGGATCAAAGTGTACTTTTGATAGGTGCAGGATTTTCAGTTTAATGTGGTTTATTATGGCATTTTGTCTCTCTGTGCCAGCTGGAAACTGTTTCGTACTGTCTGGGTCAGTGTAGGTGTTTGTATATGTGGGTCACCAACATTAAACCAATTAGATTTGCAGTAATGTTTCGCAACTGCAGAGACACACAAACACATTCCAGGTCTTGAGGTGCGGCTTATTTTTTAATTTTTTTTTGCCAGGGGGAAGTGTGTGTTTGTCAGAAGCTCCAGTCATACACTGGTGTGTGTGTGTGCAAATATGTGTGCAGTGTTCTTAATCACCCTGTCAGGAGCCCGCAGGCCTGCATGCTGTGCCTCTGTCATGGGGTCTGTATTGCCGTAGTTTGTGTATACGTGTGTGTGTGTGTGAACATGTCCACATGTTTGTTCACGTTGAGTGAACTACACTCCCGCAGGGTTGGAAAAGGAAAGCAGATTTAGCGCATCAGCAAAAAAATCAGCTGTTTATTCATAATAAATATATTATCTGCTTATGCCTTATTCCAGATTTCCTTACTGCAGTAAATAGACATAGATTCCGCATCGCAGTGTCTCCTCGAAATATTGGATGAGTAAAAAATACACTCACATACTTAGATATCACCACTTTGTTACGTCAAAATAAGACGTAAAATGTCATAAAAACATGATCCGTGGGAGTTTTTAGTGAGTAATTCGCTTGGTGAAATTTTGAGTAAATCTCAATATTTGATGACTGAACTGAAATTTTAAAAAATAGTTAAAAGATAACTATTAAAACGAATAGATGAATATAAGTTCTCAAATGAAATGTATTGTTTAAATTTAGTAGATTACATCCATTCGAAGACACGAACAGATGTGAATTCATGCCGGGCGATGCGTTTGCTGCGAACACACGATATTCGCCTCAATCTCGTTTTCCGTGCAAGTTGTAAAATTTCAACTGGAGTGGGAAATTTGCATTTTGTGTGTCATGCAAGCCAAACAGTGAATAGCTAATTGACACGCCCATCAGAAAATGGAAGAGAGCATGCGCAATGTTTTTATTTGCGCGTGTGACGCGGAAAACATCCCGCGAGTAATCTAGAGCAGTGTTTCCCAACCCTGTTCCTGGAGGCACACCAACAGTGCACATTTTGGTTGTCTCCCTTATCTGACCAGTATATTTCTGGTCCTCGAGTCTCTACTAACGAGATGATGAGTTGATTCAGGTGTGTTTGATCAGGAAAAGTTGGAAAATGAGTAGTGTTGGTGTGCCTCCAGGAACAGGGTTGGGAAACACTGATCTAGAGTGAGTAACGCAATGTGAATATTCGATTCGTTTTTGGTGTGCACTCACCATTATTTGTTTCATGCCCAAATGAATCTGCATGTTTCAATGAATCAAGTAAATGAGTCAATGAATTGCTCAAACATAGCTACCTGGCGCCACCTACCGGCGAAACAATCTACTACAGAAGGAATCACTGAACAATCTGTTCCATTTTGATGAAAGACTCGATTATTTGATAAATCGTGCACTGGAATATATTTGATTTCATGACTTTAAGGCATATTATTAGCAGTATTTGCTAACATATTAGCAGTATTTTGATTAACAAACTAGAGTTCTTTATAATTTACGCATTTTATTATTAAAACACATGGCCAAACAAAAAAAAAAACAAGAAAAACTGCACAAATAAAGAAAAACTATGGAATTCTGGGGCACAGATGTTTCGTTTGGGATCCCCTTCCTCCCAAAAAAAACACCTTAAATGAATACACCCGGCCCTTATATTCCCAGGACCATACCATTAATGACAGAGGGGTCATCCAAACATAATACATTTAAATGACTTAATTATCTAAATTAAACAAATTCACATTATATTTAAATCACAACAAAGCAAAACCAACACAAGTCAAAACCCATATTAATATACACCAACACAAATTATAAACAAAACAACAACAATCTTTGTCTTTGCTCGTTGTTACACCTTCCATTCACCAGCGTGCACTCTAGAGTATGGAAAGTAATTATTAGGAGCTACTGCCCTCCTTTAGTGCGCATAAAGACGACAAACTTAACTTCCTAACAAAAGCATACGTATTTAGACAAATCAAACAAAACGTACAAACAATACAATACACAAACCCCACATATCACAACTTAAACATTTATCGCATTTAAATCAAATTAAATTAATTTATGTGCAGCCTCGGCCATCACAAAGTGACACTAAAAACATCCCGTGAATAAACTAGAGTGAGTAACATGCTGCGAATATCTGCTTTGCTTTTAGTGTGCACACACAATTACTCGTTTCGCGCCCAAATGAATTAGTGTTTTTCAACGAATCCAGTAAATAAGCTAATTCTTGCTCAAATATAGTTGCTTGGCGCCGCCTACTGGCATAATGATGTAATCTACAGAAAGAATCACTAAACGATCCGTTTAATTTCGATTAAAGACTCAAATATTTGATTCTTTATAATGTCAGTTGATAAACCACATGTGATGTTTTTATTTGCGTGAGTGATATGAAAAACATCTAGCGAGTAATCTAGAACCAGTGAATATTTGCTTCGCTTTTGGTGTGCACACACCATTCTTGTTTTGCGTCCTAATGAATCGGCATGTTTCAACGAATCAAGTAAATGAGTCAATGAATTGCTCAAACATAGTTACTTGGCGCCACCTACAGGCATAACGATGTAATATGCAGAAAGATTCACTGAACGATCAGTTTTATCTGATTCTTTATATTGTCAATTGATAAAGCACATGTGATGTTTTTATTTGTGCGAGTGACACGAAAAACATCCAGCAAGTAATGTAAAATGAGCACATATTCACTTTGCTTTTGATGTGCATATGCCATTCTTGTTTTGCGTCCAAATGAATCGGCGTGTTTCAACGAATCAAGTACGAGTCAGTGAATCACTCAAACACAGTTGCTTGGCGCCACCTACTGGCGAAACAGTGGAATCTGTTTAATTTTAATGAAAGACTCAAATATTTGATTCTTTATCATGTCAATTGATAAACCACTTGTGATGTTTTTATTCGTGCGAGTGACGAAAAACATCCAGCGAGTAATCTAGAAAGAGTAATGCAATTCGAATATTTGCTTTGCTTTTGGTGTGCACATGCCATTCTTGTTTTGGGTCCAAATGAATCACTGTGATTCAACGAAACAAGTAAATGAGTCAATGAATCCCTCAGACATAGTTACTTGGCACCACCCACTGGTGTAAAGATGTAATCTACAGAAATAGAAACACTGAAGAGTGATATTTATAAATATTTGCTTCGGTTTTGGTGTGCACATGCCATTACTTGTTTTGCATCCAAATGAATTTGCATGTCTCAACGATTTACGCAAACGAGTCAACGAAACGCTCAAACATAGTTACTTGGTGCCACCTACTGGCGTAATGATGTAATCTACAAAAAGAATCACTGAATGATCCGTTTCATTTTGATTAAAGACTCAAATATTTGATTCTTTATAATGTCAGTTGATAAACCACATGTGAAATTTTTATTCACGCAAGTGACGCAAAAAACATTCAGCGAGTAATCTAGAATGAGTAACGCAATGCGAATATTTGCTTCGATTTTGGTGTGAACACACCATTACTTGTTTCCAAATGAATCGGCGTGTTTCTATGAATCAAGTAAATGAGTTTATGAATCACTCAAACATAGTTTCTTGGTGCCACCTACTGCCGTAAAAATGTAATTTACAGAAAAGAATCACTGAACAATCTGTTTCATTTTGATTAAAAACTCAAATATTTGATTCTTCATCATGCCAGATGATAAACCACGTGATGTTTTTATTCAGACAAGTGACGCGAAAAACATCCAGCGAGTAATCGAGAACGAGTAACGCAATGTGAACATTTGCTTCGCTTTTGGTGTGCACATGCTATTGTTGTTTTGCGTCCAAATGAATCGGCGTGTTTCAACGAATCAAGTAAATGAGTCAATGAATCACTCTAACATAGTTGCTTGGCGCCACCTACTGGCATAACAATGTAATCTACAGAGTCACTGAACAGTTTCATTTTGATAAAAGATTCAAATATTTGATTCATTATAATGTCAGTTGATAAACCACGTGATATTTTTATTTGCATGAGTGACGCAAAAAACATCCAGCGAGTAATCTAGAAAGAGTAATGCAATGCGAATATTTGCTTCGATTTTGGTGTGAACACACCATTACTTGTTTCCAAATGAATCTGCGCATTTTTATGAATGAAGTAAATGAGTCAATGAATTGCTCAAACATAGTTACTTGGCGCCACCTACTGGCGTAATGATGAAATCTACAGAAAGAATCACTGAATTAAGTTGATGAGTCAATGAATCACTCTTAGTTGCTGGGCGCCACCTACTGGCGTAACGATGTAATTTACAGAAAGAATCACTGAAAAATCTGTTTCATTTTGATTAAAGACAAATATTTGATTCTTTATAATGTCAGTTGACAAACCACATGTGATAATTTTATTCACGTGAGTGACGCGAAAAGCATCCAGCGAGTAATCTAGAATGAGTAACGCAATGCGAATATTTGGTTCACTTTTGGTGTGCACATGCCATTCTTGTTTGCATCCAAATGAATCGGCGTGTTTCAACGAATCAAGTAAGTGAGTCAACAAATCGCTCAAACATAGTTACTTGGCGCCACCTACTGGCGTAACGATGTAATCCACAGAAATAATCACTAAACGATGCATTTAATTTTGGTGAAAGATTCAAATATTGACAAATCATGATTTCATGTTTGAGAGTAATTCTAAACAACAAAGTAAAATAACGTTTAATACTTGCAATATGTGCTGTTTTCTCCAATAACTGTCTGTATGGAGCGTCCATATTGGATTTAAGAGCTGTAATTGAAGAAATACAACTATGTTTTTGTATTTTGCTTACACAATGACTTGAACTGTAGTTTGGACTACTTTAATGTGACTTTTATGGAGTTTTTGTGTCATTTTGGAACCTAAAGCCTCAGTTTGCATTGACTTTCAATAATAGCGAGGATGTTCTTCAGATGTTCTCCTTTTGGGTTTCACAGAAGAAACAAAGTCGAGTCGAGGGATGACGTGAGGGTGAGTTTGACCTATTAACCTGTTCGTGAACCTAAATTAAATCTTGACCAGTTTGAACGAGTAGAAGCAGGTCTGCAGATCTGAGGTGAATTCGTAATCGAGGTCAAATCCAGCGTTTCCTCAGAGGCTGGAGTGTGTGACAGCAGCTGCTGAGGACACGCTGTGAAACTTGTGCGATGACACACACACACACACAGATCACCTCTAAAAATACCCCTCACTCAGGAAACGGCACATCACAAACGCGAACGCCATCAGGGAGTGTTTGTGGCCCGATTTGCCGGCATCTCTGTCTCTGTTTACCGCGTGCCGCCACATCCTGCGATCCTGTAAAATAAATATTTAGCTTTCTTTCGTTTTCCATGTCGCTATTTGTTGAAACGCACAATTTGATTAAACCCGCTCGTCTCGCCTGAGTGGGTTGTTTTGAGATTTTTGGATAAGTTGTTTACGTAGACCTACTTCGTTTATCGCACGTTTGTTTTAAACAAACAAATTAGCAGATGCCGTTAAAACAGTCAGCGAATTCCTCCGAAGCAAATGAGTCATATGATTTACTCTTTTAATAAACAACAAAGTTGTTTTCCTCCAAGTAGAGCGTGACACTGTTTTGCAGCTAGCATAGATGCTTTTTAAAGCAATTTATTAATTTATTTACCCTCTCTTAGGTGTCTTATAATGTTAAATAATATGACATTGGCTGATTTTTATATTTAACGTTTGTTTTTTGTGTTTGTTTGTTGTTGTTTTTTTAATGGCTCAACAGGTATAGTTGATGTCCTCAGAAAAGTACTTATTGAGATCAACTGATTGTCAGAATCATTTTTAGTTGTTTTTACTGATAATTGTTGATAATTAGTAATTTTAATTATATTAATTTTAAATAATATCATGAATGTTATGAATTTAGAAAAAATGTGAATTAATTTTTACAAATTCTTTAAAAATTTAAATTGCAGTCCTTATTTATGTCCTTATTTAAAATTGTTGCATAGTTACAACAATTTTTATAAACAATTTATAACCGTTACCTTATCCTGTTTATGCTCATATAATTTTTAATTTTAATTTAATTTTTATTGTATTTCACATATCTTATTATATATCATTAATCTTCTCTCAAAATAATTGTTAGTCACAGTCCTTATTTATACAATTTTATAAATAAGGACTTATTTATAATATATTAGAAAGAAGTAAAATATACATGTTATATCTATAATATGTATTTATTTTATTTTTGTAATTTATTGTACTTTTATCTTTCATGGCTTATTATATTACGTACATTAATTTTCTCTTAAAATAAAATTGTTTACCCCCATTTAATTTAATTTTATTTTATTTTATTTAATTTAATTTATTTTATCATCTCTAAATAATTATTTGTTGGCATCCTTTTTAATAATGGTTTCCTCTGTTTGTTTGCCCCAATTTAATTTTATTTTATTTTATTTTTATTTCTCAAGGCTTGTTATACTATATCAGTCTTCTCTCAAAATAATTATTAGTTGTAGTCCTTATTTATAAAATTGTTTTGTGTTTACCCACAGATTTTTATTTTATTTTGCAACTCTTATTATACTACATCAGTCTTTTCTCAAAATGGTTATTATTTGAAGTCATTATTTATAAAATTGCTTTCTGTTAACACACAGATTTTATATTTTATTTTATTTTATTTTATTTTATTTTATTTTATTTTATTAATCTCTAAATAATTATTTGTTGCAGTCCTTTTTTATAATGGTTGTTTCTGCTTGTTTACTTCCATTTTATTTTATTTTATTTTATTTTATTTTAAAAAGCCTTTCTCAAGGCTTGTTATACTATATCAGTCTTCTCTCAAAATAATTAGTAGTTATAGTTTATATTTATAAAACTGTTTTATGTTTGTCCACAGAATTTTATTTTATTTTATATCTCTACATAATTGTTTGTTGCAGTCCTTTTTTTTTTTAAATGGTTGTCTCTGCTTGTTTACCTCCATTTTATTTTATTTTATTGCATTTCATTTTAGTTTATTTTAAAAAGCCTTTCTCAAGGCTCGTTATACTACATCAGTCTTCTCTCAAAATAATTATTAGTTGTAGTCCTTATTTATAAAACTGTTTTATGTTTGTCCATAGAATTTTATTTTATTTTATATCTCTAAATAACTGTTTGTTGCAGTCCTTAAAATGGTTGTCTCTGCTTGTTTACCCCCATATAATTTAATTTAATTTAATTTTTTTATTTTATTAATAGATTTTATTTTATTTCTCAGTGCTTGTTATACTACAACAGTCTTGTCTTATCTTTCTCTATACATGTAAACAGTACTACATTCCTCATGCACCCACAATTACAGAGAAAAAAAAAATGTGAAGGGAAAAATACAGATGTCAGAAGGAAAGAATGATTATAAAAGGGGGGTATATTTGTAAAAGAGCACAAGAGAGACAGAAATAGGACTGTTATGATGTTCTCCTTTCACAATGACAGCGGGGAAAATGAGTGAACGACAGATTTGTTGCTGTTTACCAGCATTATGCCAGCGCTGATCTTTCCACACTGATCTTTGTCTAAATCCAGACTCATTTGTATAGTACATCCTCCTTTCAGCCATTCACAGGATTCACGAATGCTGATAAACACACAACAATTTCTCTATATTTCATTCTTTTTCTGTCTAAAGACTCTTATTTAGTCTAAAATAGGAACTAGGCACCATTCAAACCCATTTACTGACGTGTGAGTGGTGTAAGTCGTACTGTAGAAGCTAATGGCTAATGTTGAGACTACAGCTGTCTGCAGTCATGTGACTCCTGGCTTACGTTCAGCCTCATCTAAAATGAATGTGTTAAGACATTGATCTATATATACAGAACAACTAATTGAGATGAATTGTTGCCTTTCTGTCCTGATACAATTTTATTTTATTATTTATCTTTTTCCTCATGGGTTATTACATTGCATTACTCATCCCTCAAAATAAATGTTAGCTGCAGTCCTTTTCTCTTTAATTGTTGCCTGTTTGCCCCCATTAAAGTATTTTAATTTATACATTTTTATCTTAATATAATACGTTACATTAGCGTTTTTGCAGTCCTTCTTCATATAGCTGTTGCCAATTTTCCCCTATATTTTATGGCTTATAGATTTAATCTTCTCTCATTATTGTTTGTTGAGAGAATATATATATATATATATATATATATATATATATATTTGTATATATATTTGTATATTTGGGTTATTTTATTACATTAATCTTCTTTTAAAATTATTTCTAGTTGCAGTCTTTATTTACAAAACTATTTCTGATTTATCCCCAGAAATTTGTATTTTCTTTTCTTTTATTTTCTTTTTATTTTCTTTTATTTAATTTTTCATGGCTTATTTTATTATATTAATCTTCTCTTAAAAATATTTTTAGTTGCAGTCCTTCTTTACAAAACTGTTTTCCATTTATCTCCAGATAAATGTTTTTATTTTATTTTATTGGATTTTATTTCTTATGGCTTATTTTATTACATTAAACTTCTCTTCAAATGTTTTTTAGTTGCAGTTATTATTTTCAAAACAGTCCTTATTTATCTCCAGATTTTATTTCATTTTATTTTTTATTTTATATTATTTTTTTAATCTTCTCTTAAAATTATTTTAGTTGCAGTCCTTATTTACAAAACTGTTTTCTATTTATCCCCATATTTTTATTTTATTTTATTTTATTTTATTTCTCTATTTTATTTTTAATCTTATCTTAAAATTATTTTTAGTTGCAGTCCTTATTTACAAAACTGTTTCCAATTGATCCCCAGATTTTATTTTATTATTTTTATTTTTTTATTTTTAATCTTCTCTTAAAATTATTTTTAGTTGCAGTCCAACTTACAATTTACAATTTACAAAACCTTTTCCCATTTATCCCCAGATATTTTATTTTATTATTATTATTATTATTTATTATTATTTATGGCTTATTTTATTACATTAAAACTATTTGTAGTTGCAGTCTTTATTTACAAAACTATTTCCGATTCATTCCCAGAATTTTAATTTAATTTTATTTATTTTAGTTTAGTTTAGTTTATTTTTATTTATTTTTTCACGGCTTATTTTACTAAATTAAACTTATCTCCTCATAATATTTCATGTCTCCAGTGCACCTTCCTGCACTGATTCAGGCATGTGTGTTAATTCGTCTGTATTGTTCTGTATTGTGCTCATACATAAGTAAACATCCGCCTTATAAAAAAGTCACTGAATGATTATATAAGGGTTTTAAGTGAAGGTGGTAATTCTCGAGGTGTGATCGGCCTGTCATGGTCTTCACCCGCTAATGTTCTGCGAGGCCTCGGGCCCTTGAAAGGACGCAGTGAAAATGATGTACTGTCTGCAATTAGCATGGCTACCAATTAAATGTGCAGCCATTCAGATGGCGTGTGTGTGTGTGTGTGTGTAGCTGGCTCTGGAGGATATGAACACACAGGGAAGATTCTTTATGCTCACGGCCAATTTGTCACTTTAATTGCACTGCTGCCTTTGCAGTTGATTATCTGCCAATAGAAACACGCTCACACACACGCAAACGTGTATATAAGCAAGCATTCATGTGAATGCACAAATTTAATGGTTAAAAAGTCACATGACTTCTGACTGACAGAAAATCTGCACTCAAATATCCTGCTAATAACTTCGTCAGTGTAATTAATCCACATTTTAGGAGCATATGCGTGTAATTAGCAACTCACAAGCAAATTCAGATCATTAGTCGCCTTCTAAATTGATATATCATCGCCATCATCCGTGTCCATGCTGGAGAAAACTTCCCCTGGACTCGAAGAAATTCGTAGTTTTTCTAGCCAGAGCTATTATAGCCGCGGGGTTAAACAGGCCTGCGGTGATCTGCATTTACATGTAATTAGCGGCGCTGTTAAGAGTTCGCTAATGTCAGACATCATCAGCGTCTGTACGTCTCTCGGCAGGTTTGTGACACTCAGACGTGCGGGACGGTGCCAGTTTGCCGGAGGCGTGTTTTGAGTGTGTCGGTGAGTTTATTAGAGACAGTCTCTCAGTGGTTCATTTATGAGTAAATATGCTTGAAGTTTGTCTAGAAATGAAAAAAAGCAGATTGTAAGTAAAACAACTAAGCACGTTTTACAAGAAAATGCTATTCCATTCTTTCTACTTCAAAATTTCATGTTTAATAAAGTGTTGCTTGTCGTTTCTTTGATTATTTGTGAAATTTACTAGCGTTTTCTGAGTGACAATTATGTCTAGAGTAGTCTTTAGCAATGTTTAGTTTGTGAGCAAATCGTTTTTAACCAATTTACAATGGTTTTTGTAAATAAGGCCATGTCCACACTAATACGTTTTCGTTTGAAAACGCATCTTTTTCTCTCCGTTTTGGCCTTCCGTCCACACTGAGGCCACATTTACACATAGCCGGGTATTTAGAGAAACGAATATTTCCTCCCCTCCGTTTTCAATAATAACATTGTGCACACAACATCGTTTTTAAAAAACTTGCCATTTATATCAACCCGCATAAATACGCCGTCGAGCGCGATGATCCGTAGCCAAACAAACTGTAAATAGGGCGCTCACATGACGTTAAGCATTTTCTGGCGCATAATGTGACGTTTGAGAACCTAAAACCCCGTTTCTCCCAGTTGACACGGCAACACATAACCGGCGTTATCAGAAATCTCCACTTTGGCCGGAGTTTTTAGAAATAATCGTTTTCTGTGATAAAAACGGGGTTTTCGTGTAAATGAGAGGCCAAACCGCAGGGAAATATCTGCGTCTTCCCTTTGTGTAAACGGGGCCTGAGACGGCGTTTTTGGTCAAGGACAACGGAGCTTTTTGAAAACGCTCTCCAAAGTGGATAAATTTGAAAATGCCGTTTTTGCGTTGCAGTGTGGACTGTGAAAACGAAGGCTTTTGAAAACGATGACGCATGTTTAGTCATGTGACGCATATTGTACCAATAGATATCCATGTTTATACCGGTAATTGTGGCTGTTATGTGCTATTCACTTATACACTGCTGCTAAAGATATATTTGTACACTCTTCATATTTGTCACGAATCTGGTCGATGTTCCGCCGTCCGCTCACCACCAGAGGTCATTCTCACCTTATCACACACTGACTGTCGCATTACACCCCGGACTACATCTCCCAGTATCCTTCACGCTGAGTGCGTCAACACATGTGACCAATCAGCATCACTATAAAAGCCCCGGTCTTTGCCCATGCAAGCCACGGAGTATTATTGTTGTGTTTATTGTCGTCAGCGTTTTTCCTAGTTCCTAGTTCCTAGTTCCTAATTCCTAATTCCTAATTCCTAATCCCTAGTTCCCTCGCCTGGCTTCCCCGTTTTGACTGCTCGCCGCCTGCCTTCTGGACTCGCTCGTGTTATTGGATTATTCTTTACGTCTTGCCTGTGATATACCTGTCTGCTCCTGTTTGACCCTGCCTGTACGACCATGTCTTTGTCTCGTTCGATTAATAAAAGCTCGCACGCGGATCCGCTCGCCTCTCGCCTTTCACTCCACGTTACAATATTACAGTCCTAAAAAGATGACAGAAAATGTACTCACAGTTGCTGTCCTGACTCCTGCAGCTAAACGTGAGGGCAGCTGCTTTTTAGACCAAACATGAGAGCGCGCGAGATGGACGCGTTAGTGAATGATGAGATATTTCCGTAAACAAAATGATCCTGCCAAGAATTGCGTGAAAACGTATTATGTCTCTTCCGTCTGTATCATCTCAGTGAGTTGTTACACATGCGCAGTATGGCGAATTTAACGTTTTCCTACGTTTCAGTGTGGATGAAAAACTTCTGGAAAACGCTTGAAAACGCTAGTGTGGACGGAGAGCGTTTTAACATGAAAACTCAATTTTCAAATGTATCCGGATTAATGTAGACGTAGCCTAACTGTCTGTAATTGACGTTTTTGAACAGTAAACAAAGTGGCATTTGACAGTCTATATTAAAGCAAAAAGAAATGGCGACTTCACCTCAGGTATGTTGTTTACGCAAAGTGGAGTTTTATAAAATGGTGGGAACGGCAATATGATAAAAGACACTAATGTTCAATAAATAAGTACATACATTAATAAACCGTCTTTCTTTTTAATTAAGCCTTTTAATATAGTTATACGTTACTGTTAGCAGTTACAGTTTGTAAGCATAGCTTGAAAATAGTGCTAACTGTTATCATAGCAAATAATTGTAGCTTAGTTTTGTGTCTGAAATTTGTTTGTTTGATTACATATTGTCTAACTACTATCTACAACTAGATTTCTACTTTTTCTGAAGTAAAAACTGACGGTTTTTTTGCGCAAAACGTATTACCTCAGGCAATGTCTGTTAAACAATGCAAAGTGGACCTTTTAAAAAAAAAAAAAAGGCGGGAAAAGCAATATGATAAAAAATGCTCATGTTCAATAAATAAGGTCATATTTTAAATAATAATTATCTGAATAAACAATTCTACATTTTAATTAAGCCTTTTAATATAGTTGATCAGCCTAACTGTTAGCTGGTTAAAGCAAAGTTATCTGAAATAGCGCTGTTATCATAGCAAACAATGGTAGCTTAGCTTTGTGTCTGAAATTTGTTTGTTTGATTACGTATTGTCTAACTACTATCTACAACTGGATTTCTACATTTTCAGAGGTAAAAACTTTTTTTTTTTTTGTGCACAAAATTCTTTACCTCAGGCAATGTCTGTTAAACAATCCAAAATGGAACTTAAAAAGGCATTGAAAGATGCTCATGTTCAATAAATAAGTTCAAATTTAAAATCAGAATTATCAAAATAAACAATTCTACTTTTTAAATAAGCCTTTTAATATAGTTGATTAGCCTAACTGTTAGTATAGCATAGCAAGTTAGCTGAAATAGAGTTATCATAGCAAATAAGCATTGTCTAATTCAAACCATATGAAATTTGATAGAACTTGATTTCTTTTACATAGACAATTTATGATTACTTTCGTTAGCAGGCTAGTACTGTAGCTACAATAATGAACTACAACTAGATTTTTACATTATCTGAAGGAAAAACTGACATTTTTTTTGCGCAAAACTCACATTATGGTGACTTTACCTCAGGCAATGTCTGTTAATCCAAAGTGGAACTTTTAAAAAAAGGCGGGAAAACTCATGTTATGGTGACTTTACCTCAGGCAATGTATGGTAAACAATGCAAAGTGGAACTTTAAAAAAGGCGGGAAAACCAGTTTGATTAAAGATGCTCATGTTCAATAAAAAAGTTCATATTTTAAATAAGAATTATCCAAATAAACAATTCTACTTTTTAAATAAGCCTTTTAATATAGCTGATAAGTCTAACTGTTAGTGTTTATGGGTTTACAAGCATAGCAAATTAGCTGAAATAGCGCTAACTGTTATCACAGTTAATGATGGCAGATTAGCTTTGTGTCTAAAATCCATTTGCTTGATACTTTGTTTAACTCGACATGATTTATATGTACATTGGTGTTTACTTTAGTTAGCATGCTAGTATTGTAGCTACATCAGCAAATGTTAAACTAAAGCTACATTTTTACATTTTCTGACAGAAAAATTGCCAGATTTTGCATAATTCGGACTCATGTTATGGTGACTTTACCTCAGGCAATGTCTGGTAAATAAGGCAAAGTGCAACTTTAAAAAAGGCGGGAAACTCACCAGCAAAATTCTAAAGGGTGTTTTTGGTCATTACTAAGGCATTGTTATGCGATTGCTAAGGTGATTTAGGAGGTTGCTAGGCTATCCAAGTCCGAAATCTCTAGATATGGCTCTGGTACCTCTATCTATTAATTTTTACACTGTTTTCGTGTCCACCTGATGAAATTTGTAAAGTTTTGTTGTATATTTCATGCCTGTAGCACATACTATGTGGAACGAGCTTCTTTAAACCTATAAATATAAGCAATAGTATTAGTAATGTTAGTCTTAGCAAGCACGGCTAATAAGATTTCCTCACTGGCATTCGGTTCTAATTCCACCAATGTTTACAAACCTAACAGGTACAAATGTGACGGCTTAAAAAAAAAAATCATTATAGAAACAATGTTAGCTCAGTAAACATACACATGTCTCTGATAGCATCTCTGACAGGGAAAATATATGTAAACGCTAACATATTCGCAGTGATTGTGTGAATTGAAATGCTCTGATAGCGCCACAGGAGATGAGAAGACACTGTACGCGCCTTGATATGTCATTACCGGCCACAGCAGATATAATGATGCCGTCTTCTAAACGTGCAATTTTCACAATATTATTCCTTGTCAGACTAGCAAGGAAGAGAGTGATGAATGCTAAGAAAAGGCCTCTGTGTGTTTGTGCTCCATTGTAGAAGTGGCAGTGGCCTCTGTGGGCATGCTGTGTGTAATCAAGCACAAATAGAGACGCAGGCGGTAAGCGCACTGACACAACGCACACTCCTCACACCCGCACGCTGCTGTACGAGTGAGTCTGTCAGTAATCTGACTCCCGTTGTCAGACGAATCGTCCCTGGTGTCAGACATCTCTGACTGTTTGTCTCTGGGTTTTGTCTGTCTGACCTCTTTATTCTCTTTTAGTATCAGATTAGCTGTGATTCACAGCCTATCGTTTTAAAGCAATCCCAGTATTCATTGCAACAGGCTGTAAAAATAAATCCAATATGGCCAAATGAGTGAAGAGAAATTACAATAAATAAGGACTGAGTTACTGAGTAATACTTCCTCAACTGTCATGTAAAACAACACCCTTTTTAACTCATCAAAAACCTCTGTCGTTTCTGTATATGTCTCTTTAATTTAAATGAGCTACTGCTTATCCCACCCCTCTCTTCTATTTTCTGTTACCATCAAAAATAAAACTAATTCACTAAACCTTCAGTGGCTCTGATGTTGGGTAAGTTGGTAAATCCTGACAGTTCATGTAAAAGAACTGGATCAAAAAAACAATTCACTGATTCATTTGAATCTGATTTACTGTATGCAGAAGTCCTACATGTACTGTGTAAGTTTGATTCAATTCAGTGAACTGTTTTGTATGGACAATCCATGTAAATGAACCAGTTCAAAAAACAATTCACTGATTCATTTGAATCTGATTCACTGTATGCAGAAGTCCTACATGTACTGTGTTGGTAAGGTTGATTCTTTTTAGTGAATTGTTTTGTATGGACAATTCATGTAAATGAACCAGTTAAAAAAAACAATTCACTGATTCATTTGAATCTGATTCACTGTATGCAGAAGTCCTACATGCACTGTGTAAGTTTGATTCATTTCAATGAATCGTTTTGAATGGACAATTCATGTAAATGAACCAGTTCAAAAAACAATTCACTGATTCATCTAAATCTGATTCGCCACATGCAGAAGTCCTGCATGCACTATGTTAGTAAGTTTTATTTATTTCAGTGAATCGTTTTGTATAGACAATTCATGTAATGAACCAGTTAAACAAAACAATTCACTGATTCATTTGAATCTGATTCACTGTATGCAGACGTCCTACATGCACTGTGTTAGTAAGTTTGATTCATTTCCTTAAATCGGTTTGTATGGATAGTTCATATAAATGAACCAGTTCAAATAACAATTCAATGATTCATTTGAATTTGATTCACTGTATGGAGAATTCCAACTTGCACTGTGTTCGTAAGTTGGATTAATTTTAGTGAATCATTTTGTATGGATAATTCATGTAAATTAACCAGTTCAAAAAAACAATTTACTGATTAATTTGAATTTGATTCACTGTATGCAGAAACCCTATATGAACGGTGTAAGTTGGATTCGTTGCAGTGAACCATTTTGAATGGACAATTCATGTAAATTAACCAGTTCACAAAACAATTCACTGATTCATTTGAATCTGATTCACTGTATGCAGAAGTCTTACATGCACTGTGTTAGTAAGTTTGATTAATTTCCTTAAATTGGTTTGTATGGACGGTTCATATAAATTACCCAGTTCAAAAAACAATTCACTGATTCATCTAAATCTGATTCGCCACATGCAGAAGTCCTGCATGCACTGTGTTAGTAAGTTTTATTTATTTCAGTGAATCGTTTTGTATAGACAATTCATGTAATGAACCAGTTAAACAAAACAATTCACTGATTCATTTGAATCTGATTCACTCTATGCAGAAGTCCTACATGTACTGTGTTGGTAAGTTTGATTCATTTCATTGAATCGGTTCATAGTACTTCATTAACTAAAGTAAATCATACATCAATATATATATATATATACATTTTTCATTTGAACTACATCTTTCACCTGCCATTAAAAAGTATTAGCTTTTAGAGTAGCTGTAAATATGTTAGTTTTATTTTAGCAAAACTAACATATTTCATGAGCAAAGCTGGCATATTTCAATTAGCATACTTTCATGGTGCCCTTGAGATGAATTGAAATGTTAACAGATGGTTTTCTTCAATGCTAAATGCTAGCTTAGCATCACTAACTAAGATAGACTGACTAGTTCAGCATCCCAAAGAGTTTATGAGCTGTATTTTGAGTTGTCTATGTACTGTAGGCTGTAAACAGCAAGGCAGCTCACTAGGTTTTGGAACAGAGCTAATGTGTTAGCAAAACACAGATCCTCACACTTACCTGCACCCCGCCGTGACAAACTCACTGGCATCATGATATCGCACCTCAGCGGTGGCGGAAATGCAGTCCGTTGCATTTCCATTTGTATGTGTGTGTGTGGAGATGATTTCTAGCATATATCTCACATTTGGATCCTGTTTTGAAACCGCATTACAGTTGGAAAACATTGCCTGATTTTAATCAAACAACATGTTTTTAATGACCAGCGTCCCAAAGCACCACAGCGCCATTTAAAATCCGCTGCCAAAATAGTCATTACGGCGTTAACGGTGAATCAATACAGCGCGGGCCCGATTCCAGGAGACTTGAATCGATTCCAAAGCGGACAGCCGTTCCTCGTGGACCTCAGAGAACTTTAGGCCTGTAATATAAGAAACTTTATTAACTGAGTGAAATGCGGGGTGAATTTCTCTCGGTACAGCTGACAATTTAATAAAAATAGAAATATAAAGTTACATTGGCAATTCATAAGGGTGTACAGCTAGGAAATATAAAGATACAGTGAATGCTGCAGTGAAAAGAGCTAATACCATGGTACTTTTGCTACTTATTTTTACATTTGTGGCCATATTCCTGGTAAACACTCTAATACTTTGAGATGAAATTCATGTACCATGGTATTTACCTGGTGTTCCAAGGCACTTCCAAGAATACCATGCTACATGTTGTAAAAAGACATATAATACCGTGGTATTTTTGAGTCAAAAATTGGGTATATTGTTCAAGAGTTTTTAATGAGAGTAATATTTATTTAATTGTTTAAAATTGTGCTTTATTTAATATCATTAAATTTTTCAAAATATATTTATTAATAATAGTAATAAGAGTTATTATTATTATTATTATTGACGGAAAATATACCACAGTTTTTGGTCATAAAATGTTTCAATAATAATAATAATAATAATAATAATAATAATAATTAAGTAATTAATTGTATTATTATTAGTAGTATATTTATTATTATTATTATTATTATTATTATTATTATTAATGACAAACTCTTGAAAATAATAATAATAATAATAATGACACATTTAAAGAAATATGAAAAAATAGTTTTATCTTTCTTTCTGTAATAATAATAATAATAATAATAATAATAACAGACTGTTGAAAGATATACCACAGTTCTTGGTCATAAAATAAATATCAATAATAATAATAATAATAATAAATATATAAATAAGTAATTAATTTTATTAATAGTAGTACAATATTTATTTTTATTAATGACAAACTCTTGAAAAATCTGAAAAAAATGATTGTTTGTCTTTCTTTCTTTCTTTCTTTCTATCTATAATAATAATAATAATAATAATGATGACAATAATGACAAACTTAAAATAAAGAAATATAAAAATAGTTATAAAAAATATTTTTTCTTCCTTTCAACAACAACAACAACAACAATAATAATAATAATAATAATAATAATAATAATAATAATAATAATAAATAACAGACTCTTGAAAAATATACCACAGTTTTTGGTCATAAAATAACTATCAATCAATGTTTCAATAATAATAATAATTATTATTATTATTATTATTATAAATGTATAAAGGTAATTAATTTTATTAGTGGTTGTGGTATATTTATTATTCTATTATAACTTGAACAATATATTAAAAAATGATTTTGTCTTTCTTTTTTCTTTCCATAATAATAATATAACAATAATAATAATAATAATAATAATAATAATATTTATTTTAATAATTTAATTTAATTAATTTTATAAATTTTAATATTAGTAGTAGTGTTTATTATTATTATTATTATTATATAATTATTATTAATATAATATTGACAAACTTAATAAAAAAATATTAAAAATAGGTTTTTTTCTTTCTTTCAATAATAATAATATCCTTGAAAAATATCTTTCTTTCTTTCTAACTGTAGTATTTTTCAAGCATTCTCACGTTCTTGCATTTTCAGAGAGAACTGAGAAAGTGTCCAGCCTGTGAATGTTAGATAAGGTCAAAATAATCACAGCAGAGGTCATTTTGTTAGCAAAAACAGGCTGTTTAGTTCTAAGACTCAGAGAGAGGCTGGAAAATGGTCATGTGAAACTTAATTATGACATTTTTGCTGCAATAAACCTTAACTAACCTCAAAAGTAGACTTAAAAGGTGTGGCCTTTTAAATGCATCCACATGACCCCTTAAGGTCACAAGGCACAAAAGGGGGGGGGGTTGTTAAAACTAAAGACATCCGTTGTGACCTCAAAACGAGACAGAACGATCTCGAAGGAGAGAGAGAGAGAGAGAGAGAGAGGGACAGAAGCTCGCAGTATGTTTGCACGACACAGAAAAGTGTAGGGCAATAATTAGTCTTGACAGTGATGGATGCGACAGCTCAAAGCTCATGGGGTTTGTGCAAAGCCAAACACACGCATAAGCACAATGTTGAGCATATTTGGTTATTCAAGCCAGGATGACAGATTTATAATCAAAATATATATAAGATTTGTATTTTACTCTTCCGTCTTTTTGAGTGTCTTAAAATGCGCCAGTGATGTTGAATATCGATCATTTCATTCCCAGAGCTGCCTTACTGACGGCATACATCAGACTTGAATTAAATCAGAGCATTTTTTCCTTTCAGTTTGCTTTGTTTTCTGAATAAATGCCACACACTGCTGCAGATTAAATTAACACAGGGAAATTTACATTTCTCCGGGGCGTCTAGCAGCCGTAAGTGCACGTGCAAGAGAGTACAGGTCTGCGTTTCGGTGATAAGCTGTATTTTCTATGTGAAATAGCTGCCGGCTATCGAGTTCTGCTTTATAAGCGCCCTTTGAAATGCTACTCAGTTCTGAGGGGAACTAAATTCTGACCATAATTCACCTCGTATTATGGAAATTCGCTCGCTGAGTCACATGAGCACGTAGCGTTTTGATATAAAAATTTGTTTTGTAGGTCCACAGCCAAAAGAAAGATACACAGCTGTCTCTCTAAATGTTAGCTAAACTGGTTTTATCATGCAATATAGAACATTTTATACTGTAAAAACTCATTTTTCGAAGTTTTAAATGAAACCAAAATTAAATTATTTAATTAAATTATTTAAATAAACCCAAAATAAATTAAAAAAAAATATTATTATTAGAGTACTTTTTACAAGAAAATACTGTTTCTACTTTTAAATTTAATTTTTAATTCCGTGTTACTTGCCATTTCCTTGTAATTATTTCTGAAACTTACTAGCAATTTTTAAATGTTGATTATTTCAAAATAAATCTAACACGACTCAAAAGTAACAAAATGCTAAACTGTTTTTGTTTGTTTTAGTGCAAACGAAGGCCGAAAACCAAATGCTTGCAACAGAAATGTCAGCACTCAAGAATCGTTAATAAAATAAAAATCAACTAATAATTTGAGTTTGCGTCTTTTTTGGTAGAAAAACATGCTAATAGCAGTGTTGGAGGTAAAAGTTGTTAAATATAACGGGAGTTATGTATTCAGATTACTTTTTTCAAGTAGTAAAGTGGCGCATTACTTTTAAATTTACAAGAAAAAATTTAAGTTACTTTTTGCGAATGTTTTCCAAATTATTCACTTCCTTCAGCCTGAGGCTTATTTATTTCACTTTCAGTGTGAAAGAGCCTTTACAGTTGCCAAAAATATAACTTTTTGGGTATTTTTGTTATTAAAAATAAATTAGCCAAGCTCAGGTTAAAAAAGGAGCACAAAAGTAATGTAATGCATTACTTTCCATAAAAAAGTAATTACGTAATGCAGTTAGTTACTTTTTTAAATGGCGTAACACAATATTATTTAAAATTAACTTTCCCCAATATTAGCTACCAGATACAAATTTTGATCTTAACAGTGTAACGCTAATTTTTCAATTATTTGTTCATGTTAACTAATGCAGTCACCAAATCTTAACAAATGATCAACTACTGTATTTTACGTACAATATTGCCGAATTAGCATGAACTAGCTGTAGCTTCAGAAGCTACATTTCCCAATATCATATTTTGTTTTATAGCAACCATAGTTTGGTTTAACCATGATTTTATAAATTAAACATAATTGTAAAATGCTACTTTATGTAAAAGGTAACTGACCTAGCATGAATTAGCATAAACTAGATGTAGCTTCAGAAACTTATTGTCAAAATGTCATGTTTTGTTTGATAGAAACCATATTTACACTGGTTAAACCATGATTTTATTAATAAAACATAATCGTAACGCGCTACCAACTACTTTATGTAAAAGGTAGCTGAACTAGCATGAACTAGTTCTAGCTTCAGAAGCTACATTTGCAAATATCAAACTTTGTTTTCATATAACCCATAGTAACATTGAACATTGATTTTACAAACTTTACAACTTTACGATTTTACAAACTTTATTGTAAAGTGTTACCAACTACTTTATGTAAACGGTGGCTAAACTAGCATAAACTAGCTGTATCTTCAGAAGCTACATGTCCAAATGTCATGTTTTGTTTGATAGAAACCATATTTACACTGGTTTAACCATGATTTTATAAATGAAACATAATTGTAACGCGTTACCAACTACTTTATATAAAAGGTAGCTAAACTAGCATGAACTAGCTCTAGCTTCAGAAGCTAAATTTCTAAATATCATACTTTGTTTTTATATAACCCATAGTAACACTGGTCTATGATTTTACAAGTTTTATAAACTTTACAACTTTATGATTTTACAAACTTTATTGTAAAGTGATACCAACTACTTTATGTAAACGGTGGCTAAATTTGCATGAACTAGCTGTATCTTCAGAAGCTACATTTCAAAATGTCATGTTTTGTTTGATAGAAACAATATTTACATTGGTTTAACCATGACTTTATAAATGAAACATAATTGTAACGCGTTACCAACTACTTTATATAAAAGGTAGCTGAACTAGCATGAACTAGCTCTAGCTTCAGAAGCTAAATTTCTAAATATCATACTTTGTTTTTATAGAACCCATAGTAACATTGATCTAACCATGATTTTAAAAGTTTTACAAACTTTACAAACTTTACTTTAACTTTACAATTTTATAAACTTTTTTGCAAAGTGTTACCAACTACGTTATGTAAACATTATGCTATAGCTGTAGCTTCAGATGCTAAATGTAAAAATATCTTCTTTTTTTGTTAGATACCTTAGTTACAGTGGTTTAACCATGATTTTATAAATGAAACAACTGTAATGCGTTGCCAACTACTTCATGTAAAAGGTATCTGAACTAACATGAACTAGCATTAAACTAGCTGAAACATAATTGTAGCTACTTTATGTAAAAGGTAGCAGATCTAACATTAACTAGCATGAGCTAGATGTAAGCTAAATATCAAATTTTGTTTTGTAGAAAGCATGGTTACACTGGTTAAACCATTATTTTATAAATGTAACGTAATTGTAACGTGTTACCAACTACTTTCTGTAAAAAAGTAGCTGAACTAGCATGGACTATAGCATTGAAATAGCTGTACCTTCAGAAGCTAAATTTCCAACTATCATATTTTGTTTTTATAAAACCCACAGTAACATTGATCTAACCATGGTTTTAGAAATGAAACATGAAACTGTAAAGTGTTACCAACTGTAATGTAAAAGGTAGCTGAACTAGCACAAACTAGCTGTAGCTTCAGAAGCTCAATTTCAAGCTAAAATTTTAAAATTTCATTTGTTTTATAGAAACCACATTTACATTGGTTTAACCACAATTTTAGAAATGAAACATACCTGTAAAGTGTTACCAACTATTTTATGTATAGCTAAACTAGCATAAACTATCTGTAGCTTCAGAAGCTAGAAACCATAGTTACATTTGATCTAACCATGATTTTACCTACACCTGAAATACAATGGTAAACTTTTTAACCTAGAGTGTTTATTGTATTAACAAAGACATTTCCACTTTATATCTTGGATATTTTATTAAGCCAGATGTTAACATGTTTGCAGTATCAATAATAGCGTTCATAAGAATTCATCTTAAGTGTGCTTTGTACTAAAGTAAACTGCTTAAAGACGAACTTCTATTGATTTTAAGTTTGTGAGGAATGGATATACACTAATAAAGGACGTTAACATTTGTAAACGTTCTTTTGTCCGTTAAATAGCACTTGTGACAGTATCCGTACCTGTAAGATTAAAGCATTGTGTCTGGGTTTGCCTCAGGCAGGGCTTTGCTTTGGCGTGTTTGTTTGCTCTGATCTGAAATGGGATTAGCTTCATTTAATCCCTCATTGAAACCTCCAGCACCCAAACCCTCAAATTAAGCAACACCGAAACTGGAAAAGCTGGTCACGGATCAGGCCACATCGTCAAACACTTAGTTACACGCTGGTGATTTCAACCTAGCATGTGTTTCGGTAGCGGGAGGAGATATCAATGCCAACGAATTAATTTATTTTTCCACGTCCTTTTTATGAGGTAATTTGGTTTCTATTATGTATATAAAATGAATAATTTGATAGCCGGGCGACATACGATGAGCCTGACTTCAATATTCGGGGAAGATTTACATTCAGAGATGTGTTAGCCGTCAGATAATTTCCATTTGACTCCATTAACTCACGGACTGCCGCACAAACCCCTGCTGTCATAACGGCTGTTGTACATCAAAACATATCGCGGCGCTGAACAAGACTCCTACGTACCGTTAATGAAACTCATTTAAATGAGTCATTTATCAGGGCAGAAACACAGCTGTTCGCCTCTCCGAGCTCCGAAATCTTCATCGCGGATCTAAATTAAAAAAAGCTCATATTATTTCTGGAAGGGGCAGTTGGGGGTTGTTGAGAGCGGTCTTTAAAACTAGTCTTTTTAATAGTAGCATTAAAGCTAACGAACGTTTTCAGTCTTGGAATTTCAACATTTTGTATATAAAAACAAATTAATTGTTCTATTTTGAAACTGATAGCTCTGGTCATTAAAGCTGATTGGTCAGTACAGCGTTCCAGCCTGTGTAAAAATACACAATATAGTAACAACTATGACGTGAAATACCTGTTCATTAGCGAAATGCTAAACTTAGCACTACGTAAAATGGCACATAATGAATTTTCTTAATAAAATATTGTTTTAATTTAAATTTGTATTATGTACAAATGAAGTATGCTATTTTAAAACAATATAAATAATGAAATAATAGTAATATACCACATATATAAATCTTTTACATATGAAGAGTTTAGTTGCAATAACAACAAATTGTGGTAGCTGTATTTGTTGTTGTTGTTGTTATTTTTACTTATTCAAAATAAGCCAAATTAATGACATTATTTGGAATGCACAATGAAAAGACATGATTTTTGAAAGTTTAAAAACAAAAACAAAAAAAGCGGAATATATATATATATATATATATATATAATTTATGTATTTTATTTATAAAATATATATTATATAATTATTTTTAAATAATGTAATTCTTAATAATTATTTAAATAATTATATTATACAATATATACTGAAATTATATAGTATATATGGTATAATATAATTATTAAATATATATATATATATATATATATATATATATATATATAGTAAAACAATAAAAATAATAGTAATATACTACATATATAAATCTTAAATCATTTACCTTATATTATGAATGTTATATACTTATATAGTAATTTATTTTATTATTTTATTACTTTTAAAAATACCTATTATTAACTACTATTAATAATTATTAAAAAATTATGTTATATATAATATTTAATATCATGATTCTTACTATTACTTGGCATACTGAAATTGTAATTGTATATTGTATTAATTTATAATATTTTTAATAATTATATATATATATATATATATATATAGTCAGATATAAAATTTATATATTAGTACATTTATTTATATATATATATATATACACACACACACAAAGAATTTTATTTTTATAATATAATATTTATATAATATCAATATAATTAAACAAATAATAATGATACATTAATTACATTGATATTATATAAATTCATATCAATAATAATTATAAATTCTGTTATACAATTTATAAAATACATAATTTATATACACACATAATTATTAACTATTAACTAATTCTTAACTAATGTATTACTACTCAAATATACAGTAATTACTATAAATATGGATATTATGAATATATTTATATATGAATATATATTTATATATATATATATATATATATATATATATATATGTAAATATATACTCTACACACTCACAAATACATAAATAAACTATTATAAATAAATACAAAAATAAATTATTAACTATTCATTGATTCTTAACATATAACTTCCAATACACTAATTATTTTATGTATTATAAAAAATAAAATTCTTTGTAAATATATAAATATTATGCTATATATGGTCATTTAGATCATTTATATCAAATGAAAACACTTTTTGTAATATTAAAAGATAAGTTTTTATATATATATATATATATATATTAATATTATTATATATTTATTACTATATATTATATAAATGTTATATAATATATTAAAATGATAAATCATGTATTGTGTTATAATGTTGATTTAGTGAGGTATAGCAGAATACATAAGCACAAATTCATGTCTTATTTATCTAATTGATAGTTAAATTCCAGTCACACATGCCTTTCTCTTTGTTCATGTCTCGCAGCTCCTGTGTTTCATGGCCGGCATGAGCTCAGGGTGTGATTCTTGTCTGTGAGGATCTCTGGACGGATGGACCTGCGGGTTTGATCTGCCTGGATCAGCCACATACTGTTTGACATCATGTGACACCTGCTGAACACTGACACACTGAAACAGACAGGTGTGTGTGTGTGTGTGTGTGTGTGTGTGTGTGTGTGTAAGTGTGTGCGTTTCTGAAAGCATGACCTATAAACCTCACTATCCCTGCTTTTGTGTGTGTTTTTATGCAGTTCTGTTTATGTGTGTGTTGTTAACCTTGAAGGTCAGGCTCAGGTGCAAGTGTGTTAATGATGTGTGTGTTCGTGTGTTCATGCCCTGCAGATCAACTCTCGCTTGTTTTTGATCTTTTGATCTCTGCTTTGGCTTTCGGGTCAAAGAAGTAACGAAATGTGTGCTAATAGATGTAAAGCCCTGCACGTTTGCAGACACAATAAATGAAATAACATCAGACATCAGAAAAGACAAAACAAAAACGCAGGCTTTCAGCTCAGATTCCTCTTCAAAGTGTGTTTTTATACATTCAACATAAACACTCTTTGTTCTTGGTGTCTTTTTCATTTCAACAGCTGAATAATGCAAACTAACCAATCTAAATGTTTTCTGATGATTACCATATTATTAGCATATTATTCATGTACAATGCTATTTATATGAATAGAGAAAAAAATCTATCTATCTATCTTGGTGGTATCAGATGGTAATATTATGGTAGTTAGATGTAGATCATGGTACATTTCCAAAAACAACTTAGTATAGTACAATAAAATGTGACATTAGATGTAAAATTAATGAACAATTATATTACGTGACCGATAACATGGTAAATTGTTACTACTATGGTGTGAATCCAACAAAAACGAAATAAAATGATATTGTCACGGTACATGTCAATGTTAGTATCACTGTACTTTGTCGTTGGTGAAAATTTTTTTTTCTAAAGGCCTAATAGGCATATTAATTAAATGTACAATTATTATATAATTAAACAATTGTATTGTATTGTATTGTATTGTATTTTTAAGATATATAGATTTTTAAATAATGTAAAATATGTAAATAATTATATACAATAAAATAAAAAATATATAAATAATGTTTACATTTTTAAGGTTAATTAATTTATACAAATATTTATATATGATTATATTTATTATCCTTAATAATATTATTACTGTTATTATTTGTATCGTTAATTAAATAAAAAACTTTTACGTACTTTTTACGTTGTTTAAAAACACAATACTTTATTATTTTAAAAATAATAAGTTATGAAGATATATATTATTTTTAAGATAGATGTAAATAATTATATCCAATAAAAAATGTTGTTTTAATTTTTAAATGCAAATTAATTAATTAAAATATTTATATATTATTATTGTTATATGCACAGTAACAAACAAATACAAATGTATAATGTTTTATATGTCTAATTTATTTTATTATTTATTATATTTATTATTTGAAAAAATAATAAATTATATATATATATATAATCATGCAAGTAATTACAAAAAATAAAACATAAATTGTTAATTTTTTTTATTTATTTTTTAAGATAACTTAATATATAAATATTATAATTAAATATAATAGATAATATATTATTATTGTTGTTGCTGTTATTATTATTATTATCATATATAGATTTCTAAATAATGTAAATTATGTAGACAATTATATACAACTAAATTATAAATATTTTTTAAGGTAAATTAATTATTTATATTATTATAAATTATACACATTATTGATATTATTAATATATTAATATATTGATAATATATTTATATTTTTATATACATTTATACATATATATATATATATACACACACACACACATAATAACAAAAAAACATTGTAAATTGTATAGGTGTTTGAAAAAAACACTTTATTATGTTAAAAATAATAAATTATAAATATATTATGTCAAAAATATTGATTTTTAAATAATGCAATAAGTGATGTAAATAATTATACACAATAAAATAAACAAAAAATGTAAAAGGTACATTTATACAAATATTTTAAATAAATTACATATGTACATATTCATACTTGGTGTAATGCACACTATTTCACAAAAATTGTTTTAATGAAAATGTAGCAAACTTTTAAAAATATAAATAAAAATAAATAATAAATGAAAATACTATGAATATAGTATATACTATATGTAAAGTCTGTTTTAAGACCCTTTAAGATGCTTTTTTTTATTGAAATAGGAAGACATTTATAAGCTTTAACAAATCTAAGTTCTTAATTTAAAACGTCAGAGTTGAAATCAAAATAATTTTTAATACTCAGTATTTTAAAAATCATAACAAATAATTTCAGATTTAGTCAAAATATTAACCATATGTTCCTATAATACTATGATGTTTACTTATACATTAATACTATGGTAATTCTGGAACTACTTTGGCGTGTAAAATGTAAATAGCAGAGTACATTAATTCCGGTATGTTAGTTTTGATCAAAGTACCGTGATATTACCATCGAATATTGTCATAGTACTACAGTACTGCCAGAGGCTGTCGATTGTAGAGATGTTTACTTCAACCTCTCTTGGTTTTAAAAGGGCGACTTTTCAGTTTTTTTGTGTTGACAGAGCAGTTTTTCCTGACGTTAGCTGTTGGGACGGCTTTGATGCAGGAAGGGTGGGCTGTCGCTGGGAGTTTGGAGTGTGTTCGCTGACGAGGAGCATCACAGAGTTATTTCTATAGACAGGACAGTGAGGAGAGAGCCTGAGGAGCGAACGCGCACGCACGAGCACAGACACGTCGAGTGCTGCGGGGACTGACGTCCCCAGACGCTCCACACGGACACAGTAAAGAAGAGGTCGCGCCTATATTTGGCAAGGTCATCAAACAGCCTGGAGGTAAAAGCCAATGATGGTTCATACTTGTGTGATTTCACAAACGAGGCCTTTTTGGAGTCATGGGGAGAAATAATGACATGGTAATGATGAGACGAGATGATGGCAGGAGAAGATGGAGGAGGAGGTGTTGATGAGGAAGTTGCTGTGACATCTTTTAGGGTTGTTAGGACATCCTTCATCTAATTTCACCCGTTCAGCTCTGATAGCTTCAGTGTTGGGGAATAACTAAGCGGAAGATATTTATAACAACACCAACAACACAGAAACGCTAGAAAAAGCTGACTTATAATTAATAAAAATTGTGAGACATTAAATTCTAATGTAAAAGATCATCATTTTAATATCATTGAATTATAAATATACAAGTAATAAAAATTCTAATCATTTAAATTTTAATGTAAAATATAACAATTTAAATATAATTTGAATTCTAAAGTTAAAGGAAGTACTAAATTTATTATTATTTAATTAAAAATGTATATATATATATATATAGTGATGTATTTATGTTAATAAATATTTAATGTAAAATTAAATATTAGCTGTATAATATTAAACATTATTTTATTATATAATTACATTATAGACATCTTATATATATACACACACACACACACACATATATATATATATATTACTGTATGTATTTAAATTTTTATTTAATTATTCATAATATATTATACTATTATATGTATTTACATTAATATAACATCTTGTATAATATTATGTACATATACATATATATATATATAAACATTTTATTTATATTGTTTTAAAATACTATACTGTATTTACACATAACACAAAATGTATTTAAAACAATAATCATTAATATAATAACTTTAGTTAAAGATTAATGTAATTTATATATATGTATTATAATATATGCATTATTTTATTAACATTTTTTTAAGTCATAAATTTTACATATGTGGTATAAATACAAAAATTCAGTTAAATTACTAATATTGTGAAATATTATTATTTATTAAAATATATTATTATTTTAAATAAGTATTTTCTATTTGATTATATTTTAAAATATAATTTATACCTGTGATGCAAACATTTTTAATATTATTTGTATTATATTATTTAGATTTTATATATTATATTATATTATAGCTGAATGTTTTGACTTTTTAATATATATATATATATATATATATATATATATTTAGATTTTGTATATATTATATTTATTACACTTGATCTTATTATATACTGTATTATTGATATTTTCTATTACAATATATTATATTATATCATATCTGAATGTTTTTACTGTTTTATATATTATATTATATTATATTAAAACAATATTTTTTATTGTTTTGAATATATATTATATATTGAATATATATTTCATATTTTGATTTTTATTTATATATTATATTTATTACACTTGATCTTATTATATACTGTATTATTGATATTTTCTATTACATTATATTATATCATATCTGAATGTTTTTACTTTTTTATATATTATATTATATTATATTAAAACAATATTTTTTATATTATTTTGAATATATATTATATATTGAATATATATTTCATATTTTGATTTTTATTTATATATTATATTTATTACACTTGATCTTAGCCAAAAGGCTAAATTTCACATTTATTATATAATATTATACCCCCTATTATTGATATTTTATATTATATTATAGCTGAATGTTTTATATTATTTTTTATATTATTTTGAATATATATTATATTATAGCTAAATGTTTTGTATTATATGTATTTTTCATATTATTTTATTTTTATTTTATTATATAATATTATATTATTGTATTGATGTTTAACACTGTATTTTTAGCTTTTTATAGTTTTAGTTTATAAATTTTATTTAGAGTAACTATATATGTTGTTTTCATGCTAAAAAAAATGACAGCAGTAAATATGACCTCATACTGCCACCTCAGACAGCATCAGTGTCATATAGTTAAGTATTTAATCATCATCATTATCATTATAACTCATGCGATCATTATGAGTAGATTCATAGCAGTTTCAAAGGAGCTTCCCCAACATTAAAAGCATTTCTCAGTCTCTCTTTTCTCTCGAACAGACTCTCAGTCGTCTCATCATCATCATCATCATCATCATCATCACGAAGCTGTTTGGTTCAGGTCGCCTGTCCTTGACCCTCAGTTTCAGTGATTTGCTGCGGCGTGTGCTTCATCGAATCCCTCAGAGGGCCTTTCACCTGTCTCCTAACAGCTCCCAGAATGCAACAGTGCGCAGGACGACACACGCCTGGCAATTAGAGGAATGGAAACTGGAGTGCTCTTCTGAGAGCCGAAATAATTGGATGTTGGAGAGTACGTGTGGACTCCGAACCCACTGACTTGATTTACTTTTCTCATAGCAATTACTACGGTCAGGTAAAATGAAGCAATTTTGGCATTATTGGAACGGTTACCTTTACGCCCCTGTGTTTTATTATTACACACTTTCTTATTTAGACACAAACTGCAGTTGAAAGTAAGAAGTCGATGACTTAAGGTTTACATGAGATTTCTTTGTTAAGATAAACGTTTTTTGTTGCTTTAACGCCATTTGCGTGTTTTGCTTTTGTCAAACGTCCAATATATATGGCTACATTCCCATTGTGAGCACACCTGTTTCGGTTTGTACAAACAATGTGAGTTGCCGAACAAAACTCAACGACACCTGTGCAAACAGAATCAACCTGACGTATGTCTCTTTTTTTCTTTTAAGGCTCATAGAAGCACAAAAAGACAAGAACAACAGTCAGAGGATGTGGAAAACTAACTTGATATAAACACTAGACGAGTGAGTACAAACTCTACACATACATTACGTTGATCTGTGTATGTAGTTTAATTCGAAATATTAAATATATTTAATAATAAATTACAAAATATAAAAGACTATGTATATATAAAATGTTTTAATATTAAATCATATAAAACATTCATATAAAATATTAACTTTTTTTTTTTTTTAATTATCAAATGTAAAAAAGTATATGAAATGATCAAGTATTTATACCCAAATCAATTGTAGGTGCATCATTACAAAATAATTTAATGAAAAATATGTGGTTTATTTCAATATATTAAACAGACTAGATTAGATTATACACATGAAACATTATGTATACTATATAAATATTTAAAAATGTAAATATTAAATTATGTAACAAATATATATATATATGTAAAATATAAAATAGTCACTTTTTTTCAATTTTCAATTTTTAAAAAACTATATTAAATGATCAATATATAGGTGCATCATTACAAAAATACTTTAATGAACAATATGTGGTTTAATTAAATATATATAAGATCCTATTTACTATACAAATATTTTAAAAGTTTTACATATCTATCTATATATTTATCTATATGTATATAGAAATACAAATATTTTAATGAACAACATTAATCATTAAATATGTAATTATAGTAATATAATTAGACATAAATTAGAATAAATAATACATGCATTATTTTATCATTATAATTATTTGTAATTCATTTACAATAATTATTACCATACTTACAGTAGTTTTACATATGTGGTAAATTAATATTATTTTTATTTATATTGATTGAAAAAAAAATACTTTTTTTAAAAATATTCTTTTAGTAATATATTATATCTTAAATATTTTAATGAACAACATTAAATATTAAATATATAATTATAGTAATAATAATGTATAATTGTAATAATTAATATATGCATTGTTTTATAATTATATTTATAATCAATGTACAATAATTATAATTATTATAATTATTACAATGTTTACAGTAGTTTTTCATTTGGTATGTTAATATTATTTTTATTCATATTGCTTTTAAAAAGCTTGCTTTCTTTTGTAATTATTTTATTAGTATATTATTTAATTATTTAAAAAATATAGATTTTAATAACCAACGATTATTAAATATATAATTATAGTAATATAACTACATTAATAAATTAGAATAATATAGAACAATAATATTTTATATATTCATTGTTTTATTTTATTAATATTTTATTATTTACAAAATAATTTAATGAACAAAATTGATTATTAAATATAAAATTATAGTAATATAACTACGTTAATAAATTATAATAATTAATAAATAAGTATAATAATTTATACATTCATTGTTTTGTAATTATAGTTATTTATATTTAATTTAAAATAAATAATAATATTATAATATTATAATTTTATTTACAGTAGTTTTACATGTGGAATATTTATATTATTTTATTAATATTTTATTATTTACAAAATATTTTAATGAACAACACCGATTATTAAATATATAATTATAGTAATATATCTACATTAATAAATTATAGTAACTAACATATAATTATAATAATTTATACATTCATTGTTTTATAATTATAGTTATTTATATTTAATTCACAATTATTAATAATAATTATAATTATTACCATATTTACAGTTATTTTACATTTGTGGTATGTTACTGTATTTTTTTTTTATCTTTTAATGTAATATGTGGTATAATAATATTTTATTTATATTGATTTAAAAACCTTACTGCATTTTTTTTTTTAAATTATAATTAACATACATTTGTGGTATGTTGCTGTATTTTTAAAAAATCTTTTAATGTTACATTATTTTATTGTTTATTATATTATTTTAGAAATGTTCTAAGTTTATCAGTTAGTATTTTGAGTATGTATGTATATGTAACTGTATGTATTGATGTTAGATCCTTATTGTTTGTATACCAATATATAAAAACGTATGAATACCGTAAATTTTGCACAATATTCATCTCAAAAATATTTTAACCAACAACGTTAAATAGTACATTTAAAAATGTATTTAATAATTCAATTTTGAGTATTATTGTATTATTAAAATGCAAATATGTTAAATATATAGTGCTTTGCACACCCAAATCAATCGTAGGTGTGTTGGATAAAATTACAATATAAACTAGAAAAATATATAATAAATAAACGTTGGTTTGTGTTTGGAAACGTCTCACATCACTTAATTTGTGAAACCGTGTCAAGGTTGCAAATGCAGCTCAATATGTGCAAGTGTAAAAGTGTCACACCACAAAGTCTTTCCAAAACTTTCATCTGAATTTGACCTTGCAAATCCCTCGTCTGATTCCATCTGTTTATCAGCACTTGTTGATGGAGGGCGGCGGATTCTGGATTTAGAAGAAAACCTTTATCGAGTCCCAGCGCCCTTGAAACGGATGACATCGATTGTGCAGCCAGAAGATTCCCGACCCCTCCTGCCCCGGAGGACGATCAATGGACCCGCACACGGCTCCCTGAACATCAGCAGAGGATTAAACAATCTCCCAACACAACACAATTAACTCCACTACACCGCACATCAATATTTAGGAACAAACTACAGATTGCATGTCTAGAAAATGCTGAGATTTTTGTAAACGGCACAGAAATATAAAAAGGAAACTAAAGCCAAAAACGAAAATGTAGTCATTAATTACTCACCCTCATGTCTTTCCAAAACCTTAAAGGGTTACTCCATCCCAAAATGAAAAGGAAGTAAAAGCTTCGTTCGTCTTCGGAACACAATTTAAGATATTTTGGATGAAAACCGGGAGGTTTGTGACTGTCCCATTGACTGCCAGGTAAATACCGCTGTCAAGACCTAGAAAAGCATGAAAGACGTCGTCAAAACAGTCCATCTGCCATCAGTGGTTTAACCATAATTTCACGAAGCTACGACAATACTTTTTGTACGTAAAGAAAACAAAAAATAATGACTTTATTCAACAATTCGTCTCCTCCGAGTCACCGTAGCGCCATTTTGGAGAATATCCTCTGGACGCAAACAGCGTACGCTGTTCTCTATCAGCTGCGTCACGCGGATACGCTGTTTTCGTTCGAATCGAAGCGTAAATACACGGAGAAAACGTATCAGTGTGGTGCGGCGAACATAGAACAGCGTACGTTGTTTGCTTCCAGGGGATACTCTAAAATAGCGCAACGGTGAATAAAGTCGTTATTTTTGTTTTCTTTGCCTACAGAAAGTAGTAAAATTATGGTTGAACCACTGACGGCAGATGGACTATTTTGACGACGTCTTTCATACTTGTCTAGGTCAATGGGACAGTCACAAACCTCCCGGTTTTCATCCAAAATATCTTAAATTGTGTTCCGAAGACGAAGCTTTTACGGGTTTGGAACGAAATGGGGGTAAGTGATTAAATGACAAAATTTTCATTTTGGGGTGGAGTAGCCCAAGACGGTTAAGGCTAGAAGGAATACATGCTGCCTTCACGCCATGTCGTAATTACCGTAATTTCGAGATGACAACACGTGACATTTTATTCATAGCTTTCCATGTTTCCAAAACGAACCTGACGGCGGTCACGTGGTACATATGTAACTGGTTTAAGTGGTAATTCTAAAAACGTTCAGAGTTTACAAGTTGTAATTAGGAGTTCAGGAACACGTGAGGGCTTTGGCGTTGATAGTGTTGCCATAGAAACATAATTCCAGCTAGAGTAGAATGTCACGTGTTTTCATCTAGGAATTATGGCATGGCGTGAATGCAGCTCTAGCTACTGGGCATGCCCACATCAATCTAACGTTATTTTTGGCACACTGTACAACAATAGTACTGTTTTTTTTTTATTCTACTAAGTGCTAGGGATGTCACAATACTCAATATAATATCGATCCATTCGGTACGACATCCACGGTTCAGTAACTTACGCGCTTGTGAATTGTGGTTTTTCGGTTTTGCATTTAAACAACTTACTTGTTTTATTTCTCTCGAAATTTGCTGTGTGTGTCCTCGTGATTTCACGTGCTGAGATAAGGATATATTTTTCAAATATAATTGAAAAAGCAACACACGCAGCATCTTCCCTTCTAATAAAATGCAGTAAGCCTCTCTAAACTTGTTGTCCAACAAAAGACAACATTATAACTTATTTTTACTTCACAGCATCAGACGAGTGTTTGAAATAACTTCCTTTTGTGATCTGATGTGGCTTCTTATCATAGAATTAGGCAGACAATATATTCTATGTATGTCGATAAGCAGTGGGTTGCAAATATACGAGATGGCATGAAGAACACAGATAAACCATATATTATTGCAGACGAGTGTTTATTGTCCTTACATCCTTACACGTCCTTACAAGCTATCAGAACCAAACCGAAAAACCGTGGTTAAAAACCGAGCTACGTATTGAACTGTGGACTAACTGTATTGTTGCATCCCTAGTAAGGGCTAAGTTTAGGGTTGGGGTAGGTGTGGACATTAAAAAAACCACAGTCTAATAGCTAGAACAATTCATTCCATTGTTAGTTTCTGGTCAGAGCTGTATCCCTTCTAGCCACAACCCATTAAGACCTTCGTTCATCTTCAAAACACAGATTAAGATGTTTTTGATGAAATCCGAAAGCTTTCTGACCCTGCGTAGACACGTTCAAGGCCTAGGAAGTTAGTAAGGACATTGTTAAAATAGTCCATTTGTGCATGTTTGTATGAGCTAGTCTTGATCTGTGGTGTGTGTGTGAATGGTTTCAGCATTGAACAAAGGTACAATTGAGTAAAACCGCTTTTGACAGATCAGAAAGAGGAACTCCTTTGTTTTCCATCAGGATCAAATGAGTGCTCTTGAAAGACCAGCAGACTGTGTTTTATTAAGTAGGAGTTCAGCCGGGAGCCGTCCACATCAGAGCCGGTTCTTTGAGCGGCCAAAGCGCTATTCTCTCCTAATAGAGAACTGAAAGCTGTTGCGACCTCTACATTAACCTCCGCCGAGTCGTAGAGCTTCACAGATGCTCTCAAAATGGATATCTCACCTTGTGGTTTACCCTTTTGCAGATTTACAGTAGATGTGTGTGTGTGTGTGCAGTCCCCTATAACCTCTAATGCTTCACAAACAACATGTTTGATTGGCAACATGTTTGTCGGTGAATGTCGGCTGTAGTATTGTGTGTTTTTGTGTACTTGTAGGAAATGGTTAATTCCCTCAGCTTAACTGTGGTTTTTTGGTTTCTCCTTTGGTTTAGCATCCGTACCAGAAAACTACACCAATGCATTTCTACTGTATCACACCCTTGGGGTTTGAATCAGGCTTTTTAAATGAGCATAGCTGCACTGTCTGCTCATTTATGCCCTTTAATCTGCGTCCTTTGGGTGTTAGGATGTGCACGAGGGTTTGCTGCTGTGAGCCGACTAAGTAAGCAGGGTTATTGTTGTTAACTAAAACCATTAAAACCCCCCAAAGTGACATTTCATTTAGCGTTAAAGCAATATTTCACCCAAAAATTGGCTTAAAATTCACTAACCCTCAGATCATCCAAGATATAGAGTTTTTTTCTTCTTCAGAACAGATTTGGAGAAATGTAGCATGATATCATATATCATTCGCTGTGCAGTGAATGGGTGCCGTCAGAATGAGAGTCCAAACAGCTGATAGAAACATCACTGCATGTTTGTAAGAAACAAATCCATTTTTAAGACCATTTTTGTTTTTGAGTCCTCTATAATATTGCTTCCTCCAGTGAAAAAGTCAACTTATCTGAATCAGGAGAGAAATTTGCACAGATCAAGCAACGTTTACAAGTGAAAGCAGTGCAAATCAGTTTTAAACAAATATGTTGGTGGATTTTGATGTGAGAGGACAACAGGGGGTGGACTTTTTCACTGAAGGAAACGTTATAATGTTATTATGGATTATGGACTCATATTTTGAGAAGCAACAGTTCAGTGTTAAAATTGCAACTTTTTATCTCGCAATTCTGAATGTACTTGCAATTGCAAGTTAAAATCTTGCAATTCTGACTTTTTTCTCAGAATTGTGAGATAAACTCACAATTGTGAGTTAGAAAGTCGCACTTGTGATATAAAGTCACAGTTCTGAGAAATAAAGTCAGAATTGCAAGATATAAACTCAAGATTCTAACTTTTTTTTCAGAATTGCTGGTTTATATCTTGCAATTGAGACTTTTTTTCTCAAAATTGTGAGTCAAGTCAGAATTGTGAAATATAAACTCGCAATTCTGGGAATCTTTTATCATATCTAGCTTTTTCTGCCTCAAAATTGCACTTTATAACTTATAATTGCGAGAAAATGTCATAATTGCAAGATACAAATTTGCAATTGTGAGAAAAAAGTCAGAGTTGTGAGGTTTTATCTTGCAATTCTGACTTTATTTCTCATGATTGTGAGTTCATATCTCTCAATTCTAAGAATAAAGTCAGAATTGTGAGATGTAAACTCGAAATTGCGGAAAAAAAAACAGAATTGCAAGAAAAAGTCAGAATCGTGCAACTGCTAGAGAAAAAGTAAATTGCGAGATACAAACTCGCAAACTGCAAGAAAATAGTCTGAATTGTGAGATACAAATTTCTAAAGAAAAGAGAAAAAAGTTAAAATTGTGAGTTTTTCTTACAATTCTGAGAAAAAGTCAGAATTACTAGATGTAAATTTGCAATTGCGAAAAAAAAGTCAGGATTGCGAGTTTTTATTTTGCAATTCTGACTTTTTTGTTGTCAGAATTGCGAGATAAAAACTCACAATTTGTACTTTTTTCTCTTGCAATTGTGAATCTGTATCTTGCAATTCTGACTTTTTTCAAATTTTAGAGTTTATATCTCGCAGTTCTGACTTTATTTCTCAGAAGTGCCACTTTCTTTCTCAGAATTACGAGTTTATATCTCAAAAAAAAAAAAAAGTCAATGAAATTTAGAGAAAAAAGGTCAGAATTGTGACTATATATAATGCAATTCTGACTTTATAACTCACATTTGTGAGTTCATATCTTGCGGTTCTGACGTTTTTTCTCAGCATTGCAACTTTCTCTCAAAAAAATTCTGAATTGAGAGATACAGTTGCCTTTTTTTTGTAATCAGTGGTGTAAATGGGCTTCCATAGAAATCCATGGGGTAAAAAAAGATTGACTGAATGAATTAAACTGAAACTTTTTTAATATAACAAACTATAAAAATGTGAGCAGACTTAAGCAGTGCTACTGTTCGCAGACTCAGTAAGGAATTGCAAAATACTTGTTTTACATACAATGCCCAGCACTCTATGCATAAACGATGACTGCTGAAAAAAACAGCTGAAACTAGCCTAAGCTGGTTGGCTGGTCTTAGCAGGTTTAAGGAAGTAGCTGGTTTTAGCTGGTTGTTCCAGCTGGTCTCCCACACTGACCAGCTAAGACCAGCCTGTTCAGCTAAGGAAGAAGCCAAAACCCCTCTAAAACCATCCTGCTGACCAGTTAAGACCAGGCTGGATGACCAACTAAAACCAGCCAACTATCTTAGGCTGGTTTTAACTGTTTGTTTTTTTTTCAGCACAAACGAATATGGCTTGCAGCGCTTGCGTTAAAATACTGTGTGTGAAATAATAAAATAATGTGTTACAATAATATGTGCGCTTATTATTTTGTGGACAAAAATCCCACAAACGGTGCCCCCATCGGTTTTCAATGCTGTTAACCTCAGTATGCTTCATGTCACACCCGCTCATTAAAAAGACAGACACTGCGACACTGTGAAGTGATTAAAGTGTGGTGCCATGTGCTTTTTAAAACCATTTTCACAGGTTTAACATTATATCATCGGCTTGGAAAATATGTTAATTTGACTAGAAACACCAACTGAAAAAAACAGCTAAAACCAGACTAAGCTGATGGCTGGTTTTAGCTGGTCATCCAGGCTGGTTTTAGCTGGTCAGCAGGCTGGTTTTAGAGGGGTTTTGGCCTGGTCTTAGCTGGTCAGGTTGGGAGACCAGCTGGAAGAACCAGCTAAAACCAACCTGACCAGCCTAGCTATGCTGGGAGACCAGCTAAAACCAGCTACTTCAAGCTTAAAGTGGTCATCGGATGCTAAGTTCACTTTTTCATGTTGTTTGAACATTAATGTGTGTTGGCAGTGTATGTAGAAATCTACCCTGTAATGATAAAAATTCATGCAGTGGTTTTTAATTGATCTGTAAAAATAATATTTCCTTTTTCAAATCGCGCCATTCTCAGATGCCTGTCGTTGTGGCGTCACACCGTCAGAGGCCGCGCCCACGATAGTTGATTGACATGAGCGTTTTACCTCAGATCAGCTCTCACAGTCCACGCTCTTTGTTTCGATGCCGGAGCAGGGATGTAAGTTAGACAAGAATATCTCCGATTGAGCGATTGAGGTGTTGTGTTGCTTGATGTAATAATGAACATAGTGATCATCATTTACTCCCGACATCTGAGCCGCTGAAGATGCAGTAGATTACGTTTGTTTGTGAAGGTAATGTGGCTCCCGATCTACATATATCCGTCTATGTTCGCGCGAATCATTCATGATCCAGCCTCACTTACAGCAGAAGTGAGTATAAGGGTTTTTTAATGAATCTTTGCTATCGCCTTTCCTTATAACGTGGTAGTTAGGAAGTTTAGCGGCTAAATGCGGCTAAAGTAAACAAGAACGTCATTCCACAGAGAGAAGAGAGGGGCGGGCTGAGCAGAGCTCATTTGCATTTAAAGGAACAACCCCTTAGAATGAGATGATTTTTGCAGAGCTCATTTTGACAAGGTAAAAAGGGTGTTGTTTTACAAAACCATTGAGAGTTTTTAATCAAAGTATATTAGAGACATTTCATTAAGACCCTAAAGAATCATATCAACTTGTGGAAAATGGGCATCCGATGACCCCTTTAAACCAGCTAAGACCAGCCAACCAACCTAGGCTGGTTTTAGCTGAGGTTTTTTTTTTTTTTTCAGGAAATGTAAAGCATCTTGTTCCATTCCAGTTGGGCAAAACTTCTGCTTTCAGGAAAAGGTTGATCAGTATGTAAATCAGGGTTGCCAGGTTTTCACAACAAAACCTGCCCAACTGCTACTCAAAACTTGCCCAATACACATTTTTTTGTGGTGGGCTTCCCCTGGTAAAAATCGCAATCCAGGGGATAAATATCACCTTTTTTGGGTCGCTTCAACCCGCGGCAAAAGTGTTACAATAGCCCAATTCAGTGGGAAAATCGCGGACCTGGCAACACTGATGTAAATTACACTAAAACGACATTGGATTAAAGTTTCATATTATAAAATGTATTCCTAGAAATAAAAAACACAGAGAGACTCCTAGTTTCTAAGTATAATCGCTTAGAGATCGCTTTTTTTAAGGTAAGTCTTGACGACGGGTAAATGAAGGAAGCGCCGCTAATCTGAAATATCTGTGTTTGTGTCATTAGTATCAATGGAGCTGTACAGAGTGACTCTTTCACCCTCCAGGCGCATGTACAGCATGATAACACTGACCAGATCCATTTGTCAGATCAACTTCCCTGCAATTAGACGAGCTTGTGACCCAGCCATATCAAATCAAATCATGCTGACGAATATGCTCGCTCCTTTTGTCCCTCTGGCTCGACTCTCGCGCTCTCTGTAGTCGAGTTCTGACACGATGGCAGTTCCCAGACAGATTCATTAACTGCTTGGCTTTGCCGTGTTGAAAGATTCAGTCAACATCGGATGTGATGTTGAACATCTAGACGTGGCATGACAGCAAACAGACTCCTGTTACGCTGCATTTAAATTTAAAGCAGTTTTTAAATGTGAAAAGACTTTCTCGTATTGTAGTTTAATGTGCAACGATCAACTAGTCATCTTTTGTTGTTGTTTTTGTGCATTTATTGTAATTACATTCGGTGTTACTCAGAGTTATTATCAGGGGGGTCGCTAGGGTTAATCAGCCCCGAATGTGTTTTTTTTTTTTTGTATAGTCCTATGATTTCCACGGTATTTGTCAAAGTTTAAATGAATTAATCAAAGGTTGGTCATTACACATATTATGCCGCAAAAGACTATTTAAATATGAATCCTGTATGTTCTGCGTGTCTTTTCATGAATGAACGGGGCGGACGCGCGGTTTCTTTACTGATGCGCGTGTGCCGTTTCAGAAGGACATAAATACATTAACAACATCTCCAGAACTGCTCTGAGAGTCACTTCATGAGCATTTCACTGTTTCATTTGAGTAAAACAAGCGTCAAATATACACAGAAATTTACAGGTATTTAGGGCAACCCGTCAAAGTAAAAGTTCGGTTTAACTTTATTAACCATTCAGTAACATGTACGTGCCTACAACTACTACTACGACTACTACTATTAATTAAAAAAAAATTATACAATTTTTTTCACACAATATTTCTTCCATGTTTTAAATTTGAATAGTAAATCCCCTTTATTTGTCAAACATAAAATATCATTTTCATTAGAAGATCAATTTATTTAATATTTTATACCTTCGTTTGATAACCAGAAAAATACACAACACAGAATTCCATAAGGCTATTGTAAAAATAAATAAAAGTTGTTTTTATGCATTCAAATAAACAGACATGCTAAAACATATTTGGTAACATGTAAGGTGAAAAAAAAAAAATAAAACATTTCATGGGGTCCTAAACATGTATTTTTCTTAACTTTTGATAAATTGACGGTAAATCTTATAAGATTCATGGTTTTAATTAATTACACATGATTAATTACATTTTGATTAAAAATAAATTTAAGTATTAAAATGAAAACAGAAAACGGAATAAAAAAAAAAAAATAGGGCCCTGTTTTTGCATGCAACTATATATTTGCTACAGTTATAAATACATCTTCAGATTTATTATTTTATTTGTCTAACATATTTTTGTAAAGTTATAATTTTGTTATAATACTTTGATATGTTTGCTATTTGCAGTGATTACTATTTACTATTGTTCATAGTGTGACAAGGTCTTTATCCCCCAGTTTAATGCCCCGGACCCCATCCAGGTTCAACCACCTGTGTCTAACAAAATCTTATGTGAGCATGATGAGCTCCCACCCAACACCACTAGCCCCTAATGTTTTGGCATCAGCCCCGGATGTTTTAAAATCCTAGAAACGCCCTTGGTTATTATGGTTAGCTAAGTCTTTAGATTTAAACTTTAAAATAAATAAATCCTAACTATATATATAACTGTTTTTAATGTGTTTTTTTTTTTAATGGTTTTGTCATTATTGAAAGGATTTGTTTGTGAAAATGTTAGCGTGGCGTGTTTGCAGGAGCTCTCGTGTGCTGCATGTGTTTGTTTGTTTGCGTTAATCAGCATGATGTTAATTTCAGGTGATAAGAGTCGGTAGCTGAATCAGGTCAGTGCTAATCTAATATTTCCCCTCATCTGGGCAATAAAGGTCAATGCTCCTACCTAGACATCAGCCCCAGGACACCTACTGTACCACGCTGTGTGTGTGTCTGACTGTCTGTTTCTGTGCATTGCAGTGGTATACCAGAATTTACAGACAAACGCTTTTGAGTTTTTAAATATGATCCATGTTTTGAATTTTAATGCTTTCTGCAGTCAGATTCACCCAGTTATGTCAACATGTCAAAGTTCTGTTGCAGCCATCACCAAATGTCGTCCAACGAGAAAGTGTAGTTGCAGTTTTTGATTGACAGAGTTGACATTTTGTCATTTAAGTAGCACTTTTTCATCCAGAACATTTGTGAAATACACAGTTACATGTTGTTAAATACTGTATATATAATATATGTTATCATAATAAACCATTAAATCTAATAATAATAAATAAGCAATGAAAAAAATGGCTTTTTTAATGTTTCGTATGGCCGTTTCATTTCCACACAGTACAGCTGATACTCCCAGAGCTAGTGTTGCGCAATGCTTTGGATTGAAGAAAGCACCATATGAAATCTTAAACCTGCTATATGAAAACCTTTGATGTTTTTCTTTCTGTTTCAGGGAAGAATTACAGATGCTGGTCAATGGAGCGTGAGAGAAAGACAACATCAAAACAACAGTATGTGTGTGTGCGCGTGCTCACCTGGTGTTGCTCTTGCTTGACTGACACTGGAAATCGATGGACTTGAGGGGTTACGGTGAGCAGTCCAGTTCAGTAAATGTTACTGACTACAGTACTTACCAGTAGACTGCAATTCATTCAGCAGGACGTGTTGTTGCTGGTACTGTTATAAACAAAACACTGAATGTCTGCTGAAATGTTTGCTCTTTCTTTGTTCAGATCGTCATCACGATTGACCAACAAAATGCTTAGTATCTCCTCTGACAAAATCTGGTTTTGTCTGTTTTTGTACAATTTGTCATCACAATTTGCAAACAAAGCACTAGTTATCTGCTTTAAAGGGATAGTTCGCTCAAAAATTAATATTTTGTCATTAATTACTCACCATCATGTCGTTCCAAAGCCGTAAAACCTTAGTTCATCATCAGAACACAAATTAAAATATTGTTGATGAAATCCCTGCATAGACAGCAACACAACTGACACGTTCAAGACCCAGAAAGGTAGTAAGGACATTGTTAAAATAGTTAAAATGTGACATTAAAGGAGAAGTCCACTTCCAGAACAAAAATTTACAGATAATGTACTCACCCCCTTGTCATCCAAGATGTTCATGTCTTTCTTTCTTCAGCCGTAAAGAAATTATGTTTTTTGAGGGAAACATTTCAGGATTTTTCTCCATATAATGGACTGATATGGTGCCCTGATTTTGAACTTCCAAAATGCAGTTTAAATGCAGCTTCAAACGATCCCAAATGCGGTTGTAGACGATCCCAGCCGAGGAAGAAGGAAGAAGTCTTTTCTAGCGAAACGATCGGTTATTTTCTTTAAAAAAATACAATTTAAATACTTTTTAATCTCAAACGCTCGTCTTGTCTTGCTCTCCCTGAACTTAAGACAGTTAGTGTATGTCGAAAAACTCCAATCGTATTTTCTCCCTCAAATTCAAAAGTCATTTAAAAATCATCCTACATCGCTGCAGAAGCACCGACCCAGTATTTGCAAAGTGAACATGCAAAGAAGATCAAACACCCTTAACAAAAAAGGTAAAACAGCGATACAGGATGATTTTGAAGTTGAGGAAGAAAACATTAGATGGGAGTTTTTCGACATACCGTAACTGTCATGAACCGGAACAAAAACTGAGTTCAGGCAGAGCAAGACAAGACGAGCGTTTGACTTTAAAAAGTATATAAATTGTTTTACTTTTATGAAAATAACTGATCGTTTCGCTAGATAAGACCCTTCTTCCTCAGCTGGGATAGTTTACAACCGCATTTGGGATCGTTTGAAGCCACATTTAAAACTCGGGGCACCATTTCAGTCCATTATATGGAGAAAAATCCTGAAATGTTACCCTCAAAAAACATAATTTCTTTATGACTGAAGAAAGACATGAACATCTTGGATGACAAGGGGGTGAGTACATTATCTGTCAATTTTTGTTCTGGAAGTGGACTTTAATGGTTCAACCATAATGTTTTGAAGTGATGAGAATGCTTTTAATGACTTTATTAAACAATTTAAGTTTTGCACGTTCACTGGAGTCAATTTGTTCAATTTGCAAACAAACCCTAAACAGTATTTGTTTGTACTTCATCTAACTTAATACCACAAGTCACAAACAAACGCTGAATACCTTCTTTAACAATGTTTGTTTGTACTTGATTGCATCTCTCAGCACAACTTGCAAACAAACCCTAAACATCTACTCTTTGCATAATTTGCAATAAAAAACTGCTTTAACAATGTTTGTTTAATTTGCACAAAAAAGCCTAGATATCTGCTTTAACAATGTTTCTTTGTATTTTGTTCATTTACCGCAATTTGTAAACGAACCCTAAATATCCACTGTAAGAATGATCGTACTTGATCCAATTTGTCACCACAGGTTGCAAACAAAACACTAAATATTTTCTTTCTATAGTTTGCAACAAAACTCTGCTTTATAACGATGTTTGTTTACAAATTGTTGAATTTGACACCACAATTTACACAAAGCAGAAGATACAGTTGAGGTCAAAAGTTTACACACACCTTGCAGAATCTGCAAAATGTTAATTATTTTACCAAAATAAGAGGGATCATACAAAATACATGTTATCTTTTTTATTTAGTACTGACCTGACACTCTCTGATGCTCCAGAAGGAAACATGACGTAGTACGAGCCGGGGGGTGAAAACTTTTGGAATTTGACGATCAGGGTAAATTTGTCTTCTGGGAAACATCTAAGTATCTTCTGTAGCTTCTGAAGGGCAGTACTAAATGACAAAAATATGATATTTAGGCAAAATAAGAAAAATGTACACATCTTCATTCTGTTCAAAAGTTTTCACCCCCCGGCTCTTAATGTGTTTTTCCTTCTGGACCATCAGTGAGTGTTTGAACCTTTTGTAATAGTTGCATAAGAGTCCCTGAGCTGTCCTCAGTGTGAAAAGATGGAAAAAAACAAAGAAACTGTGTTTTATCTGCTACTTGTTAATACTTAGAGTTCGTTTGCAAATTGTAGTAAGTGAACACTGTGGACTTGTCACCAAAAACAAACAAAATGCTAAGTATCTTTTTTTAACAATGTTTGTTTGTACTGGACTTCTCACCACAACTTGCAAACAAAACTCTTAATATCCTCTGTAATGATGTTTATTTGTACTTTGTTCCACTATTTGTTCAACACTAAATATCCAGTTAAACATTTTTTTTATCTTTTTTTATCTTTTTTAGCAATTTGCAAACAAACTAAACAGCCATTTTTGTTCCACTTGTCAACCCAGTTCCCAAACAAAACATTAAACACCCAATTTGTTTGTACATCGTTTGACATTGCATGTTTGGCTGAGGAAAAATAAATATCTGTTGACAATAGCCACAGTTTAGTTTCACAAAGGGACGCTTGTTGTACGTCCGCAATGTGTTGCATTGTTTGTAGATGCACTCGGAGGAATATACAGTCAATCTAATCTACATGTATTATCGTGTATGTGTTCAGAGGTGTTGTGCGGTGGCCTCATTCCCCTTTATCTGTCAGGGTTGGAAACACACAAGCCGTGCATAATGCGTGCTGATGGAGGCAGGTTAGGACCCCAGAAACGTGTGTGTGCGTGATGCATGTTGAGAGGGGAGGTTAAAGGGGTTGTGTCTGCATGTGTGTGTGTGTATTTTGACAGTAGCACTGCCATCAGCTGCATAGTGTGTCTGGGTTAGAGTTTCACCGTCTGAATTTCCCTCAGGTAAACAAGGCATGCCTCCCCTGCCAAACACAAAGCATCAAACCCCTCACACAAACATAGAATATGATTTGGTACTGTTTAGATTGTGAAGTACTTGCTTATTAACACAGCAGTCTTAGTACGTGAGCTATGTATTATTTATTTAAAAATCACATGGATTTTAAATAATGTTAAAGCGGATATGGTAACACTTTAAATTATTATGTATAATGCATTATAAAAGTAGTTTTAATGCATTAGTCCACTTCCCCTCTTGTATGATCTCATGAATAATTGTAACCACAATTATAAAACATTATAATACTTAGCTTAATGCACAGGAAAAACAAACTGTAATATAGTATAATGCATTTTAACTTAGGTTACAATTAATTATGAAAAGATATAATGTGTTACAACATACATTACATACATAAAGGCTTCAAGTAAATTGTTACTGCCGACGCTTATTGTTTTTTTTCAACCTGTTCTGATGGCAGTTCGTACATATTTTACGAGTTGGCTAATTCGCACGACCTCACTCGTATGAATTTGTACGATTTTTGCTAAATTGTTCTTTATTTTAAGAGTTCACCTACCCGTCACCTGGAGTCTAGACAAATCGTACATAATTGTACAAGTGAGGTCATACATATTCGTACGAATTAGCCACAACCTTGTAAAAAACGTACGAATTGGTCATGAGACAGCATTTTTTTTTTTATTGTTTATTGCAAAAACTAATACATTAGCACAAACTAATGCTGTTAAGGCAGATATTTTGCATCTAATTTGCAAATAGTGGTAAGAAGTTGAAAAAAGTATAATAAACGAATGTTTTTGTTTGCAAGTTCTACTGGCAAGTCCAATAAAGTGCGAACAAAAAAAAAAAAAACTTTACTAAAGAAAAAATATCAAATTACAAAAACACATTTCTAACAAATAGTAAAAGTGGATATTTGTGTTTTGCAGAATGAGGTGACGAATCGAACAAAACAAACAAACGTTAGATCAGATATTTAACATTTTGTTAGCAAATTGAGCTAGCAAAACGAACCAAGTAAATTGCAGTGAGGTGCTAAGCGAAGTACAAACATTGTCGAAACGGATATTTAGCACTATGACCACGGTTTACAAAATACATACGTTGTTAAACGCATATTATGATGATATGCTAAACATTGTATAAACATCGGTTCTAGTTTAGGCACCAATTTTCACTATGTACTAGTTGCTTAAAGGGATACTTCACCCAAAAATGAAAATTACCCCATGATTTACTCACCCTCAAGCCATCCTAGGTGTATACAGTAGTCAACATTTGAAGTGGATCAAAAATTTCACCTAAGTTCTCCTAAGACAAGTATGGGTATTGTTTTGGTTTTAGGACAGTTTTGATGAAAGGTTTTGATCCACTTCAGATGTTGACTTCTATATAGCTATGTTTCCGTCACTGTGTTTTTATGCGCATTTTGAAGTATCACATCAGAAAAGAGTGATAGAAATGTCACATTTCAAATAAAACTCCCTTAATTTGCAAAAAAGTTTGTATGTTTGCAATATATATATATATATATATATATATATATATGCAAATAATGGGGGATGGAAAGGCATTTGCCGAATAAATTCCTCCATACGCATCAAGTCATGTGACTTTGCGCTATGGGACAGCAAAATCTAACCAGTGGACCAATCTTGTTCCACAGCATCTGAAATGTTGTTATGGTCATTCTGAAATGACAGAGCAAAGTCTGACCTGAAAGTATTTCTGTATAATTACCTCCCAGAACTGTCTTACCCGCTGTGTTCCCAAACAGCAGACATCTACCTCCGAAGGAAATGTTCAGATTTATTGTGTTTCATCTGCTCGCTCTGAGGCACAAGTAATTTACTGTATATGAAAAATACTAGATTTAGTGACTTCTCCTACTTTTCTAAGTAAATATATAGTGTCAGTTTATCAGAAAGTGATTATTTTGTTCTCTTTGAATAGTTGGATGGATATGGATGCTTATTCTCAAATGTTTTATGCAATATTCCAATTTTTGTGAATAAGTTAAATTCGCAACTTTAGATGGAAACCCGGCTTATTACTTTCTTCTTTCAGACAAATACAATCAGAGTTATATTAAAAAATATCCTGGCTCTTCCAAGCTTTATTTTTATTTATTTATTTATTTTTGGGCTTTTTTGTGACTTTAATGGACAGAACAGTAGAGAGATGACAGGAAATTACTGAGCGGAGAGAGGGGAGTGGGATCAGCAAAGGACCTCGAGCACAGTTGTGCTATATGTCAACGCACTAACCACAAGGCTATTGGCGCCAACTCTTCCAAGCTTTATAATGGCAGTCAATGGGTGATGAGATTTTGAAGTCCAATAAAATGTGTCCATCCATCATAAAAAGTACTCCACACAGCTCCAGGGGGTTAATAAAGGCCTTCTGAAGCTAATTGATGTGTTTGTGTAAGAAAAATATACCTATTTAAAACTATATAAATTGTAATCTCTAGCTAACTGACGTACATGCGTTCACGAGAGAGTGACGTTCCAGCGGATGACGTAGGATGAAGGACGAAGAAGAACATTGAAGTGGAGAGGAATGAGCAAAACAAAACACCGGTCAGGAAATAAAAGTACAAAACGAGGATTTGTAAAGAAAAATGTCGGAGGGTTTTGATGACTGATTTTCCTTTGCTGTAAACAAAAATTGGTTCTCGCGAGACTAGCTTATTTTATGTCCTACATCATCTACAGGAACATGTATTTAAAGTTTTAAATATGGATATTTTTCTAAGAAAAATGGATTGATTAGCTTCAAAAGGCCTTTATTAAAGGAGAAGTTCACTTCCAAAACAAAGATTCACATATAATGTACTCACCCCTTTGTCATCCAAGATGTTCATGTCTTTCTTTCTTCAGTCGTAAAGAAATTGTGTTTTCTGAGGAAAACATTTCAGCATTTTTCTCCATATAATGGACTGATATGGTGCCCCGATTTTGAACTTCCAAAATGCAGTTTAAATGCGGCTTCAAACAATCCCAAATGCGGTTGTAAACGATCCCAGCTGAGGTAGAAGGGTCTTATCTAGCAAAGCGATCGGTTATTTTCATAAAAATAATACAATTTATATACTTTTTATATACTGAACTGTGTATTCTGGCTCAAGACAGTTAGGGTATATTGAAGAACTTTGATCGTATTTTCTCCCTCAACTTACAATAATTTCAAAATCATCTTACATCGCTGCAGAAGTACCAACCCAGTGTTTACAAAGTGAACATCCAAAGAAGATCAAACACCCTTAACAAAAAAGGTAAAACAATGATACAGGATGATTTTGAAGTTGAGGGAGAACATGAGATGGGAGTTTTTCGACATACCCTAACTGTCATGAACCGGAACAAAAACAGTTCAGGCAGAGTAAGACAAGACGAATGTTTGACATTAAAAAGTATATAAATTGTATTATTTTTATGAAAATGACTGATCATTTCACTAGATAAGACCCTTCTTTCTTGGCTGGGATTGTTTACAACCGCATTTGGGATCATTTGAAGCCGCATTTAAACTGCATTTTGGAAGTTCAAAATCGGGGGACCATATCAGTCCATTATATGGAGAAAAATCCTGAAATGTTTTGCTCAAAAAACACAATTTCTTTACGACTGAAGAAAGAAAGACATGAACATCTTGGATGACAAGGGGGTGACTACATTATATGTGAATCTTTGTTTTGGAAGTGGACTTCTCCTTAAACCCCCCAGAGCCATATGGAGCAGTTTTATGATAGATGGATGCACTTTATTGGACTTCAAAATCTCAACACCTATTCACTGCCATTATAAAGCTTGGAAGAGCCAGGACATTTTTTTTTTTTATGTAACTCTGATTGTATTCATTTGAATACACTTACAAAGGGTGAGTAAATCATAGTGCAGGTTTCATTTTTGGCTGAACTGTCACTTTAGGCAACTAGTTAATAGTGAGAATTGCTCTATTTGAGCAAACCAAAATTGTTCAAGTCAATATTTTGTGTATCATAGTGATGAACAAAGTACAAACAAGTGTACTGAATGTGGGTTAATTTATGTCAAAAATGTCCAGCATTCCTAGATGTCTAGTAGTAGCATTTGAGTCAATAATAGTTTATTTCTGTTTTCTCTTGTTCTGGCTAACCTTGTAAACGTCCATCTGTGAAAAACAATTTATTCTCTGCAGTCTAGCTCTCTTTCTGTGCTGGTGTGACATAAAGTGACAGAATGCTTTAGTGTGACAATGATTTCAGCCTTACAAAATGTCACCGTTCTGCTCTCTTTCCCTCAACACATCTCTACGTGTGTGTGTGTGTGTGTGGAAAGCGAGAGGTAGAGATTTGGCTGGCGGCAATTCTTCCACACACAGATGTACACACACAAACCTGCCAGCACATAGGAAAACTTGTGATTAGAGCAGAAAGCAGGTGACAGCGGAATAATGCATTGTATGCGTTGCATAAATTTTCATTTTTTAATTTTCTGTTCCTTTCACTTTTTCATTCTGAATGAGTTTTTCCCGGATTGGACTGAGTTAACAACAATATTTCAACACTCTCAGAATGAGGGCAGTGAATCAGTCATAATTACATGCAAACTATTTCCTTTCAAAGTTCTCTCACACTTCCACACCTCCTGTCATGCTATATATCTCTTCTGTTCCTGGCTGTTAAGAGTATTCAAATTAAATACTCGTTTCTTTTCTTCCAGAATCAAAGCAGGGGGAAGAACAAAACCCAGCACACACAGATCAGAGGGCTGTGTTCCCCGGGACAGAGAGGGGTCTTCTGGGTACCGGCTGAACTGACAACCCCTGGAGCAGCTACGCGGCGCTCTGCACAAATTGAACTGACAGCAGTTTTTTTCCACAGAAAGTATAAAGTCCTGACTAGCATAGAATTGTGTTATGTGGAGCTATTTGCCTAGGCTGTTTATACTGAGAAAAACACTCTTATTGTGTTTTCAATGGTGTTTACTCATACTAAAATAGCGGATGCACTACTATTCAGTGGCGAAGTGACGCTGCTTCTAAATCTACAGCATGAAACAGAGAGCATAGTGTAGTTTCATTCTTGAATGAACAACTACAACAACTGGATTTTTATTGAATCCAAAAAATGTAGCGTGAGCATTACATTCCAAATCCAAATGAATACTTTCTTCTGAGCCAGTTTTGTAAATCAAAAATATACAGTGCGACCAGTATAGTCTAGATTCTGAATTAAATAACTCTTATGAGTTGGCTCTTTTTAGCGAATCACATACTCATAAAACAATCAGTTTGATTTTCGAATGAATAACTCTTATGAACTAGCTTTTTTTTTTTAGAACAAATGACTCTTATGAATCAGTACTTTTTGAGGAATTAAACACAGCATGACCAGTACAATTCAATTTTGAACTAATCCGTCTTTTGGGTAAGTTTTGTAAATCAAAAATAAACAGTGTGATCAGGGTAGACCAGATCCCGAACTAAATAACTCTTATGAGTCATCTCTTTAGTGAATCATGTAGCACTACCAGTGTAATTTGATTCCCAAAAGAATCACTCTCATAAATCAGTTCTTTTTAATGAATCAAAAAGATGGAGCGCAGCTAGTGTAGTCCAACTCATGAACAAATGACTTGTGTGAATTGGTTCTTTTTTTAATGAATCAAAAACATAAAGCGCAATCAGTGTAGTTCAATTTTGAATTAATTTGTCTTTTGAGCCAATATTGCAAATTAAAAATAAACAGCATGACCAGTGTACCTGAACCCGATCCCGAACTAAATGACTCTTATGAGTCATCTCTTTAGTGAATCACGTAGCACAACCAGTGTAGTGTGATTCCCGAACAAAGCATTGTAGTCTGGATCCCGAACAAAATAACTCTTATGAGTCATCTCTTTAGTGAATCACGTAGCACTACTAGTGTAGTTTGATTCCCGAAAGAATGAATCAATGAGATGGAGCGCAGCTAGTGTAGTCCAACTCATGAACAAATGAATTGTGTGAATTGGTTCTTTTTTAATGAATCAAAAACATAAAGTGCAATCAGTGTAGTTCAATTCTGAATTAATTTGTCTTTTGAGCCAATATTGCAAATTAAAAATAAACAGCATGACCAGTGTACCCGAACCCGATCCCGAACAAAATGACTCTTATGAGTCATCTCTTTAGTGAATCACGTAGCACAACCAGTATAGTTTGATTCCCGAACAAAGCACTGTAGTCTGGATCCCTAGCAAAATGATTCTTATGAGCCATCTTGAGTCACCATTGTAGTTTAATTAATTCCCAAATAAATTTATTCTCATGAATCGGTTCTTTTGAATGAATCAAACAGACATAGCATGACCAGTGTAATTCAGTTTCGAATGAATCCATTTTTTAGCCAGTTTTGTAAATCAGAAAAAACAGTGTAGACCAGGTCCCAAACAAAATGACTCTTAGGAGTCTCCCGAATCAAACAAAATGACTCTTATGAACTGGTTCTTTTTAGCGATGCAGCAGAGGCAAAAACTCTTATGAATTGGTTTATTTTAATGAATCAAACACACATAGCACGACCAATGTAATTTATTTTTGAACAAATCCATCTTTCGAGCCAGTTAGAAATAAACAGAAATAAATGAGAAATAAACAGTGCAACCAGTGTAGATCAGATCCCGAAAGCCTTGATTCTTTCTGATGAATCAAAAACATTTAGCACGACCAGTGTTTGTTACCATTTTGTAAATCAAAAATAAACACCACATCCAGTGTAATCCATACACTGTAAAAATAAACATTTTTAATTAGTCACTCACTTTTCATGACATGTCATTAAAAATGCACATTATGAGTTTTGTTATTTTAACAAAAATGTAAATATTAAAAATGAGAAAAAAAAGTATATGTATAAAAGACTGTTTTGCAAGAATTGTTAATTTACAAAAATTTGCATTTTTTTGTTGTAACTGGAATAACGAAATTCCTCGCAAATCCATGCAATGCTTTAGGCAGAATAACTTAAGAGTTAAATCCAAAAATGCTGTTTTTTAAGCCAGTGTGTCATCAGATAATTTATTAATCTTTGAAAGAAGAATGTCAAACTTGAACTCCAAGAACTTATGGCATTCAGTCGCCCGGCTCAGGCAGCTGCGTATTTCCGTCCAGAGGTGACCAGATCGCAAAACGTAAACTTTCGTCAGCTGCGAACCTTCAACCAGCTCTTCGCACATCACACAAACACCTATTAAATCTCCCCGAGAGCGCAAGAGTTTCTTGTCAAGGGTTAAACGAGTCAGGGTGTGGAAAGAGAGTGTGGAATGTGGCTCTTTTTCTTTTCATCCTTTCATCAGCAAAGCACATGTTGCTGAAGGGAGAGATTATAGTAAAGACTCGTTTCCTGTCAGTCAGCTTTGGTTCAAAGACCCGCTGCGGTTACGCTTTTATTTGCATGGGGCGAATAGGAATTAGAATTGCACCGTTTACCTGTAATGACATGGAAAGTTGGTTTTTCAGCCTTGTGAAACCAACATCAGGCTCATCCCGAATGTTCTCCGGCAGGAAAGAGAGTTTTTACGGCGACAGATGCAGTCGGTTCTCTCAGTGAGCGACCATCGCGCTCCTCTGAGGCCTGCAAAATCAAATCAGGCGAGTTAATGAGGCTCCAACAGCCCCCTACCATCTCTCCTGAGAGAAAAAGAGAGGGAGGACGAGAAATGAAACAGCCCCAGAAAAGTGCTGATTCTTGGCACTGGGGCTCTCTGAGCTTGACAGCGCAGCAATAAAAGGCCCAGATCTGACTCATACATTTCTGCTACGGACCAGAAATACGAGGAGTTTGAGGAGCTCAATACATACTCTGGTCTGGAAATGGACAGGTTAAATGGCCATTTTACTACCGTAATGTGACTTTTTTTTTGCATAAAACTGGTGAATTGTGGTGGAGAATGTGGGCATTTTAATGTTATCCATATGGTCTGGAAATGGAAGTGCTAAATGCTCATTTTATTACTGTTATTTGACATATTTTTGCATAAAATTGGATAATTGTGGTGGAGAACGCAAGCATTTTAGTGCTATCCATCAAGCACTGATTTGATTTTGATTATGTGAGAAAGCCGTCTGTTATCTCCTACTCCTATTTTCGGCACAAATGCACAGAGGAGCAGCTAAATCCGTTATTTGTTTTACATTCTGCGTGTCCTACGGCTTAAAAATGTCCTTCGGACTCCAGTTTCTGGCTTGATGAAAAGGAAGATATAATCATATACAGTTTAATATCTGCTGCAGACAAATGCCAAGTAATTAAGATTCTGAACACGATTCAGATTTGAACTAGCGCCGCTCCCATGTCGCATTTTCTGAGACTCGAGCACAGCAGGCGACGGCTCTGAATTAGGATTCTTCTACACACTCCTGTTTATATCGCTTGTGTTTTGTGCTCTGAAATATCTGGCCCTGGTAATCATTTTTTGTAATCATTTGTTGCTTTTTTTCAATAAATAAATATTGAAATAATAATAATAATAATAAAAAGTAGCCCATGGATGATAGAAGTTGGCATTCCAGATTTATTTTGGAGAATCAGTTTGTTCGTTTTAACAAACTATTCATTGAAACATTAGGCTCAAAAGTATTCCCTCAGGTCCTTCTATGAGGGAAAAAACACTTAAAACATCTTAGGAACCATATAACCCACCTAAGACCACTTAAAACCTCATAACACACCTAAAACCATTTAAAACACCTTAGCAAACACATAACACTCCTAAAACCACTTAAAACCACATAACGCACCTAAAACCGCTTAAAACCACATAACACACCTAAAACTGCTTACAACACCTTAGCAACTTCAGAACACATCTAAAACAACTTAAAACACCTTAGCAACTACAGAACGCAGTTAAAACCACTTAAAACACCTTAGAAACTACCAAACGCACATAAAACCGCTTAAACACCTAAGCAACTACAGAACACACCTAAAACCACATAAAACACCTTATAAACTACAGAACGCACCTAAAACCACTGAAAACACCTTAGCAACATCATAACGCACCTAAAACCACATAACACACCGAAAACCATTTAAAACACTTTAGCAAACACATAACACTCGTAAAACCACTTAAAACCACATAACGCACCTAAAACCACTTACTACACCTTAGCAACTACAGAATGCACCTAAAATCACTTACAAAAACACCTTAGCAACTACAGAACGCAGTTAAAACCACTTAAAACACCTTAGAAACTACCAAACACACATAAAACCGCTTAAACACCTAAGCAACTACAGAACACACCTAAAACCACATAAAACACCTTAGAAACTACAGAACGCACCTAAAACCCACTGAAAACACCTTAGCAACAACATAACGCACCTAAAACCACATAACACACCGAAAAGCATTTAAAACACTTTAGCAAACACATAACACTCGTAAAACCACTTAAAACCACATAACGCACCTAAAACCACTTACAACACCTTAGCAACTACAGAATGCAGCTAAAACAACTTAACACCTTAGCAAACACATAACACTCCTAAAACTACATAACGCTCCTAAAACTACTTACAACACCTTAACAATTTCAGAACGCACCTAAAACAACTTAATACACCTTAGCAACTACAGAACGCTGTTAAAACCACTTAAAACACCTTAGAAACTACCGAACACACAAAACCGCTTAAACACCTAAGCAACTACAGAACACACCTAAAACCACATAAAACACCTTATAAACTACAGAACGCACCTAAAACCACTGAAAACACCTTAGCAACATCATAACGCACCTAAAACCACATAACACACCGAAAACCATTTAAAACACTTTAGCAAACACATAACACTCGTAAAACCACTTAAAACCACATAACGCACCTAAAACCACTTACTACACCTTAGCAACTACAGAATGCACCTAAAATCACTTACAAAAACACCTTAGCAACTACAGAATGCAGCTAAAACAACTTAACACCTTAGCAAACATATAACACTCCTCAAACTGCATAACGCTCCTAAAACTACTTATAACACCTTAGCAATTTCAGAACGCACCTTAAACAACTTAATACACCTTAGCAACTACAGAACACTGTTAAAACCACTTAAAACACCTTAGAAACTACAGAATGAACCTAAAATCACTTAAGAAAACACCTTAGCAACTACAGTGCGGACCTAAAACCAACTAAAACACCTTAAAACACCTTAGCAATTACAGAGCACCTGAAACTACTTCAAACACCTTAGCAACTACAGAATGTACATAAAACCACTTAAAACAGCTTAAAACACCTTAGCAACTAACGCACCTAAAACCACTAAAAAACCCTAGCAACTACAGAACACACCTAAAACTGCTTAAAAGACCTTAGCAATTATAGAACACACCTAAAACCACTTTAAACACCTTAGCAACTGTATAACACACTTAAAAGTACTTAAAACGCCTTAGCAACTACAGAAGGCACTTAAAACCAACTAAAACACCTTAAAACACCTTAGCAATTACAGAATGCACCTAAAACCACTTAAAACACCTTAGCAACTACAGAGCACCTAAAATCACTTAAAGAAACACACCTGAGCAACTAAGCACCTAAAACCAACTAAAACACCTTAGCAATTACAAAATGCACCTAATACCACTTAAAACACCGTAGCAACTACAGAATGTACATAAAACCACTTAAAACACATTAGCAACTAGAGAACGAACCTAAAACCACTTTAAACACCTTAGCAACTATATAACACACTTAAAACCACTTAAAACACCTTAGCAACTACAGAACACACCTAAAACCACTTAGAACATCTTAGCAACTACAGAATGCACATAAAACCACTTAAAACAGCTTAAAACATCTTAGCAACTACAAAACGCTGTTAAAACCACTTAAAACACCTTAGAAACTACAGAATGAACCTAAAATCACTTAAGAAAACACCTTACCAACTACAGTACGCACCTAAAAGCAACTAAAACACCTTAAAACACCTTAACAATTACAGAACGCACCTAAAACTACTTAAGACACCTTAGCAACTACAGAACTTACATAATACCATTTAAAACAGCTTAAAACACCTTAGGAACTAACGCACCTAAGACCACTAAAAAACCTTAGCAACTACAGAACGCACCTAAAACTGCTTAACAACAGCTTAGCAACTATATAACACACTTAAAACCACTTAAAACAGCTTAGCAACTACAGAACGCACGTAAAACCACTTAAAACAGCTTAAAACACCTAAGCAACTATATAACACACTTAAAACCACGTAAAACACCTCAGCAACTACAAAACTTACCTAAAACCACCCAAAACCTTTCAGCAACTAAAGGACTTACCTAAAACCACTCAGAACACCCTAGCAACCACGTAACACCTAAAATCGTTTGAATGCCTTAGCAACATAGCAACACAACCGAAACCACTTGAAACACCTTAGCAACCACATAATGCACCTAAAACCACTTAAAGCACATTAGCAACCACATAGCAACACGCCTAAAATCGTTTGAATTCCTTAGAAACGACATATCAACCCAACTGAAACCACTCAAAACACCTTAGCAACCATATAGCAACTGAAACGACTGGGAACACCCTAGTAACCACATCCCTGGTGAAAAAACCAGCATATGCTGGTAGGTATGTTTTACTGCTTAAACCAGCATCAAAATCTACCTAACCAGCATTCCAGCATCAAAACATACCTACCAGCATATGCTGGTTTTTTCACCAGGGATAGCAACACAATTGAAACCACATTTTCTGTAGAATACTTAACGACCAAAACCAAAAATTATTTTAATTATTATTAGAAATTATAATTTATTCATACAAATGTAGATAACGGATTGTTTACCCTTTCGTCGTTTCTTCCTCATGAATTGTATGCCCAAATAAAGTACACACAAGTAGTTTGACTGGATCTCTACAAAAATAAAAAAACTCTTCAAAACAGCTTGTTTGCCAACTGTAAATATTATTTCCTAGTAAATGTGTTTTCAAATTAAACGCTTATTAATCTCTCAGCCCGTTTGAAGTTTCTAGCCAATGTAAATTCACAAATGCTTTTCGCGTGCTCGTGCGTTGCCGAGCGATGATCACGCAGCAGGACGCGGCGGCGCGCTCCCGTGCGACCCAGCCGTCTCAAAGACCTGCTGACCTGTTCGTCCCCGCATCCACATGCCAGATGGCGGGCGGCCGCTAGTGATGCAGATGCGGGAGTGAATATGTGAGTGTTTGTGGAGATAGAGAGCGCAAAAGCCTCTGGCACAAACCTCACTCACTCCATTTCAGCTGTGCTGTGAGGACGCGTCAGTCTTCAGGGAGACGCGCTGCCCATCAAACTGGCTTTTTTTCTGGCCTGCTGACACATTCGCCCTGTCTAACCTTCCTGTGCAGCGACATTCACCTCAAATGACAGCTTCCCGCTCTTCCACTGCTGTTTCTTTCTCTTTTGATCTGTTGTTGTTTCCTGTTGTTTTTGTGTTCAATTACTTAGTAGCATTAAAATTACATTTTTAGCAGAGCTCACTGATCTATGTAATAATATTCTCTATTATAAAGCAGTGGTACAGCTGCAGATTAGGAAGCGTTTGCTTTTGCTGACACCTAGCGGACGTTGACTGTCAACGCATGCGTGATTGTGACGCAATCAACCCATGCGATTTCACATGACCGCTCAAGACTGACCGAGGAAATCAGTAACGGATAATGAAAAATAATCATAATGATAATATTATTTAGAATAATTATAATTTCTTTTCAGTGTACTTAATATAAAGATCTATATTTATAAAAAAATTCTAAATATATACATTTCAATTAAATGCACTTGTAAATAGCATATTATTTATGCGTTTAAAATATGTATTGTTATAATATACAGTATTAAAGTATATAGTATATATATTTTTATATATATATTATATTATTGAAACAAATATACACTATATATATATATATATATATATATATATAATATATATGCACTCTATATAGTCTAAAAGATTGTATATACTACATATAATTCAATATGTACTATATATATAGTAATATACATATATAATAATACATAATTCAATTTAAATACATATATAAATTATATATAATATTTCGCTGTATTGACATAGTTTTACTATACTTATTAATATATTTATTATTTTATTAATATATATATATATATATATATATATATATATATATGTTTAACATTAAATGTAATAATTAAATGTATTTTTCCAAAATATATATTTTATAAAAAATGGTAAATATGTACATATTTACAAGTAATTGTTACCATATATTAAAATATATAGTATATATATTTTTATACTATATATATTGAAACAATTATATATACTATACATATTATATATAATATATTAACATAATATTAAATAAAATAAACAAATATATAGTGTATATTGTATATGTAATATATATATACACTCTATATAGTCTAAAACATTGTATATACTACATATAATTCAATATGTACTATATATAGTAACATACATATATACATATAAAAATTAAATATATAATATTTTGCTGTACTGACAGTTTTACTGTACTTATTAATATTATATATATATATATATACGTTTAACATTTGTAATAATTAAATGCATTTTTCAAAAATATTTATTTTTACATATTTCATGTAATTATAGTACATATTTCAAGTAATTGTTACTTTTATATTAAAATATAGTATATATATTTTTATACTATATATTGAAACAATTATATATACTATTATATGTAAAATATTAACATTTAATATATTAAACATTTAAACATATATTGCACATACTATATATAATATAATTCAATATGTACTATATATATATATATATATATATATATGTGTGTGTGTGTGTGTGTGTGTGTGTGTGTGTGTGTATATATATATATATATATATATATATATATATATATATATATACATATAAATTAAAGACATGTTAATAATGCTAATGAATATACATTTATATATAATTTAATTATATTGTTAACATTTAAAATAGTATTAATTTGTTTATTTTTCTTTTTTTGCGGCCCTTTTCCTTCTTTTTATTTAATCTAGCGTTTCTCAACGGGGGCGGTACCGCCCCCCAGGGGGCGTTCGGACAGCATCGGGGGGCGCTGGAAGTAATATTTTTGAAAGGGGGGCGTTGAGCTGTTCTTGGGGGGCGTTTGGTCAAGACGAAGATGTATGAGCTGAAACTTGCAAAAGAAAATGGTCTACCACATCCTAACGCTGTCTTTACTGGATACATCCAAACGCACTTTCTATATCTATTTTTCAACTTGTCGGTAGCGCAGGCGCGTGGAATCCCGCAGACAGAAACAGAACGCGGCATCCGTTTACTGTAGCGCTCGCGCTCGGTTGTTACTGAACGACTGATTATAACGGGATCGATGTGCTTTAACAACGTGTGGCGCTGTTCGCTGCTAGTTTACACCAATACTCCCGCTCCTAGACCTGACGGTGTATCATTTCCTTAGCAACGACATCAGTTTGCTTGACTTTCTGTAGCGCAGCCGCTGCGTCAAAACAATAGCGAGCATTTATACACGATAAAGCAAGAGATGTTTTTTCTTGTTTAGAAGAATTAATATTAATACTTTTTGTCTGCTGATTGGCTGCAGTTAGTTTGAATACCAAATTTCTAATGAGTTTATTCAAAGCTCACAATTATAGCCTAATATATCCACGTTGTTTTTTGCTCCTTTTTTGCTTCTAATGATAATGATACTTCAAATGATAAATCAAAAATGTGATGAATGTCATGTGCCATTTAATGACATTAAAAAAATAATATTATGTATGAGCTGTTTTAAGGGTTAAGATACATGCTTTCAAAACGGGCCTATATATTATAAATAAAATATAGCCTATAATATACACTAGCATTAAAAAAGGTCAGTATGATTTGTTAATGGGTTCATAAAAAAGGTTGCATTTGTTTGTTTAAAAAAACAGCCTACATTAAAAACAGTAAATCTACCATTTAAAAAAAAACAAAAACCTTTTTATTTGAATATATTTTAAAATGTGTTCTCTTCTCATGCTAAGCTACAGTATATTACTACAGCTTTCAGTGTCACATGATCTTTCAGAAATTATGCTGACTGCTGCTTAAGAAAGATTTCTTATTATTATTATAGCTGGCACAACACACTGACAAAAAAGCAAGATTTCAAATTTAATTGACTATAACAAATCCAATGTTTTCACTGGCCAACCTAGTTTTATTTTGTTAATATAAACAAATTTTGAGCCATGATCCAGCTTTGCTTGCGAGAAGCTCCATTTATAGCCAAACATGATTCCCTCACCTATAACCAATTCACCTGCTTGCTGTGTTTCAAAGCAGTTTATTTGGTTATTCACTTTTTTTTTTTGCCTCTGTCACAACTTTATTGGAGTGGGATGCATACTTCAAATAAATAAATAAATAAATAAATAAATATTTTATAAATAAATATGTTTATATTTACAAAATACATTTAAGTTGGTCAGTGAAAACTTTGGAAATCTTTTCTTTGTACTTTTATCAATTAAATAAAAGTTAAATAGAATGAACAAATTACAGATTTTATCGTTTTACAAAATGTCCCAACTTTTCTAGAATTAGGGTTGTACTTAGTTTTTTTAAAGTAAACTTTGAAATACTCTCACAAAATCTATGAAATATAGTAAAGTAGTAAAATAAAGTAAAGCATGAGTAAATGTGGTATTTACTCACCAAAATAACAGTGTCCACTGTGTCATTTTTATTTAGTCTTTTTAAATTTGGGGCAACAAGATATATCCACATCTCAACAACACTGAAGCTTTTGCAATGAAAACCACCGACATGCTTAAAGACTCTGTAAATGAATGTTATTACACTTATTTTAAAATAATTTACTCTAAAAAAAGTACTTCACTGTCTTTTTTGATCAATTCAATGCATTCTTGAAATCATAATGACCCCATACATTTGGATTACTGTAAATATAACAACAGTCCTTATTATAAACACAAAATAATAATAATCAAGTTTAATATTCAGTGAGGACAATTAGACTACGATTTATTTGATGGGGGGCGGTGAGGGACCTGGATAATGGGTAGGGGGGCGCTGGCCCAAAAAAGGTTGAGAACCACTGATTTAATCACTCAACATTTTACATTTTTCGCGGCTTTTGTGTTCTCTGCGACGCTCCGTCGTGACGTCATGACGTTCGGCGTGCGAACGTGATCAGCAGAATCGTGTCAAGACAAGCAGGGTGAGTGAGTGGGGAACACGCTGTCCTTTACTTTAAAAACACTTTAAAATATCAAACAAATCGCGATTAAACCTGTGACATATACGTCTACGATACCAGAAGAGCTTGTCGATCACAGTTTGGCGTTAAAGTCGCGTTTTAATCGTCCTTTAGTCGTGTTGGAAGTGAAATTGAGTAAGTGTTAGATCATAACAGTGGAGTGTTTGTGTGGGTTTAAGATGATTAAAAACTGTTTATGCTGTAAAGAAAAACATAATTTACCTCAGCCATGATCATTTATACACATATAAATGTGGATATGACAGATTTTGCCATTTAACGTGTTGTTACAGATTTATTTAGTCGGTTTAGGAAGACTGTGTCTTTAAAAGCACTAAACAAGGGCTGTTATTTATATTTTTTATTGAATGAAATAATATTTTAAACAAATCTAACGCATAGAATCACTGGCTCAAAGAATGTATGTGTACTGTAACAAACATTTTAATTAACAAATCCATACATTTTTTTTATTTACGTTTATTTTTTTTTAAAGTCACATTTTAATCATTTATATTGGGGTTTATGTTGTATATTATTGTAATTGTTCACTGTTATATTTATTACTATATTTGTTCTATAAAGTAAATGGGTTCAGTGTTTAAAATGTGTATCTGATATGTTTGTTTGTTTGTTGTAGGTTGCAGAGAGGTGGAGCTGTGCACACATTATGGCGAGTGTGAGTGTCTTGACCACAGCTCAAGTTCTTCATGTGTTTGTACAGTTTGTATGTGCTGTAACGCTGTGTGTGTGTTTTAATAATGCAGGTGCTGTGCAGGAGGGTCAGACAGGTGAGTCAGTCGTATGTGGTTCACACACTGGCTCAGAGGATTGTGGCCGTCAGAGGTTTTTCAGCCGCAGGTTCGTCTGGATCAGATGAGCCATATATAGCTGTACCATCTCAAAACTCAGGTGTGTAATATACATTATGAATGTTTCTGTAACATAAACATGCTTTTAAATGGGCAAAGTGTGAACGAGTGTGTGTATATACGTATGTATATGTATGTATGTGTGTGTGTGTATATATATATATATATATATATATATATAACTTATTTTTTTTAATGTATTGTAGTATTTTCTAATAATTTAATGTATTGTAGATTTTAGATATGCATTTAATGTTAATGTAAATATTTTTGTATGACGCATTCATAATATTAACATTAGAAACATGAAGTGTATTCTAATATTTTTATGTATTTTTTGTGTTTTGTAGTATTTAATGTCATATTTGAATAATTTTAAATGTGCATTTAATGTTAATGTAAATATTGTAGTGTATTTATTTATTTAGTGTAATTTAGAAATTATGAATGTTCATTTTATTAATATTTTTATTTTATAATTATTTAATATTCTAGTGTAAAACATATTTTAATGTTATTTATATATGCATTTTTTATTATTTTTATTTTATTTTTTAAATTGATTGATTTATTCATTTTATTAACATTGAAAAGTTCATTTAAAAAAAAATTACATTTATTTATTAATATATATATTTATAATATTATTATAATATAATATAGTTCATGAGAATTGTTTAATATTATAGTTTATAACTATTAAATGATATAAAAATTTGTTTTCATGTAGGTTTTTTAATATATCTAATAATTTAATATATATTTTAATATATGTAATATTTTAGTAGGTTTTAGATATGCATAATGTTAATGTAAATATTTTTGTATGATGTGTTAATATTAACATTACAAATAATATGAAACTTATTTTATTTTTCCTTTAAATATATTGTTAATTTTAATATATATTGTAATATACAATGTAATATTTTAATAACAATTTACAGCAAATTAAAGTTTTTTTTAGTTTAAATATATTTAGTAGTAATTGTAATATTTTAATAGATTATAATGTATTAAATTAAAAAAAACTAAATAATGTTAATGTAACATTAATGTATGAAATTATGAAAAAAAAAATTATATTATGAAATTATGAAAATGTTTACGTATTTTTATTTATTTTTTTGCTTAATGTCATACTGTAAAAATACAAATAAATATAATAAATATTTTAATGTTACTATTTAAATGTGCATTTATATACTGTAAAGTATTTTAAAATGTTATTAAATGTATTTAATATTATATTATGTATTTCATTTTACATTTTATATATTTCATTAACATTAAAGAAATAATTTAAAAATAATTAACATTTAATTTAATATATATATTACAAATGTTAAATGTTACAGCATACAGTATAAAATTATATATTTTAAAGTGTTATAAAATGTTTGTTTAATATCAGATTTGTTTATCATAGTGATTTAACATTTTATTTATTATTTTCTATTTGGTTTAATATTATAGTGTAAAATAATATAAATTGTAATATAATTATAATATAATTATATAATTTAATATAAATTTAATTGATTTTAATGTTATGTATTCATGTTAAAAAAATTATTTTTATATAACAATTTATTTATTGTTTAATATAAAAAAATATTTTTCAACGTTTTAATTATGAATATCAAAATTGTACGTTACGTTTTATAGCATTTATTAAAATGATAGCATAATATAAAATTATGTATTTTAAAGTGTTTTGTTTTGTGTGTGTGTGAAGACATTATATTATGCATTACCTTCATCCATTCATGTATTACCTATTGTATGTATATGGCTACAGCTTAAAATCTACAAACAGTATTTAACTAACTATACTAACTATACTAACTATACTAACTATTAATTATTATTAATTAATCTTAGTTTATGTAATGGTCTGTCTGACAGGTCCTAGAACAGTGTGGCCAGATGAGGCCATGGGTCCGTTTGGGCCACAAGATCAGCGGTTCCAGTTGCCAGGCAACGTGGGTTTCGACTGTCACCTGAAGGGTACCGGGTTACAGATGAAAGGGCCGGTTCACCGGACGGTCCCGGACGTTTTAACCGCCCCATCCAGCACAGAGAGACACGAGTTCATCCTCGCTCAGTTTGTTAATGAATACCAGGTAAAACATCTGCTCAGAAATCACTTGTTTGTTCAGTTGTGTTGTTGAATCTTCCAGAGTCTGAGGTGTTTTGTGTGTTCAGGGTAAAGAAACATCGCTGACGGCACAGAGAGTCAGTAAAGCTGAACACTACTTCAGTCAGTCAGATGTGGAGTGTTCAATGCATTCCTGCCCAGAGCTGCTTAAGAAAGGTACTTTACCTCACATAATATGTCAAACATCTTCAAAGATACAGTTTTTTAATTAAATCAGCATTTTTTTTTTTTGACAGAGTTAGAGCTGTTTTTCCCAGTGCTGCCTGCGAGTCCCATCACTGTCGTCACCGTAACACAGAAAAACCAGAAAACGGGCACAGAAGATCAGAGCAAAAATCAACAGGAACTATTAGATCATGTAAGTCTGACTGGAAAATTCACTGACACATTATTAATTATTAAATATTATGGTAACACTTTACAATAAGGTTAACATATTACATAACATGAACTATACTTGAATAATACTTCTACAGCATTTATTAATATTAATGTTAATTTCAGCATTTACTAATGCTGAAATTGCTTAAAATCACAAGTTGTGTTTGTTGACATTAGTTAATGCACTGTGAACTGTATTTTTATTAACTAACATTAACAGAGATTCTAAATGTATTGTTCATTGCTCGTTCATGTTAGTTAATACATTAACTAATGTTAAATGACACCTTATTATAAAGTGTCGTCATTCTTTTAGAAATTGTATACTATTACAAATTATCGTAAATGATATTGTTAATGCAGTTTTTGTCATAAAATCATAAATTGCATTGATTTAGTTTTATTTATTTTAATTAAATTACATACTGTTTATATATACATTACAAATGATCATAAATATAAATCATATATTGTATATTACATATAAATTATATTTATTATATTGCTTTTATACTTAATATTTTAAATGCAGTTCTCAATTGAACAAAATTGCATTACGAGGATCATCAGTAATATAAAAAATACAAAAGAATGTAAAATTGAATGTATATACATTATTGTTAGTAATTTATTATTGAACTGTATATTTAGATTAATTGCATTATGATCCATTTTTATTTTGAATTAAATTCTATCTTTATAAAATGTTTTATATATACATTACAAATTATATTAACTGCATACTGATACATTTTGTATTTACGTATACATTATATTGTTAAATAAATCATATTTATGCTAATTGCATCATGATACATTTATATATAGATAATATTTAAATAATGTATATTTATAAATTATTGCTTATTATAAATTATTACTAGTTATTATATTTATAAATTGTATATACTTTATTACTATAATTATTTATTAAATTTATTGAATAACTTTATTATTATTATTATTAAATAAATATTTATACTAATTGCATCTAGTGAATAATTATAGTTATTAAATAATTTAATTGTAACTATATATTAATATATATAGTTATAATTAAATTATTTAATTATAAATTTCTACTCATAATAATTAATAATAATTTATATTTAGGAATTGTATACATTTTATAATAAATTATAATGTAAATATGTTTTAAGCATAAATTATATTGCATTGTGTGTGTGTGTGTGTGTGTGTGTGTGTGTGTGTGTGTATATATATATTATGTTTTATATTTTTATAAAATAAATGGTATGTATTTAATCTGATTTCATTATAAATTTTCTATATTGAATAGTTACATCATTTATTTTACATTTATTTTTATTTATAGACTGTATTACTATTAAATGGTATGTTTATAGTAATTGCAATTATAATAATAATTATTTGTTATATTTATAAATTACTTAATTACAAATAATTAATTCTTATATTTATAAATTGCGTGTACTTTATAATAAATTATTAATAATTATATTGCATTGAAATAATTTTGTATTATCTACATTTGATCACAAATACAGTAAAAACAGTAAAATTATCAAAGATTATAATTTTGAATGAATTGTTTTTAATAATATATGTTAAAATGTAATTTATTCCTGTGATGGTAAAGCTGAATATTCATTATTATTACTCCAGTGTCACATGAACCGTCAGAAATCATACTAATATGCTGATTTGCTGCTTAAAAACATTAATATTGAAATCAGTTATGATGCTTAATATTTTTTTGTTGAAACATTTCATATTTTAAAAGTGTTTATATGAAACAGTATAGTCTTACAGTAAAGTCAGTAAAGTATAATAACAGTAAAGTCTTTTGTAACATTATAAAATGTGTTTCCTGTCCTTTTCGATCAATTTAATGCATCCTTTATTGAAAAGAAAAAAAAAGTTATATATTTACATATTAATGTCTCATTACAGTTTGTCAGTGGTGCTAAAGAAATCTGCTTCACACTGTGGAGAGGAGGATACTGGGCCGATTTCATCAATCCACTTTCAGGAAAAGCCGTAAGTACCTTGATGCTCAGAGCTTAAAAAAAACATTAAATGTGGTGAATAAAAACATTTACAAGTGTTTTCTCTTGCAGTTTTTTGGCGATCAGACGCCGGAGTCTATTCTCCAGCAGGACGTTGAGCGTCACGCTGGCTTTCACATCGAGGACCTGGCCTCATGTACGCTCATACGACACGTCTTCAAGGGGACGTCCACGTTTGTCTTAACGCTCATCACTAACGCACCTTCCAACAGTCTCATCATGGAGAAACTTCAAGGACACTCAGGCACCTCTGAGGACAAAGACTGATGGACATTTGCATACCAAAAAAAGTACTGCTTCTCTATTTTTGAATACCGGTGGTACTGCTGGTTGTAATGTTACAAAACGAGCTGCTGTGAGGATTCAGAAAAACGTGGCAAAAATGCATATTTATTTATAAAATATAAACAATAAAATACACACACTCAAGTTCAGGGGTGAAACAAACCACATGGTGCTTTACAAAACATCAGCAGCCTTTGAGAGAACGTACTGTCGGCAAAACGTCACCTAGAGTCGGGACGTCTGAAAGAGAGGAAATGCGACTCAACTAGTGCCACAGCATAATATTTTAGGAGAACAAATCAACTGCGCTTCATGATTTTAGTGCACTAGAATACTAATGGATCAACTTGTAATTTCAGTTTGACTGATTTCTGTCTTGTTAAATGTGAATAAAGTTTATTCTCACCCAGAGTTTGCAGAAGTTCCAGTATGAACGAGTGGAAAACCGGAAAGAATTCCTCATGTTCCTTCAGCTTTACGATGATACTGTGAAATCAACAGCAGTTTCCAAATGAACGAAGGATTTTGTGTAAATTTCTTCCTGCAACTTGACATTAAACTTGACAAAGCATTTAGGCTCTTTAAAAAAAAAAAAAAAAGTGTGTATATAAAATATAAGCTTTCTTTTTAACCATTCTTTGATGAACTGAACCAATAAATCAATACATCAGTATCAATATAGTTTTATAACTTCTCTGAAAGACCATGATTTAACAATGAACAACATTATATATATATATATACAAATCAGCATTAACTTGGCCAAGTAAATGCTATAAAAAAATGATTAGATTAGATAAAATGTAAATGTAAAACAATGTTATTGATAGCTGACATTAAATGCAAAAATTCATGCTGTGATATTTTTAATTTAAAAAGATGATTAAATGCTGTAAAAGGGCTATGATACCTATTATTTTGATAGATGGAATTAATGTTTTTTTTAATAAATAAACCATACATGTGGTTATATGTGACCCTGGACCACAAAACCAGTTTTAGGTAGCCAAAAATACATTATACATTATATGGGTCAAAATGACAGATTTTTCTTTTAAGCCAAAAATCATTATGAATTTAGGTACAGATCATGTTCCATGAAGATATTTTGTAAATATCCTACAGTAAATATATTCAAACTTAATTTTTGATTTTTAATATGCATTATTAAGAACTTCATTTGGATAACTTTAAAGGTGATTTTCTCAATATTTACTTTTTTTGCACCCTTAGATTCAATATATTCAAATAGTTGTATCTCGGCCAAATATTGTCCTAACAAACCATACATTAATGGAAAGCTTATTTATTCAGCTTTCAGATGATGTATAAATCTCAGTTTCGAAAAATGGACCCTTATGACTGGTTTTGTGGTCCAGGGTCACATATGTATGGTTTATTATAAAAAAAAAACCTAATACCATCTTAATTTTATAAAACATTTATAAATAAATTATATAACAATGAACACTACCAGTAATGTTTTTGAACAGTAAATATTTTGATGTTTTTTTTTTTTTTTAAAGGTCTCTTCTGCTCACCAAGCCTGTATTTATTTGATCCAAAATACAGCAAAAAAGTGAAATATTTTTACTATTTAAAATAACTGCTTTCTATTTGAATACATCTTAAAATGTAATTTATTCCTGTGATTTCAAAGCTGATTTTCAGCATCAGTCTTGAGTGTCGCATGATCCTTCAGAAATCATTATAGCTGATTTGCTGCTTTGAAAAACATTATTTGAAAACAGCGGAGTTGAACTTTTTCAGGTTTCGTGATAAGTCATTTCAAGTAAGTTCAGAAGAACAGAATCTAACTGAAATAGAAATGATAAATGTCTTTATCACTTTTGATCAATTTAAAGCATCCTTACTAAATAAAAATATACATTTCTATAATTTCTTTCCCAAAAACAAACAAACAAAAATTATACTGACTCCCAAGATTTTGAATGATATAGTGTATAAATGTTACAAAAGCTCTTTATTTCAGATAAATGCTGATCTTTGGATCTTTCTATTCATCAAAAATCCTGAAATATTGATAATAATAATAATAATAATAATAATAATAAAAATGTTTCTTGAATATCAAATCAGCATATTATAATGATTTCTGAAGGATCATGCGACACTGAAGACTGGAGTAATGATGCTGAAAATTTAGCTTTGAAATCACAATAAATAATAATAATAAATAATATATATAAAATTACATTTTATATATTCAAATAGAAAACAGTTATTTTAAACAGTAAAAATATTTCACAATATTACTGTGCTTTGGATCAAATAAATGCAGGCTTGGTGAGAAGAGGCTTCTTTAAAAAAAAAAAAAAACGTTAAAATCATTTGACTGGTAGTGTACATAAACTCAAGCAATGAATTAAATGTGAATTTACACCAGAAGTTAGACACATTTTTCAATAAGGTTCAATTCATTAACATTTTTATATACATTAAAATTTCACAAATGTATTATGAAAGGAAATTACATAACGAACAAAAGTGCATTTATAAATGATTAGCAAATTCTATTAAAACTTACTGTTCATTATCAGTTCATGATCTTGAATGGATTAACTAACGTTAAATTCAACATTATTTAAACTGACGAATTAAATGTGAAAATGAATGCTTTAATTTTTTATGTAACATTCTTACATAATTTCTTACAAGCAATTTCTTGAGGAAGTCAAATTACATTAAAGCTCACAATTCATAAGCATTAATGTACTAGATATCATAAAATAATGAGCAAAACATCTATGTCAGTTTGCCGTTCAAAAGTTTGTGAACAGTACGATTTTTAATGCATTTTAAAGAAGTTTCTTCTGCTCATCAAAGCTCTGTTTATTTGATCAAAAATACAGAAAGGTAATATTGTGAAATATTATTATGATGTAAAATATTTTTTTTTCAATTTAATATACATTAAAATGTAATTTATTCCTGTGATCAAAGCTGAATTTTCAGCAACATTACTCCAGTCTTCAGCGTCACATGATCCTTCAGAAATCAATCTAATATGCTGATTTATTATCAATGTTAGAAACAGCTGTGCTGCCTAATATTTTTTTGAAAACTGTGATACTTTTTTTCAGGATTATTTGATAAATAAAAAAGTAAAAAAAAAAAACAAACAAAAAAAAAAAAAACAGCATTTATTCGAAATATAAATCTTTTCTAACCTTTCAAAAGTTTGGGGTCAGTAAATACTTATTCTTTCTTTTTTTGAAAGAAATGAAAACTTTTATTTACGTGTTAAATTGATAAAAAGTGATAGTAAAGACTTACATTGGTAAAAAGATTTATATTTTGAATAAATGCTGTTCTTTTGAACTTTTTATTCCTCAAAGAAACCTGAAAAAGCATCACAGATTTCAAAAAATATTAAGCAGAACAACTGTTTCTAACATTGATAATAAATCAGCATATTAGAATGATTTCTGTAGGATCATGTGACACTGAAGACTGGTGTAATGATGCTGAAAATTCAGCTTTGCATCAAAGAAATAAATTTGATTTTATAATATATTAAAATAGAAAAAACGTTATTTTAGACTGTAATAATATTTCACGATATTTCTGTATTTTGGATCAAATAAATGCAGCCTTGATGAGCAGAAAAGACTTCTTTATTACAAGTCAAACTTCTGAACGGCAGTGTACATTTTTAACATTTCATATTGTGTAACTTAATTATGAAAGAATATGATTTAACAATGAAACAATGCAAGTAAAAGTCTAAATTAACTTCAACTTAGATGAGTAAATGCTGGTAAACAAATGTTCATTGTTAGCTCATGATACTTATTAATAATATAATTATTAATTAAACATGATTATTATTTTCTGATAGATGACTATATGAAAAAAAATGTACTTTAGGGAATGTATCATAAACTTAAGTCAACATGTACACTACAAGTCAAAAGTTTGTGAACAGTAAGATTTTTAATGTTTTTTTAAAAAAGTCTCTTCTTCTCACCAAGTCTGCATTTATTTGATCCAAAGTACAGCAAAAACAGTACAATTATGAAATATTTATACCATTTCTAATAACTGTTTTCTGTTTGAATATATTTTAAAATGTAGTTTATTCCTGTGATTTCAAAGCTGAATTTTTAGCATCATTACTCCAGTCACATGATCCTTCAGAAATCATTGTAACATGCTGATTTGCTGTTCAAGAAACATTTTTAGTATAATTACCATTTTTTAAAACAGTTGAGTACATTTAAAATGCTAAAAAAAAAAAAAAAAAATACATACTTTTATTTAGTAATGATGCTTTACTGGTAATCAAAAGTGATGGTAAAGACATTTATAATGTTACAAAAGATTTATATTTCAGATAAATGCTGTTCTTCTGAACTTCCTATTCATCAAAGAAACCTGAAAAAAAAAAAAAAATCTACTCAGCAGTTTTCAACATAAATATAATAAATGTTTTTGAGCAGCAAATCAGAATATTATGATTTCTGAAGGATCATGTGACTGAAGTAATGATGCTAAAAATTCAGCTTTGAAATCACAGGAATAAATTACATTTTAAAATAGTAATATTCAAATAGAAACACAGTTATTTTAAATAGTAAAAATATTTCAAAATTGTACTGTTTTTGCCGCGTTTTGGATTAAATAAATCCAGGCTTGATGAGCAGAAGAGTCTTGTTTAAAAAAAATCATTAAAAATCCTATTGTTCAAAAACTTTTGACTGGTAGTGTAAAAAATAAATAAATAAATAAATAAAAAATTAGGTATCATAAAATCTTAAAAAACCTATAAAGTCAACATATTTAAGTTTTGCATAATTAAAACTTTAAAAATACGAATCACGTTTAATAGTATAAAATAAATATAATTAAATAAAATTAATTAAAATAAAATATAATAAAATTAATAATATAAAAAAAATGTTATTGTTAGTTTATAATACCTAATGTAATAACACAAACTTCAGGGAGCATTTGAGCTGATAAAAAGCTAATTATCTAGTAAGAAAAAAATAATTAGTAAAAATAAAAAAAAGAGAAATCAAATGAATAAAAAATATAATTAATAAAATAAAATAAATAAAATCTGAGGGGGACTATAATAAATATGTAGGTCAGAGTTAACGAAAAACAGTTGACAAAAAAGTTTGGGAAAGTTAGTGAACTGAACCTTAACATAAAATGTTCTAGAGCAGTTTTATAGACATCTGAGCTTAAAGACGTACCTGTCAATGTCGCTGCTTTCCAAAAGGCTGTGGAGCTCCTGACCCGCGGCGTTTCCTGACTGCGACACGATTGCGGCTACCTTGTTGACGACCTCACTAGGTGTCGCTTTGTCATCTAGATATAACAACATCAGTTCAGAGAGGGTTGCATGTGTTATACAGATATGCTGAGACATCTCAATCCCAATACCCATGTCCAGAACATCTCTGAGGTTCCTCATGGCGTTGTTCATCTCGGCCAGCCTGGTGTAGACCTCGTTCATGCGAGGATAGATTCCCGTCAGCGATGGAGCGTCGAAGAGCTTCTGGAAGTGGGCGACCATGGACTCCAGGGTGTGTCTGGTGGGGCTCCTCAGAACCTGAGGAACATTGTGAGCATCTTCAGCTGATGGATTATGAAGGACATTAAGGGGAATGTTGTTTTCAGAAGAAGTACCTTGTCTTCTGATGCCGTCTCGTCGAGTAGCGTGTCAATGATCAGCAACAAGTCTTCCACCCGCACGGGGTCTGAAGGAGCGGTGATGCTGCGCTCTGGCTGCCACGGCGATAACCTCTTCTCCAAACGGATGAGGGCACGATGGAGATCCTAGTAAAGCACACAAATCACACTGAAATTCAATGATTTCCTCTAGGAATTAAGGTGTGGTCACTTGCGCTGAAATTTCACTAAACATGAGCTTTGCTTCATGTATTGCTACAACTAATATCATTATACAATTTTTCGAATTTCGGCAAAATTTTGTGGGCAAAACAAATCGATAAAACAATCTATTTGATCTCAAATGTTTGAACCCATTGCAAATTCCTGTTAGCGCAGATTACAATTGAAATTACCCATGAAAATACATTGAAATCTAAATTGAACTAAGGATGTGGTCATCTGTCGATGCCAATAGCCTTGTGGTTAGTGTGCAGACATATAGCACAACCGTGCTCGCGGCGACCCAAGTTTGAATCCCGTCTCGAGATCCTTTGCTGATCCCACTCCCCTCTCTCCGCCAAGTACTTTCCTGTCTACTGTCCTGTCCATTAAAGGCACAAAAAAGCCCAAAAATATAACTTTTGCAACAAATTCAATTGTTCACGATCACATATATTCCTACTGAAACGACTAAATTTCACTGACAAAAATTTGCCAAACAATGGTACAAGTGAGTGCAACTTTAGTTAAATTCGCTGCCCAAAGATTAAACAGATTTTACTCACGATTTCAACTAGGGCTGGGCCAAAAATATCTAAATAATTAAAATAAAATCAAGATAAAATTTTTCATATCAGTTTATATCAATAATTAACTCCATATTAACTTGCATATCTTTTTTTTTTTTTTCCAAGTTTAAAGGCGGATTTTTGCTGTTTCAATCACTCTGTTTTTTATGCACATTTAGTAGTATCACATCAGAAACCAGATAATTTTAGAAAACAAATCCAGCAGTCCACTTCCAGAACAACAATTCACAAATAATTTACTCGTACTTACTCATACTTACTTTCTGTCTTCAGTCGTGAAGAAATTATGTTTTTTGAGGAAAATATTTCAGGATTGTTCTCCATATAATGGACTTCATTGGTGCCCCAATTTTGAACTTCCGAAATGTAGTTTAAATGCAGCTTCAAATGGCTCTAAACGATCCCAGCCAAGGAAGAAGAGTCTTATCTAGTGAAACTTTTCAGAAAATAAAAGATTGTTTACTTTTTAAGCACAAAAGCTCATGTAGCACAGGCTCTGGGATGCACGTCCACGATGCTACGAATTAGTGACGGGTCGTTCTTAAACGATTCGTTCATTTTGAACATGTGACTCGGGAAGAACGAGTCGTCTCGGGGAGTGATGACACGTTGTAAAAACTCTCTATATCAAGCAGAGTCACAGATTTCTGTTAGTCAGTGCACAAACCATTTGCAAAATTTGTGTGGGGAATTTCTTTCACCCTCACATGAAATTGCATAGATTCCTATTGAAATGACAAAATTTTGCCCACGAAAAATAACCAAACAACGCTAAATGCACAATTTTCCAAACTTACCAGCCTCTGTTTGGTCAATAGCTGTTTCCATCACTCTGTTTTTATGCACATTTAGTAGTATCACATCAGAAACCAGCTAATTTTAGAAAACAAATCCAGTAATTCACAAAAAAAAATAAATAAATAAAAAAAATTGCGCCACTTGAGGTGGTTTTTGACTTGTGGGAAAAAGAGTTAATGCAAATAATAGGAGATGGAAACACATTTGCCAAATACATTTCTCCATGTGCATCTAAAAAGTCATGTGTTGCACAATGGGACGGCAAAACCTGACTAACCAGCGGAACGATCTTGTTGAACAGCATCTGAAATGTTGTTATGGTCGTTCTAAACCTTTTAACTGTCACGCCCATTTTTGAACACAGACATAAAAATGTACTATCCAGACTTAAATTTTTATAATTCATGAATGAAAACATTTTTCAAATATGATTTTAATGTACATTTTTCGTGGTAATGCAATGTCTGATTTTAAAATGCCTTTTAATTAATTTTGAGATTTTAAGTTTTGAACTGATATATAATTTCTTATGATTTCTAAAACGTGGCAACGAAGAAAGTCTTTTGTGACAAAGGTCAGAACTCATGTTATGATGTAGATTTTTTTAGTAGTTGCACTCTTGACATATATTAATCTATTACTTTTGCTACATAATTTGTAACACAAAAATATGGTAAAATAGTCTTAGACCTTTCCAACGATGTATAGCTGGTCATTTATTTGTAATACGGTGAAGTAAACTTAGGCGTCCCACAGAGGGGACGTGACAGTTAGAGGGTTAAAGTCTGTTGTCAAAGTATTTCTGTAAAATTGTCTTACACGACTGCGGTCCCAAACAGCACGCATCCACCTCCAAAAGCAATGACCGCATTTTTTGCATTTCGTCTGCTCGCAATGAGGTGCAAGCAATTTATTATATATGAAAATGATTATATTCTGTGGCTTCTCCCACTTTTATTAGTTATATTTATTGGGAGTTCATCGGGAAGTGACGATTTAGTTTTCTTCAACTCGTTGAGTGGAAACGGTGCTTATTCACAAATGTTTTATGCAATATTCCAATTTTGTGCTAAATTTAAAGTTAAATTCGCAACTCTGGATGGAAACCCTTACTGCTAGTGAATCTGCGTAATCAACTTACACCAGTTGCAAAACCGTAAGCAAAGCTCCGCTTGTGTAGATTCATATTGAATTGACGGAAATTCGCCAAACAGTGGTAAATGTGACCGCTTTTTTTTCCTCAAAGATTTGACTTACTGCTAGCGAGGTTAGTTGTCGGCTCCAAACCTCTAGGGTGGGAACAATCAGCTCAAACTCCGCCTCCCTGCTGAGCTCTAGTTTGGTTTGCGCACGCTGCCTCAGCAAACCCAACGGAGCCCTGGGATTGGTCAGCACTGCGGTGATGTTATGTAGGATCTGCCGGTAAAATCAGATTGTGATGATGTCAGAAAGGCATCCGATACATTCCAAATGGAACTGTCATTACGTCATAAGCTCACGACATCAAGTTTAAGTTTTTTTTGGTCAGTCCAATCAAATAACGAGTCTTTATTTGTAGCTCATTTGTCACGTTCCATATAGAGTAAAATTTCCAGTATTATGTTTCTTCGTTCATATTGTATTTGTATATAAATATACCAAAAAGTAGCATACTACTCCAAACTGTGAGAAATATCACCTTCTCTAGCTTGAAGGCAGATTCAGCTTGTTTACGTTGAACTTTCAGTTCAGAAGTCAGATGATTGATATCTTGCACTTTGAGTTCCTTACAAACATCCTGAAAAACAACCAGAAATATCAGACCATGCATGTTTTAGTTTTAGTAAACTATAATTTCGGTGCTTTAAAGCATCTTCACGTACCATAATAAGTCTCTTGCAGGTAGAAGCGTCCAGGTGCTGGATGTTATCCGTGTTTAGCGTCTCTGCCGAATCCTGAGATGATCTGTTTAACAAGTAATTCATTAACCTGATTCATTAGAAAAACTGTGTTCGCTCATTGCAGATCTTACCTGATGTTGCTCTGCTGAATGATTCGATCCAAGCGTTTCAACTGCTGTTTGCAGGTCTTCAGTTCTTTTATGGTGGGTCTACGATATGTAACATTAAAAATGTAACCAACTGAAATTATAAACCAACAGAAATGGCTCCATAAAAGGTATCAACCTGGACTCCAGATCTTCTTTTAATCGCTGGATTTCGGTCCTGAGTTCTTCTCGCTGAGCTTTGGTGTCTTTCAGCTGCTCCTGGTATGACTGGAGACAAACAGAGTCATGTTTACATGTCAAGACTGAGAACTGAAATCAAACATTTGTCACTTAAGATACCTTTAAAAGAGCCTTGTAGTTGGAAGACGTGTCGGTGGCGTCTTTCTCCACTGTGGATTTGTTCTTCTGGGAGTTTGAGGAGTCATTCTCTCCTGAGCTGCTTTTATATAATCTGTAGGACAAGATGACGCTGATGTTTGAGGAACTTCTATGAATAGTTACAATTTAAATCATTCATACACTTACTTTAGTTCATTTCGTAGTTGTTGCATTTGGGACTCGTACATGTCAATGATGTCCAAAATCCTTCAGAGGAACAAAAACAGAGAATACAAGCACAGTAAGAAATGATCTCTTTAGTTGTCCACAATTACTGGATGAAAATTTAAATAATAATAATAATAATAATAATACATAAAAAAAAAAAATATATATATATAAATATAATTCAAAATGACTTGAACATACAGAAAAAAATCTACAGTCAATAAAAAAGGTTATTAAAACATAAAATTAAATAAATGATTTTTTTATAAATATAACAAATAATAAATATAAATACAGAAAGTAATCATATAATAATAGTGAGATTTTTATATTTTTTCTAATTTTAATTAAAAAAAATAATCTAATTAATAAAAATCCTGAATAAATACAAAAATAGTAACAAAACAATTAAGAGATTTATAAATAATTTGTATAAATGTTAGACCATCTAAAACAAAATTACATTTGACCAGTGGCTTTAAATCATTTATAAATGATTTTTGGATTTTCTTTTGGGGTCCAAATATAATAGATATAAATATAAATACAGAAATTAATACTTGTAATAATAGTGAGATTTAGATTTTTTTTTATTAATTACAAAAAATTCTAATTAATATAAATATTTAAGTAATAAATATAAAAAATGTAAACAGCAATAAAACAATTAAGAGATTTCTAAATTATTTTTTATGAAAAAACTTACAAAAAAAATAAAAGCTTACATTACCTTAAATCACATACAAATGATTTTTTACAACTTTTGGGGGAAAATCCAAATATAATAAATATAAACACAACAAATAAGTATAATGTAATAAACTATTATAGAATACTATTATATTAATAAATATTACAGTAGATAATATTATTGTAATACATATATTATACGGGAGATTTTGAAGTTTTGAAGTATTAATAAAAATATTAAACAGTGACTGGTCAAATAATTTAAAATAATAATAATAATAATAATAATACAATTTCCCAAGGCATCTATTTAAAGATTTTAAAGAAACAGAAAAATTAAATAATAAAAATAAATAAATAAATAATAAATATAATTAATTAAAACAATAACATTCAATTTTCAAATTTTCTACAATTTTCTTGCATTAATTTCCATGACTTAAACATGCATTTATACAAATAAAACAGCATGTGTAGAAACCGCTGATTATAATTCACGATCCCTTGATCCTCTCGGTCACTCACTGTTGGTCTGTGGTGGAGTTAAGTCGGGCTGATCTGCGGTGGATCTGCTGGAAGGCCTGGTTCTGTCGGGCCACGCGTCTCTCCTCCTCCCTCACAGCATACTGTAGCTTCTTCTGCAGCTGAGACGCCTGCTCCTTCTCCTGAGACAGCTTCTGCTCCAGAGACTGACAGCGCTTCTGCAAATACACAGCCAGTATTACCAATAAGGGTATCTAGAAAGCAAATCATTCAATGCATTTAATGCCTGAATACCTCAGCATCTCTCTTGTCCTGCTGCAGCTGCTGAAACTGGCTGTGCTGTTGGGCCGCTTTACCAATGTAAGAGTCCTCCAGGTCTTGAACTTTGAGCTTCACCCCATCCAGGATGCCTTCCAGCTCAGCAGCCCTCTGAGACTGACGGGCAGCTCGCGTCTGATGCTGCTGCACTTCCTCTCTGAAAAGGATGAAGGCATCTTTACGTGCTTTTTTACACTAGCTGTGTTGTGGAATGAGCATCTGTCCTGTCAGCTGATCTCATCTTCCACACATCCTGCATTGGATTACACTACAGCAGATGGGCAGCACCCCTGCCGTACACGAGGGGTTTACATTATTGAGCATGTGCTGACAGAAGAGACATGTCCAGGAGGCATCCCTGGAGAAACCACAAGTGCTAAACAATTCAAATATTAAAGAGTCATATGAATATCTATGCTGAAATACCAATAAAGAAAGGAGTGACACATTTCACACCAAAATGAGACCAAAAAAATTTCATATTTTGCATAAAGAAAACAAGGAGTACTTTTAAGGATTTTTTAGGATTTTTTTTATTGTGACTTTTTATTATTATTATTATTATTTTTTTTTTACTGTTTTTATTTTTTCATGACAAATAAGCACAATTTTCTCTGAAATTCTCATTACTGGAATCATTACTAGTTGTTTCATCATTTTTTAAAATTAAAATTAACATACATGCAAAGTCAGTACAACATATTCAAAATATTCAATTATGTAATATATTTTATAGTGCATTTTTTTTTAATGTAATCTATTTTTTTTCTACTTCTTATTTAATTCTCCTAATTTTCATGCCTACTGTCAATAACCAAAATGATGGCTGATAATATTTTTATTATACTTTCTTTTTTATCATCATACTTTTCTTAATAAATAATTAAATAAATAAAATAATAATAATAAATAAATAAATAAATAAATTATATATGTATAAAATATTGACCAAGAGTAATGATGATTAGTCTCAAATGAATTTTCATTTTCTTAAATGAATTGTCATAAAAATTGTCATAAAAATCTTAAAATGGGCTTCATTTTCTTTTTGCAAAATATAATTTTGCATTATTATATATATATTTTTTTATCATGTTTGGGTGAGGTATGACCCTTAACAGGGTTGTTGTGAATGTGTTTTTTTTTTTTTTTTTTTGCATTACAGTAATGAAAATAGTCTTAAAAATGTAATGGCTCCAAAAATACACTTTATTTTTATTAATTACTTTATTTTTACTTTTAATTACTTTATTTTTCTTTAAAATTAAAGTCAACAGAAATTCTATTTAGTACAATCATCATGTACAAAAAATTATTTAAAATTAAATTAAAGCTTCTTTTAATTATTAATTCTTCTAATTATTTTATGCTTACAGACAATAACCAAAATGACAGTTTACAATATTTTATCTTAAAATGTTATTAAAATAAGGTATTTTATTTTATTTTTAAAAATATATTATATTATAGATAACTAGATTTTGCCATTTCAGTAAAGTGAATTAGAGAAAATGTGTTTCATTTTCATAAAAATAATCACAATGGGAAAAAAAAATTAATCCTTACATTTTTAACATTAAAATCAACAAAAATTCAATTTAGTACAACCATCATGTACAAATCTTTAACATTTTTATAATGCGAGTTTCTTTTTATGAAAACACTTTTAATTATTAACTTTTTTATTAATTATTTTATGCATACAGTCAACCAAAATGATGTTAAATCTATTTTTTTATTATACTCCTTTGTCCTTTTTTTAATGTAGTTAAAAAGCAAAAAAACTTAAAATCTCATTTTCTTTATGAAGCACAGAATTTTGTATTGTACTAAACATAATTTTGTATCATAACTGCAAGAAATGAATACAATAAAGACAGCATTAGAGGTGTATTAAAGGACATCAGTTGTGAATTTATGAAAGCTAGACTCACTTTAGTTGGCTGTTTGACTGAATGAGCTCTTGAATAAGACCTTGTCTCCTCTCAGAATCAGACAGCATAGTCTTCAACATCAGCCGTACGTCAGACGCAGACTTGCGCTCCAACAAAACCAACTCTACAGACAACAAACAAACAACATCAGTATAAATGCACAGACATAGAAATATCGATCAATACTGTAAACCAAAAAAAATTTTTTTAACCAAAATAATGACTAGATGATAGAGATATTTAAAAATAATAATTGAGGACAAAAATAAAACTTCCCAAAAAATAAATACAAAATGAATTTATTGCAATAATAAAAAATAAAATAACATTAAAATATTACTAATAAATACAGAGAGTGATTTGCACATTATTTAAAAAAAATGTAAAAATTCAGTACACTATAATAAAAAAAAATTAAGGGCTCCAAAAAACATTGTTACAATGTTTTAAAAGATTTGAAAGAAAAAAATATCAGTGATGCATTACCTGCAAGGTTCTTGTTTTCTGTTGGATCTGCAAAGTTGACAGGTTTGAACCCATGATGTTGCAGCAACCTGTTAACAGCATCCCACTCTCTCTGCTCCTGCTGAAAAAGCATAAAATAAGTTATAATCACATGCATTACCAACTGGAATCTCGTGTATAAACAAATGCATGCCGAAACATAAGAAATAACTGCAAAAATGTCAGAGTCTCTTCAATTTTGCTACCTGAAACTGACTGTAGGTCCACAAAAACACATATGTTTTGTCTCTGGACTGCAATGCAGCAGTCAACGCTTTTCTATCCATCTTTATCTATTCCAATTACACAAACTATGAGCTACAACACTATTTTAAGCACCATCTCGGGTCTTCCACCTGATCGGCTCTGCAAACCCCCTCTATCCATCCACAGCAGGTGGAGAGAACCGACACAGATCGGATTACTATCCCTCCTATCTGAAAGAACAATTACAAACAGCTTCACATGATGGAAAGAGCGACAGCTCACCTGCTCCATCCTGATCTGAGAGCCTGTAAGAAAACACATGCATATAAATATGATATAGTTTCTGGAAATGCACCTGCATTTATAGGCATTCACTTATTTAAGGGACATGCAATTGGCAGGTTTTTGTGTAAAATATGGTATTTAAATACTTATCCTAGGTACTTTAGAGAATACCATGGTATTAGCATGCTATATATGAACTAAAACTTATGATAGTACCGTGTTCAAATGAATATAAACTTCAACAACGCTACCTTACTATGGTATTCTGGGAAGTACAATAAGATACTACTATTCTAAAAAAGAAAAAAAATGTCGAAACAATTGTAAAATGCCTAAAAATATGGTATTACCATAGTACACACAAAATATAAACAGTAAGTAAACACTGCAAAACAAACAGTGACTACAAATGCGGCTTGGATATACCGTAATTTACGTAAAATGTTTCAAGCAAAAGTAATTTACACCATACCTTAAAGCACTTAAGATTAGTCTTTATGAATTACTATCCTATCAAACCGTCAATTTATCATTTTATAAACCGACAAACACAACTCTGTTTATTGTTTCAAATAACAGCGGAAACTGACACGGACGAAACGCTTCCCGGATTTGGACCAATAGGAGGACAGAATAAGCAAGCCACGCCCATCACGTAGTTTGCGCCTCTGTACTGACGTTTCCCTCTTAAAAACACTTGTTTTTTTGTAGTGGTGCTATTTAGTGGCCACTAGATGGCTGCAGAGTCTGAGCTTTTAAATATGGACAACGTAGTAATTTAAAATAAAGTATTTTGTATTATGTAAATACATTGTAAAATATGCAGCAATAAAGTTTATATTTATTAATACTTTAAAAATATTATTTAATAAAAGAAGCAGTTGTCATTTACTGTAGAATACAAAAAATAATATGCACAATACGCAAACAACCTCAACAGATCAGTTCCATAATCTTTCAAACCAACATTTGCGTCAGTTTTTTACAGACTGCATTTATTGAGGCTCTAATCTCACTTCACAGGCACTGCGCTTCTAAAATCACAGATTCTGTGGCATTTCCTGTTTCTCTTTTTGCGTGTGCAGCCTTGATTTGGAAAGGGCAAACTCGCCTTTAGATGAAGGTCAGCATGCAAATCAAACCACTATCTGAAAAAGGAAAGGAAATAGAGAGAGCGATCGCTTTGAGCATCTGTTTGAAGTATTCATTTCTGTAAACAAATGTTACCTCATTTTATAATATCCAGAAACCTACCCTAAAATGTGCAACTGTATGATTAAACATTAAAAAAAACCCTTCCAAGCAATAACCAGAGATTATCATCACTAATCATCACTATATTGAGGAAAATTACTCGACAAATATTTTTACATATGTAAAATAACAATAATATATTTTTATGTTTTATTTTCATTTATGAAAGATGAAAAACGTTTTTTAAAAATCTGCGTATGCATAAAGCAAAAAAAAGAAGAAAGAAATAAAGAAAATATCAACATGACAAGCATAAATATATAGTTAATAACGTATAAAGTTTAAAAATTTAGTTGTGAGCAAGCGCCTTGGTTGCGTCATTGACGATGAAGCCACACCCACAAATTGCGAAGCTATTTGTACTACATGACGACAATGGGCGGGAAACGTGAGTAAAACACCTTTTCTGAATAAGCAATGTGATTATACGCTATATAAAAGATTATGATTAAAAATATGATTTTTTTCAACAAGAGAAACGTACCATATCGCAATCCCTGAGGCGAAAATTGTCTTTCCTGAGGTGAAATAAGTCTTGCATCTAAAAATAACTATGCTATAATTATTCATTGACGATAAAAACACTCACAAATTGCAGAACTACTTGTAGCCTACCACACAACGAAAATGGGCAGGAAATGTAAGTAAAACAGTGTTTCTGAATAAGAAATATGATTATAAAAGATTATCAGATTAAAAAATTGATAAATACGATGATCTCAACAAGAAAAACATACCATATCGCAATCCCTGAGACAAAAATCGTCTTTCCTGAGGCAAAATAGGTCTTGCCTCTGAAAACAACCAGACTATCGTCAACAGTGCGAAAGTTATTACAATTAAAAGGATAATGTAAAATCATAATGAACTAATATCAGGCCTCAGACAGTGAATATAAAAACTGTTGTTATGTACTATTTTAAGTATATTTTTGTATTATTTGTTAATTTACTAATTCATTTACTCATTTGTAATAATTATTTATGTATTCTTGCATTTGTTTCTACATTTTATGTGTTTTTTCGTGTATTTAAAAGACTATTCATTGAAGATAAAGCCACACCCACACATTTCGGAGCTACTGCACGACAACAATGGGCGGGAAACGTGAGTAAAACACTGTTTTTGAAATGTAATTATAGGCTATATAAAAGATTATCCAATTAAAAATATTACTTTTTGTTGTATTCTTACATTTGTTTCTACATTTTGTGTTTTTTCATGTATTTAAAAGATTATTCATTGACTATGAAGCCATACCCACAAACTGCAGAGCTACTTGCAGCCTACTACATGACGAAAATGGGCGGGAAATGTGAGTAAAGCAGTGTTTCTGAATAAGAAATATGATTATAAAACAATATCCGATATATGATAAATATGATTTTTCACAGCCAGAAAAATTTAGCATTTTGCAATCCCTGAGGCGAACGTCGTCTGTTTCTGAATAATTATAAAATATCATCCGACTAAAAATATGATATGACTTTCTCAACAAGAAAAACGTACCATATTGCAATCCCTGAGGTGAAGTTTGTCTTTCCTAAGGCAAAATAGGTCTTGCTTCTGAAAATAACCAGACTATCATCAACGGTGCCAAAGTTATCACAATTATTATTAGTATTATTTGTTCATTTACTAATTTGTTCTTTCATTTATAATAGTTACTTTTGTATTCTTACATTTGTTTCTACATTTAATGTTTTTTTCATGTATTTAAAAGATGATTAATTCACGATAAAGCTTAAAAACTGAAATTGTCACTAAGAAGCATTTAGTTGTGAACAAGTGCAATGATGTTTCCGCCTTTTGCCTTAACTGACGATGAAGCCACACCCACAAATTGCGAAGTTACTTGTACTACACGACGACAATGGGCGGGAAACCTGAGTAAATACGGTTTCTGAAGAAGAAATATGATTATACACTACATAAAAGATTATCCAATTAAAAATATGATTTTTTTTAAACAAGAGGAACGCACCATATCACAATCCCTGAGGCGAAATAGGTCTTGCCTCTGAAAATAACCAGACTATCGTCAACAGTGCCAACGTTATTACTATTATAATGATAATGTACAAACATAATGAATTAATATCAGGTCTCCTTCAAACAGTGAATATACAAACTGTGGTTATGTGCTGTTTTAAGTACTATTTTTGTATTATTTCTTAATTTACTAATTAGTTTGTAATAATTATTTTTGCATTCTTACATTTGTTTCTAAATTTTATGTGTTTTTCATGTATTTAAAAGATTATTCATTGACTGTAAAGCCACACCCACAAATTGCAGAACTACTTGTAGCCTACTACACGACTAAAATGGGCGGGAAACGTGAGTAAAACAGCGTTTCTGAATAAGAAGTATGATTATAAAAGATTATCAGATTAAAAAATTGATAAATACAATTATCTCAACAACAAAAAAAACATACCATATCGCAATCCCTGAGGCGAAAGTCGTCTTTCCTGAAGCGAAATAGGTCTTGCTTCTGAAAATAACCAGACTACTGTCAACAGTGCCAAAGTTATTACAATTATAACGGTAATATAAAATAATAATTAATATCAAGTCTCCTTAAAACAATGAATGTAAAAACTGTTGTTGTTATGTCATATTTTAAGTACTGTTTTTGCATTATTCATTAATTTACTAATTCATTATTTGATAAGAATTTATTATTTTTTTACATTCACAGTTCCTGACATGATGAGTATTTCTTGGACTCTGCTACTCATGTTGGATTGTACATTCTTAGAAAGAAGCATGTTTCTTCATCCCGTTGAGCAGGTAGTTCACGTTTTCAGCACCAGGTGAAAGATTCACGCTGATGCTCTGTTAACTCAGGTAAGATGCTCTGGTGTCTGTTCTCCCATCTGTTGACGTTAAAAGGCCCGGAAGGTCCATTAAGTAGTTTAATGGCTGCAAATCAAACGAATAAACGAGCTGTGACAAATGAAACGAGGTGCAGAGGTTTCTGGATTAAAGACACTGGTGAATCAATATGTTATCACAACAGTGATTCGGTGTTACACATCTAGAGCTCGACTAAGGCCAGAAACTTGAATGCAACCAATTCGTTTTATACATTGTAGCTCCAAGTTTTACGTTTCTAACCGAAATTTATATTTGAACTTGATTTGTTGTGTTCTAATGAAATAATGAAAGCTATTATAAATGTAACTGAATTTTAACTAGCATCAGTTTAGTCCTGTGAAATACAGTTGCTTGTTTACTTGAGGTAAAAGGAACAAAAATTACGAGATGTCCATCAAAAATTGAACTTTGTGTGCTTTGTCCGAGATTTCGGTTTTAAGTACTTGAGTCAATTTTCTGTGAGGTAAAATGCTTTCATCCAAAAGCTGCTGATGTTTTTTTCCCCCACATTTCAAATCATCTTATCTCGCTTTGGCAATTTGAAGCAACCAAAACAACCGACGTGTTGCGCCCTCACACAATGCCTTGAAATTACGCTTAACAAAAACAGTTTAAGTGGAGTGAGACGCACATCTATGACTCCAACGACAAGGGCAGAAAGAGCCCCGCTTTTCTCTTTTTACACACTTCACCTTCTGAAAGGCAATTTGGAGATAAAGGTTGAAGCCGGAAAACCATGAAAGGCGTCTAACGCTAATCCTGCCTCACCTTGAGTCTGATCGAACTCTGAAAATCATCCGCAAATCTCTCGTTTCTTCCCTAAACCGTAAATACATCCGTGCGGTTTCGCACAACACCGGGCTGCTTTTTCTTCTTCTCGCACTGGAAGTTCTCTGAAGTTAAAGATGGTGCCGACAGATGGTGGAAGTTTTTTAAAGTTTTGATGGCCGATAAGGTTACTTTATTTTGTTTGTTCAGGTTTCTGTGAAGCGCAGAGATGAGGTAAATCCGTGCCGGGATTATCTTATGTTCTCTCACCTTGCACAGGTGTGGAGAGCTGATATGACCCAAACCCACATGCTCCCGATGCACCATGGGAAGAAGCGGGACAGCAGTGAGAGGGAAGCCACAGGTTTGCACAGATTATCAGAAACCATTTCTGTACTTTCATACGAATGGGAGAAGAAAGAAATGAATTGCTTGAGAATATTCCTCTGAAAAATCTTGTCTGAACTTTAGTTTAAGATACAGTCGATTAAAAAAAAAACAAAAACTAATAAATCGCACATTTTTTCTGAAATTAATCGTGATTAATTGCAATTAATCGCACCTAACATTAAGGTTCTAAAATATACTTTTATACTGAAATAATTTCACATTTTATTTTCAAATTAATGTAGAAACAACATAAAGACAGCATATTTTTAATATATGTTAATTTTTTTTGACTGAAGGTGAGTATCACTGATAACCGTATTACTGATGTCTGAGATTTTGGTCAAAAGTACTTGAGTCTCAAGCGTAAGTATGTTTAAAACTTACTTTCATGTAATCAGGTTGATTTTGTCACCCACCCACAAAGGTCAGATGGAGTAATCACTGCCCCCCAAAAGATACCAGTGAATATAGCTACTAGTGCAGTCAATCAATAAAAAAAATGAACTAATTAATCGCACATTTTTTCTGAAATTAATCACGATTATTCGAGAATAATCCCACCTAACATTAAAGTTTTTAAATGTACCTTTATATTGCAATAATTTTAAATCTTCAAATTAATGTAGAAATGAAATAAAGACAGTATATATTTTTTTATTTTTTTATTTATTATTTTTTTTGTATGACTGAAGGCATCACTGATAACCATATTACTAGTGTCCAAAAGTCGTAAGTACTTGAGTCATTTTTTTTTTCTTTTTTTAGGTAAAATGCTTTTATCCAAAAGCTCCTGATATTTTTTTCCCACATTCAAGTCATTTTCTCTCACTTCGGCCATTTGAAGCAACCAAAAGATTTTTTATATTATAGATTTTATATATTATAGATTTGAGACTTAAAACTTACTTTCATGTAAACAGGTTAAGTCATATGAAATAATATCATTGACACCACCCTACAAAGGTCTGGTGGAGTAATAAATGCCCCCCAAAAGATACAGTCAATATAGCTACTAGTGCTGTCAATCGATAAAAAAAAAAACCTAATTAATCGCACATTTTTTTCTGAAATTAATCGTGATTAATCCCAACTAACATTCAAGTTTTAAAATATACTTTTATACTGCAATAATTTCACATTCAATCTTTAAATTAATGTAGAAACAACATAGAGATAGTCTATTTTTAATATGTTATTTTTTCGTTTTAATGACTGAAGCCGAATATCACTGATACCAATATTACTGATATCCGAGATTTCGGTTGTAAGTACTTGAGCCAATTTTCTTTGAGGTAAAATGCTTTCATCCAAAATTTCAAATTATCTTACCTTGCTTTGCCAATTTTAAGCAACCAAAACAACCGACATGTTGCACTCTCAAACAATGCCTGACTGTAAAAATATGATTTGACGATTAATCACGATTAATCCCACCTAACATTAAGGTTTTTAAATATACATTTATACTGCAATAATTTATCATTCAATCTTCAAATTAATGTAGACACAACATAAAGACAGTGTATTTTTAATAATTTGTTTAAAAAAAAAAAAAAAAAATCATGACTGAGTATCACTGATTGGTCATAAGTACTTGAGTCAATTTTCTTTGAGGTAAAATGCTTTCATCCAAAAGCTCCTGATGTTTTTTCCCCACATTTCAAATAGTCTTATCTCGCTTTGCCAATTTATAGCAACCAAAACAACCAACATGTTGCACTCTCATGCAAAGCCTGACTGTAAAAAGATCATTTGATCCTTAAAACTTACTTTTGTGTAATCAGGTTGATTTTGTCATATGCTTACAAAGCTTACAAAGGTCTGGTGGAGTAATCAATGCCACCCAAAAGATACCAGTAAATATGGCTACTAGTTATGTCAGTTGATTAAAAAAAACAAAACAAAAAACAAATTAATCGCAGATTTTTGTCTGAAATTAATCATGATTAATTGTGATTAATCGCACCTAACATTAATGTTCTAAAATATACTTTAATACTGAAATAATTTCACATTCAATCTTCAAATTAATGTAGAAACAACATAAAGACAGTATATTTTTAATATATGTTAATTTACTATTATTTTTTTAATAATGACTGACGGTGAGTATCACTCATAACCATATTACTGATGTCCAAGATTTTGGTCTCCTTTCCATTTTATGGTTAGTTACAGTTAAGTACTACAGCGCTGCTTTAAATGTTTAGGAAATTACTTTTGTTGCATCTTCATGAAATTATTTTAAAATATAAATGTAAACAATTTTTTAAAAATTCAGTGTTCATAAACATCATAAAGTATTGGAAATTCACTAATTAAAACTTGTAAGCCTCTAAACACATGGAACAGGATACAAGCTTGTTTTTAGAAGTTCTTGCATTCTTTAAAGCAACAAAGGCTTCAGCCCTCAAAACTGATAAATGGTAATGTAAAAAGAGAAAAAGAAAGCAAACACTCTAGAATGCGAATTAAAGGAGTCACGGATAAAAGCACTTTAGCCGAAAGTGCCATTGTTCAAAGACCAATCCGCCACAACGAGCCTGTGAGCTCAGATAAACACAATTTCACTCTAGTCACTGCGATTACCACACCGCTAATCGCTTCATTTTGCATGTCGCTATTGCGGGTAAACAAAAGGTCATAATTTAGGGGAATTAGAATTCCAGAAACGAATCCACTTGAACCTCTTTTGTTCTTAAGAACGCAGAGAATACTGATAATGTGTTTTTAATCCCTCAGCGAGTCTATTAAATTGTTTGGGTATTTAAAACTTTCAAGCTTTCAGAAGTCAGCGCAATTGCACAAAATACAGTTTACAAGTACAACTTTCAGGATTATAGGAGAAGCACGTTGCAGTTACGTTTGAAGTTGTTCGAAAACGAAAGTTCGACAGACTAAAAATCAAAGAGAACGATAAATCACAAAGACATTTTATTTTCTTACAAGTACAGTTCCTTTTATACTTTTCCTCTCATGTGAAAACTCATGCAAGCCTTCGAGTCTTTGCTTAGATGCAGCACTTCTGATTCCGGCCCGGCAGAACCAGTTCAAATCGAATCCATGCGGGACTCTAGTTCAGACAACAAAGAGCATCCTGAATTGCAGAACAAAGTAGAATCATGGGAATTTTCCAAGACAAGTTCTCGACATATCTAGGTTGAGTTCTAGAGTTTACAATGATTCTAGAGCTCCTGCGGAGCTGAGTCAAACCAAATAATAAAAGGCTGGTCCCAAATGTTGCTCTCAGTCCTTGAGGACTTCACACTTTGGTGACGTAATGCAGCATAGACTCTTGGGTTGAAAACCAACTGTGCAAAAGTGCACACTGTGGCTACAAAGCACCCTTCTAAATCATAAAATGATAAATGGGACACCTAACGGTCTAGTGTAATTCATGGACACATGCAAACAGGAACACAAATCCACATAAAATGCCATTTGAGGCAAGGCCAAAGTAATCAGTATGAAATCTAAAGCTGTTTTCTGAAATCTGTAACACTGTAAATTAGTATTTACATAAGTACAATCACTTTTTCCCGAATTATAAATCTAATTTATTTAGATTTCTGATGATACAGTTCAGTCTTTATTATTTCCAATAAAATGGCATCACATTCTTAACATTAAACAAGAAACTGGATGACGAAAATCAATAGGATCGATTTTGATAATCCACATTATTGTAGCCCGGTTTGTGCTGATGATTTTAGCCATTAATATGTTTTTAAGATACTGAAAAAAGTGTCAGGGCATGTCAAAACTTCTCCAGGGCCCCAAAACCCCCTCAGACCCCAGAGGATTAAACAGAAAACTATTAAATTTACAATTAGAAATGTGGTTTTAGACATAAAAATACATTTACAAGTATTAAGCAAACAAACAAACAACCAAAAAAACACTGGTTTTGACTTTACCTAAAACTGGGTCATTTTGTTGGGTTATTTTTAGATACACATATTGGTCAATTACTGATATTTGCCTATATGTGTAACTATCGGAGTTATTAGACATATTTAAACAGGTAATTATGTCCTATGAAAAAGCAGACCAATACAAAACTCATGCAACGAATAAAACATCTCTGGCCTGTTAAACTTAATTTTTATTATCATAGCTTGACTGTTATTTAAGCACCTTAAGTTAGCTAAATGTCAAAAAGATGCTATAGAGGATAAAATTATTCAATTGTACTCTAAGTTACATAATGTTATATTAGGGGATTTAAAAAGGTGGCACAGTACCACCACTGGTCCCAGAGGTATCAATTATCATGTTTTATTTAACAGATATCTGTACCAGCACACACATTTTGTATTGAGCATCTCAAGTTATTTTCACAATGTTGTGCATTTCTTGCACAACAAAGGTGCTGGTTTAAAGCAACCATAATATATATCAGTTTGTCTCCTGTCCTGAGAGAAAACTTCCTGTGGGGAAATGAAAGAATTGGTTCACTTCCAAGATGTTCATGTCTTTCTTTCTTCAGTCGAAAAGAAATTAAGGTTTTTGAAAAAAAAAACATTCCAGGTTTTTTTTCCATATAGTGACTTAAATGAGGACCGACGGGCTAAAGGTCCAAACTTTGCCCCGAGTTTGGTGGAGTTTGTCCCCGTCTCAGGGGACTTATAGCCAGTCAAGGGGTGCGGGGGCAGTCGCATTGGTGACCGACCAGGGAGGTATAAGGGTTTATAAGTTCGGGAGTTATAAGGGTTTAAAGCCGAAACCTTAAGGCGCCTTCCCGAGCCGGGAAGTGTGAACCATGGCTAGCTAGAAGGAGTGGGTCTGAGGGGGGTGGATGAAACTAATTTTTTGCTTATATCTCAGCAGGGAAAAGGTCCCCAGAGCTGAAACTCAGGTCATCGGTAGGGTTCCCTGGGGGCTTCTGAAAGCGACCAAGTTCCGGGGCGGTCCAGTTCAGGAGTGTAAAGGGTCTACCTTTGCCCCAAGTTTGGTGTGGATTGCCAGCATCTCGTTCGAGTTATAGCCAGTCAAAGTTTGAACTTTGGGGATCTCTACCAGGAGGTCTACCAGGGACCCGAGTTTGGTGGAGTTTGACCCGGTTTCGGGGGAGTTATAGCCCGTAAAAACAGAATTTTCAGTGCAGCTTCAAAGGGCTCTACATGATTCCACCTGAAGAATAAGGTTCTTATCTAAAAAAAAAAAATTTTTTATAATTTTTAACCACAAATGCTCATCCTGCACTAGCTCTGCAATGTGCATCTGCAACTTAACACATTACATAATCACGCTGGAAAGGTCATGCACAGTTAGCTCTTCATCTGTGCACAAAAAAAAAATATGGTAGGGTGAAAAACTCCATCTTGTTTTCTCCACCAATCTCCAACGTTGTTTTTTGTTTTTTTGTAAAGGGCATTTGACTTTCTGCCTTTGTCATGCATGCATGATTACATTACATTTTTTTTTTTTTTAAATGACTGATCATTTTGCTAGATAAGACCCTTATTCTTCGCCTGGGATCGTGTAGAGTAGAGGCTGACATTTTTTCGGGAATCCCGCGGGTCACGGGATTCCCACGGGAATCCCGCGGGATGGGAAACAAAATCACTAATAATCACGGGATTGGGACGGGACAGGAAAAAATGTCAGCGGGAGTGGGCGGGACCGGGAATCGTAACGCTATGAAACCCAACTTTACAGACAAATATACCTTTTATATATATATTGTAATTTTGAACTTAATTCTAGTTGACCCGTCTCTTTATTCTCTCCTTCTGTATGCTTTGGTGTGGCTGGTTAAGCAAGTGAGTTCATGACGGACAGATCGTTAACGACTGGTAATACAGCAGGCGATCCAAATGCTCACCTATCATTCATCGACCATATGGCTTTTCATCTGAAAGATGTATGTAGTAGCAAGTTTACATGGCCGCTCAATCTAATGTTAACCTTGAAAAATGTGCGCTATTGAAGTGTCAGTGCGAGTGTGGAAGCCGAATAGTAGCGCGGTACTGCATGACAGAGGCGCCGGTGCGCTCACTTGCTCTTAAAATACCGTCATTTTTGGTCATACAGATAAGAGTGATAGGCATCTTTCGAATTTGTAAAGACTCAACGTTTATTTGTGTGCACTCAGAAAAACAAGGAAACGTTGCGCTTTTGTAAACAGATTAAAGCAAAAAGGACGAGCTTTCTGCCGCCTGTCTCTGTGAACTTGAGCGCGTCACTTCGAAACTCCGTGTTTACTTGCTTTAGAGACATGAAAAATATATCTATAGAGTGAAATGTCTACTTTCAAATGGACCAATTAAAATAGGAAACGTGTGTCTGCATGAAAGATTTACGTGAAATTTAATATGTGCGCAATGCACACTGTGCATTTGTTTAAGATGGCTTTCAGTTCAATAATAATAATAATAATAATAATAAACAAAATTTCGCATTTTTATTCAACTAATGTAAAAAAAAAAGTTACGGGCATACTGTGATCTGTACTGTATTCTTTACTGTAACTGGCAGATTCTAGCCAAAAAAAAAAAAAAAACATAATACGGGAGTGGGAGGGAATGGGAGTCATTCTTCCGGGATTGGGACGGGACGGGATTTTTTCCCAGTTTTTTCGTGGGATTGGGATGGGATGGGATTTTTTTTGTGGGAGTGGGACGGGAGAGATTTGAAAATCCACTCCCGTGTCACCCTCTAGTGTAGAGCCCTTTAAAGTGGCACTGAAACAGCAACTTGGACCTTCAACCCACTGGCCACCAAAGAAGTCCACTATTTGGAGAAAAATCCTGGAACCTTTTTATTAAAAAACCTTAATTTCTTTTCTGAAGAAAGACATGAACATTTTGTCTTGTTGTTTTGTAGGGGTCAGTAAATGATCAGGAAATTTTTAGTCTGGAAGTAAACTAATGTGAGACAAAAACTTCTGTAGTCTTACATTATTTAACTGGAGTGAAGACAGTGGTCCACAGTTGGGTATCGCAGAAGAGTAGAAACCAAACTTATAATTAATATTTAGGTAATTATAGATGTATTTTAAAATCATTCTGAAGTAAAATAAACCAGCTTTATAGTCAAAGTGATTAACAAGCCACCTTGATTAGTTGGTTTCAGCGCAAGGTACTGTCTACGTTTTACCCAGTGCCAAGTTTTCAGCTAGAATCTTGTTTTTTTGAGTAAACACAACCATGTTTTTACAGATAAAAGAAACCAAGCAACTCTCAGTAATAACAGAGGCAAAAAATAACAACTATGGAGGTTAGATTAAAACCTTGCATTCCATGTAAATGTACAAAAGATCTCTTGCCGACAATCCCTTTCTCTCGGTTTATCTTAAGAAGTAAGGGAAAACTGATCTTGTTCGATGGGTTTTTCAACCCACGCTCCAAGTCCCGCTTTGTAGAAAGCTTTGAAGAGAGTCTGTTTGGCCGAGTGATACTCCGCCGCCGCTTGTTTCGCCTCGTGGTAGGAGCCTGGCCGAGATCCTCGGATTCGCATAGTCTCACTGAGCTGAGAGAGGTAAAGAAATATTTGCTTTTTAATATACCAAGTTAGCATATTTATCAGAAATTAAACCACTTATCGTTCCACCTTTACAGAACACTTTACCTTGGCATGCAGACAGACCCAGCGTGTGTAGAGGGCGTGTTTACAAAGGTGAGACGGTCTTCCAAGATCATCTTTTCCTGTGGTGGCGTTAATAATCTCCAACCCCTGATCTCCGACCGTCCAGTTGACGCTAAAATTAGGAGCTTTTCCAGGTTGCCTTGCTTCTGTGTTACTAATACCTGCGTAGGAGGGAGGAAACTGGCATGGTTGGGCAAAGAACTGAGAAAACTGATACAATCAGTCATTCATTTGAGATGTTTACCACTAAGAAGAGGTCTGTTGAGGGCGAACGACTTGGGAAGATCGTCCATCTCGGCGATGCGCTGGTACATGGCTCTAGAAAGATGGTCTGCATGGTACAGACTTCCCAAAATCAAACTGGAGAAATAGATGGGCTCTGTAAAGTAACTCAGAAGAGACCCCTGCACTCCGATCACGTTCCATCTACAAAAGGAAAAAAGAGAAGTACAAGTGTGCACCTGGTGAACCTTGTTGACGTTAGGATGCAAGCAGTACAAAGGAGTCGCCCCCTGCGGACATACAGCATGATACTTATGCCGCAATAATGCAAAGGAATAAAACAACATCCTGATGTCAAGAGAGCGCGCTCGCACGCAGTCATATTTACGGCAGCCATTGAAATGATCGGAAAAATAACACCTGGGATCTATAATCTCAATCATCGTGATTTCTCCGCAGCCTTCAGAATGAGTTTTTTTCCAAAGGTGATGCATGAGATCTGAGCTCTTGAAAAGCCTCAGCTCACAGCTGGATTATAACGACCGCGTTTAACTGGAGTGGCTTTCTTGGCATCCAGTGCGAGGCTTGCGGATGTGTTTGCGGCAGCAGGCTTCCCTCAGCAGGACGGCTGTTTTTTTGGAGACCATAATCAGAACCCTAATCAGGGGCCCAATGCCCCTGCTTCCAGGGAGCCCCCCGCTCTGGAGAGAGCTGAAGTGATTGGGGTTTCAGAGCCAAGAAGACAGCCAATCAGCTGCTTTCTGAGTGCCGCTGGATGCAGGCGACAGAATGCTAACGAGGGGGGACTCGTTAAAAGTGGGGGGTGGGGAGCACAAGAAAAAAACAAGACGGTCATAAGAAGCATTCGACGTCGAGCAGATCAAGGAGAGGTGTCACCACAAAGGTGGGCCACCTGATGTCAGCAGGCGTTTTTTCGTCGAAAAGAATCAAAGCTTCATCCATGCTTTACACAGAAAATGTGGTGTACTTTAAAAAAGACAAGAAAAAGAAAGAAACAAAGGCAAAATGAAAAGAAAACGTCAGTTTTACCTTATTTACCTATTTTCATTCAGAATGGTTGCGAAAAACTGATTTGAAAATACATTTTATTTAAAATATTTTCAATACAGAATTAAAATTTCCATCCATCCATCATGTCTTTCTTCAGTTAAAAAAAAATTAAGGTTTTTGAGGAAAACATTCCAGGATTTTTCTCCATATAGTGGACTTCAGTGGGTTGATTAACAGATTGAAGGTCCAAATTGCAGTTTCAACGCAGCTTTAAAGTTCTCTGCATGAGCCCGGCTAAAGAGTAAGAGTCTTATCTAGCAAAACGATTGGTTATTTTCTAAGAAAAATGTTATTTATATACTTTTTGACCACAAATGCTCATCTCGCACTAGCTCTGCGTCCACAGCTTCACACATTATGTAGTCATGTTTGAAAGGTTAATCGTGGTGTAGGCAAAGTACCAACCCAGTGTTTACGAATATGCAAAGAAAGTCGCAGTTTCCAAAAAAAGTAAACCAACGATTCCGAGCGATTTTGGAATTGGAGGTGAAAATGAGATTTTTGCCCTACCCTACCTTTTTCAACAAAGACGAAGAACTAACCACACGTGACTTTTCCAACGTGATCCATGAAGCTGTGGACACACTTTGCAGAGCTAGTGCAAGATGAGCATTTGTGGTTAAAAAGTGGACAAATTATAATTTTTTTAAAGAACGGCTGATTGTTTTGCTAGATAAGCCTCGATTATTCCTCGGCTGGGATTGTGTAGAGCCCTTTGAAGCTCCACTGAAACTGCAATTTGGACCTTCAACCCACTGGCCACCATTGAAGTCCATTATATGGAGAAAAATCCTAAAATGTTTTCCTCAAAAACTTTAATTTCTTTTCCACTAAAGAAAGAAAGACTTGAACATCTTGGATGACAAGGGGGATGAGTAAATTATCAGGAAGTCGGCTACTGATCAGCATCGTACCTGGCAATCTTGTCACTACACGACATGGTTAGCAGTCGTTCTCCCTGCAACACTCCATCCCAGGTCTGAATGGTGTTACTCGTACGAACAGGTATTGTACCTTCTCCAGACTCGATCTTGGTTCGCAGTTGTCCGCGGGCCTTGCGGTTTGGATGCCGGTCGCCCTGGTCTAAAAAGAGCGAGCTAGAATTCACTTTTCTACTTTTCACGAACCAATCCTTATTTTATTGTGGCATACAAAAACAAAATGAGCAAATCATCCATCCGTCATGGATTTGCTCATTTTACATACCCTCGGCACCAGCCTCATGAGGGGAGAAGATCCGGGCGTCTCCACAGGGCGACGTGCTGATATACAGATGGAACTGAATATTGTCTTTTAGCCGGTAGCCATGTTCACTACACCGTCTGAATATGGATTTCTCATGTTCCTCAGTGCTGTCGCTAGAGCAAAAACACACACAAACACTCCTGTGAGATCTATGATGTCAACGCAGACCATTAGGAGGGCTTTGAAATGTCTATAATTGAAAATAGGTCCTTGGCCTGACACCCATCTCATCAAATGTGTCATTTATTATTTCACAGTGAATAAAGGTCGTGTCTAATTGATTACACACACATATCCATGTCCATTCATGCTAATCGGCATCTGGGAAATTGATAGAAAAATAATCTTCCATATCCACAGGCTCATGAGACTGATTTGTCAGTTCCTAAGGGGAACCCTGGGTGTCAAGACTTGTATAGCTTAATGTAACGTAAATTATATAACATCTCTTACTGAAATATTTAGTAGAAAACCCATGACTCAAGATTTACGTAATTTAAAATAAATATTTTGGACAATGGAGGGCGCCATTTTCTACTAAAAGCCTCAAAAGGCATCAGGGCTAAAGTGGAGAGAACACAGACGTGGCTCTACAGGAAGTATTATCCCCATTCCTGTCCCCCCATTCTGTCCCCATTCCTGTCCTGCCCTCCCTGTTCCCTGTCCCCTGTCCAATCAAAATAAAGGCAAAAAATGCCAAAATATATAAAACAGTACGATTGGAAATATATAATTGTAGTATTATAAAACGTAAGAGATATGTGAATTTCTTTTACCCGAGAAAGTATTCCAGCTGACTGTACAAGTATCTGATGAGGGAACGACGTGCGATGATCTCAGCATGGCAGTCGTTAAGGGCCAGTCCTCGATCACTCATGTACTCCCCATTTATACACTTGGTCCCCGTGGTGACACAAATCACCTGCGCATCCTTCACATCCGTACCTGATAAAACGGTCAACGTGATTTAGCCAAATAAGACATGTTCCTGTTTTAATGTTCAACGTTCATGAGCATGCATTGTGCTTACCAGTGGTCATGACTACACCCGCAAGGACTTTCCTCCGTGCGTGTGGTGACGTGAAGTTATCTGTCAGTTCGCTGAACTTTTCCACAACTAAACGAGAGACAGCGTCTGCAAGGACCTGAGGAACACACAACTGTAACTGCACAAACTGTACATAACTGGATACATTTTAAAGAGATAACATGTATCCATTTGAAAACGGCTGACAAAAAGCCAAATGCTCGAACACAAAAGCAATGAACTGCTTGACTGACACAGACCTTTTACTAAAAGATCGCTTTAAACAGAAAGGTGATGCGTTTTCCTGTTTAAGAAGTGCTCCTGTATCTGATTTTAATTAAGATTCTGTTTATTCTCTTCGGTTGTTATCAAGGGGGAATGGGAGGGATTATGAACAGGATTAACTAATGTGTAAATAATGCCGTGTACACTGGAGCACCGATTAAAGGTTTAATGCTTGAGTTCATCTGAAATCCAGCTGAAACGTTCGTGTGTAGGTTCTGATTTAATTAAAATTGTTAAATGAAGACTGGCAGGAGCTTTATAAAGGACAAATGACGGTTAAGCAAAGCTACCGGAGCATAACATTTAATCGCATTAAAATTGCTTTTTCAATATCAAGCTTGATAAAATGCGAGACATATAGAAATGAACTGAATTAATTTATAACATAGTCCGTTATGTTCATCATGGCCTAAACGTAGCCCACCATAGGAGGTAATTTTGACCAAACAATGACCACTTACACAATGGCCGTAGTTAAATGGATAGTTCATCCACAGCTAAAAATTCTGTCATTAATTGCTCACCCTCATATCGTTACAAACCCGTAAGACCTTTGTTCATCTTCGAAACACAAATTAAGATATTTTTGATGAAATCCCAGAACTTTCTCACCCTTCATAGATGGCAATGACGCTACTACATTCAAGGCAGAGAAAGCACGTAGTTAAAATAGTCCATGTGACAGTCGTTCAACCTTGATTTTATGAAGCCATGAGAATACATAGACAGCAATGTAACCGAAATGTTCCCAGGCCTAGAAACGTAGTAAGAACATTGTTAAAATAAAGAAAACAAAAATTACTTTATTTAACAATTCTTCTCCCCCACCTCACCGCCTGCTGCCATTATCGAGAGTCCCACGATGCATGTATTCTTGTACCTTTTTAAAATGTGACATTAGTCCACTGATGTCACATGGACTATTTTAACGATGTTCTTACTACGTTTCTGGGCCTTGAATGTGTTAGTTGCGTTGCTGTCTATGCGATTCAGAAAGCTCTCGGAATTCATCAAAAATATCTTAATTTGTGTTCCGAAGATTAACAAAGGTCTTACTTATGGGAACAACATGTGAAACCCAGATATATAAGGTACTAGGGTACACAGTTCTCACCTGAGGCAGGTGTAGCTGAAGTCCCTCTCTTGGGATTGGCTGTCGGGAGGGCGTCTGGTCCAGTTGCATGTTAAAAAGTCCTGACAGTGCCGCTTGGGCCGCCCTCGCTTTCGCCAGCTTCTTATTCCGTCCGGAACCTTGGAACATCTGAGTATCTACGGTAACTGCCATTATAAAGTTCTTGGCATGGCTTTCGCCACTCTCAGCCACAAACTCATACTTCAGTCCTGGCCGAAGCTCATTTAGGATCATCACAGCATTTTTTCCACTGCCTGTAGGGGGCGTTGTGAGTGGAGGGGGTAGTGGGAGAGGAGGATGTGATCTGTTGTTGTTTTTCAGTGCCACGGGCAAAGGGTATTCGCTTAGGGAGCAGAGAGACCCATTGCTCCCAAGACTCAAGTAGAAGGGGTCATCAGGTGGTGCGGGCGTCTCAAATCCGTTAAATAGCATGTCTGGGAAATCTGCTTGATCTGAGGTGAAGTCTGCGTTAACGGTTAGCGTGCGTCCCATCGCGAGGTGAGCTTCGGATGCATTGGGAAACTGAACGAAAGAGCGTAATGCTTTTTCAGCCGCATTCAGTTTGGCTTTCTTCTTTGTTGGGCCTGAGCCCTCAAATAACTGTCCGTTAACCTCAACAGTCATAACGAACACAGGCGCATGTACCGGCCCTGTTTGAGACAGGAGTTTGTACTGCAGTCCTGGTTTGATTTCATTCAGTTGCATGAGAGCATTTTTCGGCAAGATCGGCCCTTGTGGTTTCCTGCGCTTCTTGGGCCGGAATTTGGAATGGCCGTGGCCTTTGTTGCCCTCCTCCAAAGGGCGTTTCCTGCTCAGTCCTCGAGTGTTTCCATTGGCTAAGTGAGGCCCCTCCCCCAGCAGGTTTTCTTTAACGTCCATGCTACAAGAACCTGTGATGTCCAGAGAGAGTAACTTACAATGCCTTCGGTGCAGGACCTTGTAAATGCAAAATTTAGAGTTTTTTTCATCTCTCTTTGTAACTGGATTGAAATGATACTATCCTAAAAGCAGGTTTAGTCTAAAACATTCAATAATAATAATATGGTTTAAAAATATTAATATTGCTTTCAGAAGAATTTTTGACACTTAGATTGAGAACAAATTGCCTTATCAAACTTGAAGCTGATAAAGACTCCATTACTGAGATATTTATACAATTTCAAGGAGAAAATTTGATTGTAAAGATCTAAATTTGCCTGGGAATAATTTTTTTTTTACTGTATTACCAAATACATTGTGTCATTGTTCACCCTTTCTAAAGAAAAATGGCAAACTATCAAAACAAGGAACATCATATCAACCAGTTGCCAAAGCTGATGGAATTGTAAATTCTCATTTATAACATCCTGCAGTAAAAGCTTGACAAGTTACTCCATTTGGTGCTCAGGAAATATAAAGTAAAAGAAAGAGAATTAATATAGACGGTGCTACCAGAAAATCAATCTTAGATGTTGGTTCGGGACAATCTTGTCAATAGGGTCTTCCCAAATTCTGATTGGGAAAATCTGTCTGCTTGGAGCTAATGTGAGTCGGAGACACACTGGGAAACTGTAAAGTGTGCAAAGCATTTTCTCCAGCATTCATCTTGGCTTCCTTCTTCACTGAGTCTGTACCCTCAAACAGCAGTCCCTCAACTTCTACAGCCATATTGAAAAGTAAACAAGTTGCTCCCATCTGAAACACCAGCTTATACTGAGGTTGTGGTATCATCTAATCAAGTTGTTTTAGTCTGACTAGCTCTTGGAAAGTGGAGCAGACATGACTTTGGTTGTCCTCTTTGAGAGGATATTACATGGGATCTTCGGTGGAAGATGCACAGGTTGTTACACAAACCTGTGATGTCCAGAGAAAGTAACTTTGGTGTGAAAACTTTCATTCAAAAGATTCATTCACCTCTCCGTAACTAGATTGAAATTACATTATCTTATACCACGTAGTTTGCACCGCATAGTTTTAGGAACTGGAAATCACGGTGGTTCCTACAGAACCAATTTCCCCCTCTGGCCATTTTCCTGGTTGCATTTGCACCGGCTGCAAATCTTTATTTGCCGAATTTACATCAACAACCAATGAATGGAGGACACCATGATTGGAGCTGTTTTTGTTGTGTGTCATGGGTTTCGTGATAAGAGAGAATATAAACGCACAATTTACGTGATTGAAAGAGCATGAAAATCTGACTAAATCACCTATGACGACTTGCAGTGTTGCATACCATCCAGGCTGAGAAAAGAACACAATCCTGTGGACAACAGGTAGCTAAATGCCGTTATCGCTGTTTTCCATGTTAATTGAGTTAATATTTTTACATGGCTTTTTAAGAATGCGGTATAGCCGGTGTTTCATATGCATTTAACCAATCAGAATACATTTAAGTAGTTCCTATAGAACTGTTTTAGACCCTACTCTGAAGTAGGAGCTATTTTAAGGGGCTTTTGCACCAGAGGAACTACTGACGGAAGTACATGCTTTTTTGGCGTGTTCGCACCGGAGGTACTAGGAGCGTTTTAAGTTCTAGGACCTCCGTTTGGGGGAACTAAATAAGCTCCTACTTCAGAGTAGAGTCTGAAACAGTTCTATAGGAATTATCAGTGATGTATAAAGAGTTCAGACTCCCTGCTGCCAGTGCAAATACAACCAGGAGAACTATGCAGTGCGAAAAGCCCCTTTAGTTCTCCCAAACGGAGTTCCTAGAACTAAAAACGTTCCTAGTTCCTGCAGAAATAATGGGTACCTCTGCCAATAGTTCTAGGAACTATGAAAAGGTTCTTCCGGTGCGAAAGCCTCTAATAATGTGAATAAAAAACAAAAGTCAAAAGAGAGAGAAAGTGATACCAGAAGGTTTAGACCAGGGGTGGCCAAACTCAGTCGTGGAGGGCTGTAGTTCTGCAGAGTTTAGCTCCAACTTGCCTCAACACACCTGCCGGGAAGTTTCTAGTATGCCTAGTAAGGTCAAGGTCAAGTTCAAGTTCAACTCTGCAAGACACCGGCCCTCCAGGACAGAGTTTGGCCACCCTGGTCAATCTAAGGCAGGTCCAGAGATTGTCTTACTGTAGGGAGATAAGAGGGTCTGTATTACTTACTCTTGGAGAAAGCATAACGGCTAACTTGGATCACGTGTTCCTTAATAACCAATCACATTACAGCCTTGACGTCATTGAATTTCAGTCAGAGTTGTGCAACACTCAATAGTCGTTTACAGATACCATAGGAATGAATGAGAAGTGCCGTAAGCTGAATCCCTCCTGTCGCAAAAAGTCAGTGACTTCTCTTATAAAACTGGATTTTTTTGTGGTAAACTCTAAAAATAGTTTAATCCAAAAGTATTGTTTAATGTAAAACATGTTGAAAATGAGCAGATAGGCTGTCGATTAATTAAATGATAAGCCGTTTCCTCTAAAAAGCTGTTTTTTCACCGAAGTGAAGCCTCTCTCCCATTGATATCCATTCAAAGAAATCGGCCTCTGGTCTCCTTTCCCATGTACTGACAGACCGGAAGTGTTAGCTTTAGCCGTTACACTTTTCCGGCTAATGGTTGCAGGCTTGTCTTCTAGTGGCTTTGGCAGGTCCCTGCATAGTTTAGCTCCAACCCTAAAAAAAATACCAACCTGTATCCTGAAGACCTTGATTAGCTTGTTCAGGTGTGTTTGAAGGGTTGGAACTAAACTCTGCAGGATCAACGTTCCCCACCCCTGATCTAAGGTGTAACCCAATCTCCCCACCTCAAAGATCCATTAGTGGACAAAAAAAGCCAAAACCTCTGTGTTTTTGCTGCAGCCCTGGCCATTCTCCACCACAAGTCTGCATTTTAGCCCTGGTTAATGATTTTAGGATCATCACATCATTTTTGGTGTATTCAGCAACAGGTCTGGAAGTCCTTGTGACTTGAAGTGATGTGTGGTGATGGCATGAAGAAATAAGCCTCAGGTTCACTGGGAATCTATAAAGCCAACAAGCCATCTTAGTGTACTTTGTACTATCTTGTTCAGTAGCACTAAAGTCAGTGGGCAGTCATGGCCTAATGGTTACAGAGTCTGATTTGTAACCTGAAGTTGTGAGTTCTAGTCCCAGTACGGGCAGGAATTGTAAGTGGGGGAGTGAATGACCAGCGCTCTCTTCCACCTTCAATAACCATGAGGTGATCTTGAGCACGGTACCAAACCCCCACTGCTCTGGGTGTGTGTTCACTACTGTGTGTGTGCACTTGGATGGTTTAAATGCAGAGCACAATACCAGCTGGTGTTTCTCTGTGCTTCATGGGCATAATTGTGGAACAATCATGGTCTTGGTTGCCTTCCACAAGAGACGGTTTCCTGCCCTATTTCTCATGGGTCTCCAAGGGCTTCCTTCACAAATCTGTCTAGGTTGTGGTTTTCATCTCTGTTAAATTAACCTATGATGTCCACAGAACTTCGCCTTTTCATTCAGCAGCTTAAAATGTTAAATCAGTGAAGAAAGAGAGAGACCAACTGAGAGGACTGAAGTTAAGAGGTATAGAAATCAAAGGTCAAACTTTAGGTACAACCCCATCTCCTTATCTCCAATACCTGGTTTACAACCTTTAATACAGATGAAAGTAAAAGTCAGTAAACTAGGGGGAAAACAATAGAGAAACACCACATGGTGACCACAAAAAAATGTACTCCTAACATTGGGAAACAGTTGAAGAGAGGCCTTCATCATGGAAATGAACGAAACAGAGCATAACCTGCAACCCAAAATAATGCTTCAAAACTGCACACAGGTTTTGTGTTGGAGTTTGTGAGTTTATAATCCTCACCAGACTGAATCATCACACTCCAATTTCAGAGCTGTCAACAACCTTCACTTTTTCTCTGCACTGCCTGTCTACAAATTGTCCTTCTGGGCACGGTGTTAACTTCCTGACCGTGCCCCCTATAGACTCTAAGGATACTGTGGATTGTGCACTAGCTCAAAGGCAACAATCAAGTGGAAAACATGTAACAGGATCTCACTGATAGGGTGGGAAAAAAGCAGAAGAGTGCAGAATTCAAGGGCTGTCACTATTTGTGTACTGCTATTCTGTTCCAGTTTCTTGGATTCTTTTATATTTTTCAGGTCGTCTTTTTTTAGATTTACGTTATTTAAAAAAAAACACACACACACATTGTTCTATACAGATTTTAGTCTATGGGGGTGCCATTATTTCAATGACATTAAATGGTTGCACTCGGTGAGCTACTGGTGATACCTGTTGCTATTTTTACCGCAACACAACTCAGAATACACAACTCGGAAAATAAAATACTGATATTTCAACCAAAGTCGAAGGGCAACGAGAGAAGCGAAGAAGAAGACAAAGAAGTCTTCATTGCTTTCCTAGCGATAAAAAGAGGAGAAATAAATGGGAAGATGCCTGTGGACGAATAAAACGTCCCTAAAGACCTGCGTCTTTGTTCTCTCCACTTCAGCCCTGATGCCTTTGAGGCTTTTAGTAGACCACAGCTACCGAAAGAGCTTACAGGTGGCAGAGACAAGAAACGTTAGATGCCATCCTGGCAGGATGTAAACATGCAGACACTACACATGACGTGGCAGCCACTAAATGAGTTTCTCAGAGTGGTTTTCACTCAAAATCTGGGGGTGTTTAGACTCCTTTTTGGGAAAATCAATGGTACGGCATTTGGTTTAAGCCTACGCTTACATCCATCGCCACCTGTAAGCTCTTCAGTAGCTGTGATCATCATATTAGTATTTATTTTACAAGTTGTGTATTGCGATAAAAATAGCAACAGGTAGCACCAGTAGCACCAGTAGCTCACAGATTGTAACCATTTGAAGCAAATCGAAATAATGGCACCCCCATAGTCCAAAATATGTATTAAACGATGTGTTTTTTAAAAAAAAATTAAATCTTACATGGGTTTTCTACTACATAGTTCAGTAGGAGACATCATTAACATTATATTAAGCCATACAAGTCTTGATACAAAAGTCGTGTATTCGGAATTGTGTTGCGATAAAAATAGCAACGGGTAGCACCAGTAGCTCACAAATTGAAACCATTTGACGCAGTCGAAATAATGGCGCCCCCATAGTCCAAAATATGTATTAAATCATGTGGATTTTTAAAATAACGTAAATCTTTCATGGGTTTTTACTACATAGTTCAGTGAGAGACATTATTTACGTTATATTAAGCCATACAAGTCTTGGTACCCAAGAGAAATATCTGAACAGGTCCTGAGGATAAGTCTTTAAAGCAAATTGGGAATATTTTTGCCACCTTTCAACAACGTGAAAATCACAACACTGTTGAAACTGATGTTTTTTTTTTCATTTTCCACATTTCCAAAGAGATGGAAAAACGGCATAACACTCACTCATGCGTTTCTCTTCATCCACATCCAGACTGCAGAACTTCTGCTGCCCCCTGGGCCGCCCACCGGCTCCTACTGCAGAGAGAAACCAAGGAAAGGACATTTAAAATTCATCTCCAATCATGATTTCTGCTTACTGAAGTCATCTGTTCCCACTTACACCCTCCGCCTGCTCCCTTAATGAGGCTAATTAACCAGCTTTAATGACGGGAGACAACTAATGTGCAGGTGCAATTATTGCCCAATTAAATGCTAACATTCCCCTAATGAATCAGTGAAAGAGACAGGCAGAGCACGCTTTGAGAAAACAGTCACTTTTAGCACTCGAGCCTCGGCTCGAGAGTGAACAGAAGAAAGTTTAGAGGAATTAAAACATCTTTTGGGGAGGAGCAGTTATGTTCACTGGATCCAATGCTTAAAAACGACATCAAAAAGGAAAGATGAATAGCAGATGATGTATTACAACCACTTTTTTGGTTCAAAAAAAATTTCGTTCTCATACTTTGCTACACCTCTGCAGTAACATTTCTGAATCTTTTGAAACCAATATTGGCAGAAACAAAATAACCGAATCCAAAGGCAGGGAGATATGGCAGCGTCTGTACGGATAGGCTTGAACGAGGACGTGGCCGTCAAGACGAGAGTTTCAAGGGGCTGAGTGAAGTGGATACAGTCGATAAGAGACTCTGTGATAAACAAGCCTGAGAAGCTCGATAAATCACGAAAGCTATTAAAGCGAGTGACGTGCGCAGGCACTTCAAAAGAAGCTTTTTAAAGCCAATATACAGACGCTTTAGACATAAACACCATTTTATTTCCTGTCATCTCAAGTTTTCAATCCTTCGGAAATGTCCTATTTGATGCTGGACAGAGCTCAGAAAATGTCTCAGGTGAACAAACATGAAATCAAAATACCTTCCCTCTTAGAAACCATTATGAATGCAAGAACTGGAAAATAAGGTGTCGGGAGTTCGGATAAAATCACAAATCTGTGCACATTTCACTCAGAGATAAGTGCACCTGCTCGTTGATGGCGATCACCGATTGATGTTGACGACGGTAAAACGCCATAAAAGAAGGGTTAGCTCTGGCAAACCTCGTGAAAATGAAAGCCCGTGGGATAATAGGAGGCATTTCTCACAGTGTGACGCCTGGAACATTAGCGAGCCATATTGATAAATTAGTCAACATTGCTCACTATTCAACATCTGCTTTTATAAACAACAACATGCACACAGACCAACCTCACAGGATTCTTATATTTATTGTCTTTTTTACTCAACCTTGATTTTTCTTTGCACTTTTGTGCACGGTCAAATTGGAGTCAAACTCTGTAGCTGAACTTTTGGCTTGAACTCTTGAACGCTTGCCTCTCTTAACGGAGCATTTAAGATTTCAGCTATTAGCTCAAGGCACTTTTGAGTTGAAATGACATCACAGACACTGTTAGCATGTTGGAAACTGCATTTGGTGCTTTAAAAACAGCACGGGACAGTGCATTAAATGCCACTCTTGTTCAGCACCATGGAGAGCTGCGAGCTAAGAAAGATGAATTCAGGACCACGGAGAGCAGACGGCTTAGAATGCACAGCGGGTCTTTCTGAGTGAAGGTTAGATGTACGATCGTAAGACGCAGCCTGAACGCGAGCAATAGCTCAGCTCTACGACCCTCCAGCTCATCAGGAAACACTATTGGAATGAGAGAGAGCAAAGAAGAAATGCAGAAAGAGATCTGGACAGAAGAAGGCGTGTGTGTTAGAGGCAAGTGCTGTGCAGATAGAAAAAGACATTTTGACCTGATTCTCTCCAAGTGTCAGCAAAAGTAAAGAAACAAACTTTCAGTGTCAGCCTTTAAGGTATTACGGTCCACAAGTACTACATGTTTTCTTGGATTAAAGGCAGGCGCAACTAACAGAGCTGTCACCAAACAGAAATGCAAACATTTCTGCTCCAAACATTGCTCTGTTTTAAAGGATTAGTTCATTTCTAGAATAAAAATTTCCTGATTATTTACTCATGTCATCCGAAATGTTCATGTCTTTGTCTTCAGTCGCAGAGAAATTAAGGTTTTTGAGGAAAACATTCCAGGATTGTTCTCTATATAGTGGACTTCAATGGTGGCCAATGGGTCCAAAATTCAGCTTCAAAAGACTCTACACAATCTCAGCCAAGTAATAATGGTCTAATCTAGTGAAACGATTGGTAATTTTTCTTAAAACAATAAAAATGTATGTACTTTTTAACCACAAATGCTCATTTTGCACTAGCTTCACGCATTAATAAAAAAATAAAAATATCACACACTTGTGACGTAGGCAGAAGTACCAACCCAGTTTACAAAGCAAACATGCGAAGAAAGTCAAACACCCTTTACAAAAAAGGTAAAACAACAATGTTGGAAGATTTTGAAGTTGGAGGAGAAAATGAAATGGAGTTTTTCTCCCAATCCTACCTTTCTGAACCAAAGTACATAGACAAAGAACTAACCACCCATGACTTTTCCAACATGATTACGTAATGCGTGAGGTCGGGCTGGTGCAAGATGAACATTTATGGTAAAAAGTAGAAAATGGCCAATTGTTTTGCTAGATAAGACTCTTTTTCCTTGGATCATGTAGAGTCCTTTGAGGCTGCAGTGAAACTGCAATTTAGATCTTCAACCCATTGATCCCCACTGAAGTCCACTATACGGAGAGAAAAATCCTGGAATGTTTTCCTCAAAAACCTTAATTTCTTTTTGAGTGAAGACAGAAAGACATGAACATCTTGGATGACATGGGGTGAGTAAATTATCAGGAAATTTTTATTCTGGAAGTGAACTTCTCCTTTAACATCCTGATCTGTCCAACATTGGCTCAACCAATGGCGATCTGTTTGGCTGACAATTAACGGACAAGGATAGTGCTCAGGAAGCCTGTTTAAAACCAATCAGCTTTTCTATTTGGTCACATTAGTGATGAACAAATGACAAGTTTCTTCACAAGGAAATGAGTTTCAGCTGGAATCAACACTACCAGATATTTTACAAAAGGGGTCGATCGATTATTGGCAGCGATATTAAGCATTTTTATGGTTATCGGTATTGGTCATTTTCAAAACCGATTTGTTGCTAAAGGAGAAGTTCACTTCCAGAATGAATATTTTGTCATCCAAGATGTTCATGTCTTTCTTTCTCCAGTCGAAAAGAAAAATATAAAGAACCTTTTCTGCATTTGAAAGGTTCCATGGATGTTCAAGGTTCTTCATAGAACCATTGATGTCAATAAAGAACCTTTATTTTTAAGAGTGTAGATAAACCATTATTCCTCAGATGGGATCGTGTAGAGCCCTTTGAAGCTGCACTGAAACTGCAATTTGGACCTTCAACCCATTGGCTGCCATTGAAGTTCACTATGTGGAGAAAAATCCTGAAATGTCTTGCTCAAAAACCTTAATTTCTTTTTGACTAAAGAAAGAAAGACATCTTGGATGACATGGGGGTGGGTAAATTAACAGGAAATATTTATTCCGGAAGTGAACTTCTCCTTTAAGATCCTGATCTCTTCAACATTGGCTCAGCCAATGGTCTGAGTTTGGGGCATGGCTATCTGTTTGACTGACCAATAACGGACAATAACAGTGGTCACACTAGTGATGCAACAATGACAAAAATAACCCGTTTTCACCTGGAATCAACACTACATACACTACAAGATATTTTACAATATCGGTGCTGATATTAAGCATATTTACAAAAATGTGTTAAAACTTATTTTTTAAGAAAATATTTTACAATAGGGGTTAACAGCCCTCACGATTATCGGCACCAATATTAAGCATTTTCATGGTTATCGGTATCGATCATTTTCAAAAACGATTTGCCAATAAAATAATATAAAAGCATTAAAAAGGTTTTTGTCAGAACCCTTGTTATTCTTAATTGTTATTCTTAATACATACACATACACCAAGATAGACAGAAAAAATGGACTCAGTTTGAAAGACGGAAGGCAGTTGCATTTGGTTTCCTATTGAGTTAAATGATACTGAGTCCAAAATTTGACCAAAAATAAATTAATTAATAATAAAAAAAAAAATCATTTACTTGTCTTGTTCTAAAACGGCATGATTTTTTTCTGTAAAACAACAATGTACAAAAATGTGTCAGTATTAAGATATGTATATTTTACAATAGGGGTTGACGATTATCGGTGACAATATTAAGCATTTTTATAGTTATCTGTATTGGTCATTTTCAAAACTGATATGCCGATAAAATAATAATAATAATAAATATATATTGGTTCAAAATATCGGTTATCGGTCTACTTGATCAGTAATAGGCCTTAAAAAAACACCTTTGACCTCTATTTTACAATGACTGGGGTGATTAAAAATCTGTATTAGACATTTTGAAGTCTCTTTCATTTTAAAGAGTGTTTTTATGGCCCAAGTTTCTTAAAAAAAAAATAAAATGCACATTGAAAGGATCTACTTTTACAGAGATTGGCTTAAAACAAACATTTTTAATAGACATTTTGCATACCTTCATTCATTGTTTTGCTGATGATCCCTGCGGGAGGAAAAAAAGAAAGATTAGTGACAGACCAATATATTAAATTAAAATTTACCAGTTGCTACAAAATATATACATATTCTTAAAAGGACAGTTCACCCAAAAAACGAAAATTCAGTCATTAATTACTCACTCTCATGTCGTTCCAAACCCATAAGACCTTTGTTCATCATCAGAACACAAATTAAGATATTTTTGATGAAACCTGAGAGCTTTCTGACCCTGTAGACAGCAACTACCTCATTCAAGGCCCAGAAAGGTAGTAAGGACATTGATAAAATAGTCCATGTGACGTCAGTGGTGCAACCGTAATGTTATGAAGCTACGAGAACACCTTTTGCGCGCAAAGAAAACAAAAATAACAACTTCAAGAACTCTTTCGCTGAAGGTATTATGGGTTGGGAATGACATGAGGGTGAGTAATTAATGACAAAATGTTCATTTTTAGCTGAACTATCCCTTTATTTAACAACATTACAAGCAACAATGCATCCAGCATTATATGTGAGCTCAGCTTTGCGAATGTGTCATGAGAGCGCACAATGCTAACAGAGTTGATCAAATAAAGCTCGCCATCTTTCAGACAATTAGCAGCTGCCAGTACTGCCGTGTCTTCATCACAAGACCTGTAAAATTTTTATGACAGCATTCGTTTAGTGTCGACTCCGTAGGGATTCGGTGGGCGGCGGCAGGGCTGCGTGTCAATTCGTAAAGCCAATCAAGCGATTTCATCATTTAACACACATGAACTCGAACACACACACAGAAAAATGGACCCAGATCAAGTCGAATGTTATGTTGTTTTGGACCCCATTGACTTCCATTATAACATTGTTTGAAATATCTGTGTTCTGCAGGTTTGGAGCGACATGAAGGCGAGTAAACAACCAACTTGTTTGAGATAGAAGCAAACTTTTAAAACTGTGAAAAGCCCCCATTATCCCTAACACACGAAGAAGTGTCTAAAGGAGCAAACACAGGTGCCACTGATGTTACGGGTGAGAACAGGTAGGACAGATAACACACTTTATCAGCAAAGCTCCAGACCAGACCACATGCCACAGAGACGGATCTATCGCCAAGTCCATCAGAAGGAAAAAAACAGTGAGAGAGAGTGAAAGTGAGAGGAGGAGACAGGTGGGCTGGACACGGTCTCCGTTTCGGCTGGTCAAACCTGAACCGCTTGAGCTAATGCTGAATTTATTCCCCCCTCCAGTAGATTAAACTCACAGTCCGTCCCCTGGGACTTCACTCCACTACTCTTGGTCTGGAGGAAATGGGTTTTTTTATCTCCATGTTTGAGCATGAGAGACGACAGCACTGGGTGTAGAAACGCTTAAGTAACCATGTTTATCTAATTTGCTGTGCCCCATTTCTGTTCAAAATTCAATATTTTCAAGCGGGCCATCCAAAAGGAAGTAACTCAGTGGTTTTTTATGTATATTTTCACCCTGATGCTGGAAAGTTTGTAATCCGTGCCTGAGGATTATTTACCACTGCAGACGTATTCCTAGACAGCAGCGACTGATTTTCTTCACATCTTTGCATTTTCTGAAAAAATACTTTTTATTCAAAAGATGCAATATATTAACATATAAATATATGACTAGATATAATAAATATGAAAGGGTTTATTTGTTTTGCAAACATTTCCATTACACTTAATTTAATTTGACTTTAGACCTGGAAAATATAAAACAAACTAAAAAAAAAAGGCTTTGTTTCTACTAAATTCAAAACTACTAAATGAATTATTGAAAGAATTGTTAAGAAATTGAACTTGTTTAAATAAATCAATCTGAAAATAATAATAATAATATAATCTTAATATAATACAAAAATTAAAATGATATAAAAATGTAATGTCAAATGTAATACTAATAATTATAATAATTATTAATAATTATTATAATAATATTATTAATAATAATATATAGATGAAATTATAGATAATTTTATAGATAAAATATACTATATATAATTTTATAATGTATTATTTTATATGAATAATTATTTTTCATTATTTCCATTTATGTTATGTATTATTGTTATTATTATGGAATTGGAATCAATCAGAAAATAATAATAATAATAATAATAATAATAATAATCATAATCATCATGTTAATATAATAACATAAAAATAACATATATATATATAACAATATAATAATAATAATAAATACCAAAATGTAATAAAAATTATAAATATATAGTACTATTATAATAAATATAAATATATTTATATAAATATATAATTATTACATAAAAAATTAAAATATAAAATGATAACATTTTATTAATAATACAAATATAAAGTTATATATATATGAAATTACAGATAGTATATATATATTTATTATAAATAAAAAGCATATATTATTGAGAAAATATATGTAAATAATGTAATATTTGTAATTTTTATATGAATAATTATATTTCTTTTCTTTTTACTTACATTATTATTATTATTATTATTAAAGAATAGGACTTGTCTCTGATGATGATAATAATAATACATAATAATAATAAAATAATGTAAATGTAAATAATAAAAAAATAAGCAAATACAATAATAATAAATATTAAAATACAATAATAAACATAATTATAAATGAATAATATTAAAATTACATCATTAAACAATATTTTTTACAATGAAATGAAAATTAAAATATTACAAACAAAATTATATATTGATTTATAATTTTATATAAAGATATTTCTTTTTTTCTATGTACATTATTATTATTATTATTATTATTATCATTATGGAATTGGACTTGTTCAAAGTAATCAATCAGAAAATAATAATAATAATATAATGTAAATATAAATCTAAAAATAAACAATCCTACTAATAATAATATTAAAACATTATATATATATATATATATATATATATACAAACATAAAATTATACATAGATGAAATTCATATTTTTTATATCAATAACTATATTTTTCTATTTACATGTATTATTATTAATAATAATAATATTTATCTGAAAATAATAATAGAAAAAATATATATAAATATAATAATTTTATTAAATGTAATAATAATTTTTTGTTTATCTTAGTATAACATTAAATCTAAAAGATATTAAAATATTTTTTATATCAATTATTTTATTTTATTTTTAATGTTTATGTCATTATTGTTATTATATACACTGCTTGCAACTCCCATCCACTAGAAAGGTGCCAAACGAATTACTCAAGCACAGAGGTTGGCCATTGTAAAGGGGATTATGGGAACAAAGGCAAGATCATACCAAGGGTGAAGGTTTGTATTATCCTACAACAATTGATTATCAGGATCTCCATCCAGAAATCTCGAGAGACTGCGAGCTACAAATTAGCGGGGAAGACGTGGGTCCATCAGAGCATCACGCACCTGCTGAAGTGACGGGGAATGTAAAGGTTATCTGTTCCCTAAACAAGTGAATGATAAAATCTTTTATCTCAACATTAACTCAATTGCTCATCTTTGGACCGGCGGCGGCGCCGGACTGGATTGGCGGCGTAACCATGGTGAGAGATTAGCGGCGTGAAGTGGCCGTTCTAATGAGACGGATTAAACTTCACACATGAGGAGCTGTCTCAATTGAACCTGCTATCTGCTGCCTTCAGCACCCACACCACACACTCAAACAGAGAGAGAGAGACGCAGTACTAGCCTTTACGAACCTTAAGTAAGCACAAGTCGTGGAACAAAATAACAGTTGATAGCTATAACACAGCAGGTAGGAATAACACAACTAGTATGTAAGAAGTCAGTCTGAGACTCTATATTATCACTGACAGCAACAACATCTAATGAACTTAGATGTCAAAAAACCTTCAAAAACCTTCTGTCCAGTGGATTTCCAAGACTTTTCTCTTACAACTTCCAATTTTCCATTCTATTTGATTATTAAAGAGCTGAGCTCTTATTTAATTAAAAAAAAGGGCATTTTTTAATTTAATTGAAAAACAATTTTATTAAAAAATATTTAAAATCTTTTATAAAATAAAAATATTAATTATATTACATTTTAATAACATTTTATTTAACCAAAAATCTTTTTTTCAAAAAATTATACAATTAAAATTAAGATATTTCAGTCACACAATATATTTTTTTACAATTTCAGTTTATCTATAATATAAAACAAAAAATATTAATTGTATATACTTATTAAATTTTAATAAAATTCAGTTTCATTTAAATGAAGTCATAGTCAAACCAATTTAATATGATTAAAATTTAAAGATGTCACTAAATACATAATTATATAAATGTAAATATTTACTACATTACTGGCAAATTACGGCAACTGGCAAAATACAATTAAAATTAAGACATTTCATTCATACATAATTCATACATAATTATATAAATTTAAATTAAAATACTTTTTTTTACAATTTTAGTTTATTTTTAAAACATTTAAAATCTATAATATAAAACAACTAACAACTATTTTTAATAAAATTCAAATTAATTTAAATGAAGTCTAAGTCAAACAAATTTAATGATTAAAATTAAAAGACGTCATTAAATACATAATTATATAAATTTAAATATTTACTACATTTACTTGACATTATCAGTATGCAATTAAAGACTAATATCTGTTGTTCACAAATTATTTTATTTATTTATATTTTATTACATTTAAATAGAACTGAATTTAAAATTCTCACTGCATTAAGTATAAAAAACGTTAAAAATTACATTAAAATGACATGAATTAATAAAAAATGTATTATTCAGTTAAATTATGTTGATTTATTTGTTATAAATTATAAAATATATTCAATATATACAATTAAATGCATTAACATTAAATATATTTTTATTAAATCAATAGGTAATATAATAAATATTTTATTTTAAATGTTTTATTTAATATGCATTTTTATTGATTTTAATAAGATTACACATCAAAAAATGTAAAAAAACACATTAAAATGAAATAAATTAAGAAAAAAATATTATTGCTATTAAAATGTAAATAATAAATAGCAATTATTAATTCAATTAAATTATTTCTATTAATTTGTTATAAATTATGAAATATATTCAATACATATACTTAAATACATTTACATTAAATATATCTTTATTAAATCAAAAGGTAAGTAATAAATATTTTATTTTAAATGTTTTAATTAAAATGTTTTTAACTTAAAAACTGCATTTTTATGATTTTATTATCAAATAAATAATAAAAATAATTTAAATACTATTTTTTAACATTAAACACTTATTCAACACTTATTAAACACTTAAATATAATCCTATATAATTTATAATTATATTCTAATTTATATTTAGAAAATATAATTTTGTTAAATTAAAAGAAATATTTGTACAAATGTAATATATTTTATTAATATATTTACTTTATTAAATATACTTTATGTATTAATAAATATATTGTAAAAAATATTTCATATATGGGAAAACTTTTCAATGACTATTATTGAAATGAATTAATTCTAATTTAATAGAAATTTCAACTTAATATAATTTTCATGGCAGTTGGAACCAAGTTTGACTTTTATTTGCGTTGTTGATGCTGATATAAAAAATACATTTAATTAAAATTCTCATTGAAATGAGATTAAATATGAATAAAATACATTTAAAATGACATTATTAATTCAACTAAATTTAATTAATTACAATTGTTATAATACTGTAATGTTATATGTTATATTATTATTATTATATATATTAACTTATAAATTCTAAAATGCATTTAATAACTACAATTAAATACACTTACATTAAATATATTTTTATTAAATTAAAAGTTAAATAATGAACCAAGTTTGCTTTGTTATTAATGCCGATATAAAGCATCAGAAATAATTCGTTGTACAAACAGAAATCAAATATACTCAACTCTAAATATTATGCTTGCTGTGGGTTATTAACAAAAGAAAATCTCAATTTAAAATTATATAATTTATATATAATTACGGTTCCACTCTTTCAAAATGACAAAACATTTTCAGGTTTTCCAAGATCATAAACCTCATTTAACTACACATTGGCTTGATAAATCGTTAATAAAAGCATTGCAAAAAACAAAAAAGTCAATAAATCATTTAGTTGAGTTTTTCGTAGATTCCAGTTTAAACAGTTAATCAAGCAAACAAACAAAATGAGAAAAAACAAGTGTCAAACAAAAGGCAAACTGTTACGTAAACACAAACATCTGCGATTAAATGTTTACACGAATGTTTGAACATTTATGTAAAACCTTCGATCCAGAGCGACGCCACGTGATTTAGGTTTAATGTGGAAAGACAAATGTTTACCTTTGCGTTCGGATCGTTTTTTGCATCTTCTCTTGAACCTCCTGCGAATGAGGCAGTAATACGCACCCATGCTCTGAGAGCAGCTCTGACTCTGAGCCATACCGCCGCACGCTAACCACGAACACGCTCTTTCACTGAAGTCAACTAGACGGAGGAGGAGAGCAGGACTGATGTGTTGTGGAGAGGGAGAGAGGGCTGACGGTGCTGTTATAGGGCTGACGGTGCGACGTAACCTGCTGTGAACTCTGATAGTCACTCCCCCATAATTACTGGCATTTCACAGTCTGAAATGAGGTTTTGGCTTTTTATTTAGTCAAATGAAGAATCATGTCAACTTGTGGAAAATGGCCATCCGATGACCCCCTTAAATGTTTGTGTTTTGTGCTTTTTATTTAGTCAAATGCTTACACAACACCATTGACTTCCTCAACACGCAACTGAACACTAATACCTCTGTTCGCCAATTCTTTTTATTAATAGCCACATTCTTATTACATTTAAATGAATAGATGATTAATAATTAATTCACATTTTCTATGTAATTATACGTAATTCATTCATTAAAATTAATTACATATCATTTAGATAAATTAAATAATTATTAAATGTGATTTTATTTTTATTATTTTTTAAATGTAAACTTTTTTTTAAATATTTATATATACTTAAAATGAAAAACAATATTAACAGTATCAACATGCAACTTAAAACTATTCTTACTATTAATAGTCACATTTATGTATTCAATTTCAATAAAATTAACTTAAAGTCCCCCTGTAGAGAAAATAAAATGTTTGTCTATGTGAAAATAATTTTCTCATGCCTTAAAACAGCTTGTAACAGAATGTAACTCTACCCCCCTTGCCTCATTTACTATATGTGGATATATGAATATGCAAAGTAGCCCCGCCCCCATGCAGTCACACCAGCCAGAGCCCTGTGATCCATTAACTGAACTGTAGTAAATGGGATATAATGGCAAAACACGGATAATGACTAATAAAACTGTTTTTACTAGCGGACAACTACAGTAGATACTGTAACATTTGTTAAAGTTACTTACTTGACGATGTTGTGCCCCCAAAATGCCTTGAAGACTCAAATGCAGCCTAGTTTGTGATTCCAGTTCGCGTCCGCGAACACATGTGAGTAAAGTGCAGACGGCAATATGGGAGAGGTGCGTGTTTGAATATTAATGTGTTGGCAGTGAATGTACAAATCTACCCTATAATGATAAAAATCCATGCAGTGGTTTTTATTCATCTGTAAAAATAATATCCCCTTTTTCAAATCGAGTCATTCTCAGATGCCTGTCGTTGTGGCGTCACATTGACAGAGGCCGCTCCCACAATAGTTGATTGACATGAGCTCTTACCTCAGATCAGCTGTAACAGTCCAGTAACTTTCCATGTTTTGATGCCAGAGCAGGGATGTAAGTTAGACAAGAATATCTCTGATTGAGCGATTGAGGTGTTGTGTTGCTGGATGTAATAATGAACATAGTGGTCGTCATTTACTCCCGACATCTGAGCCGCTGAAGATGCAGTGGATTACATTTGTTTGTGAAGGAATGCGCCTCCCGATCTACATATATCCGTCTATGTTAGTGCAAATCATTCGTGATCCAGCTTCACTTACAGCAGAAGTGAGTGTAAGGGTTTTTTTATGAATCTTTGTGATCGCCTTTCCTTATAACGTGGTAGTTAAAAAGTTTAGCAGCTAAATGCGGCTAAAGTAAACAGGCTCGTCTCTCCACAGAGAGAAGAGAGGGGCGGGGTGAGCAGAGCTCATTTGCATTTAAAGCAGCCTCGACCAGAATGGGATGATTTTTGCAGAGCTGATTTTGGCAAGGTAAAAAGGGTGTTGTTTTACACAACCACTGAGAATTTTTAATCAAAGTTTATTCATTAAGACCCTGAAGAATCATGTCAACTTGTGGAAAATGGGCATCCGATGACCCCTTTAAATGTTTGTGTTTTGTGCTGAAAATCCTATTGGTATATTTTGCATGCTAATGATAGGAATCTATCCTTTGACGTGATCGGTTGCTTATTTTGTGATGTAGCAAAAAAAGGGCTGTTTCAAACCGCATTTCTGGGACAGCCTTTGGGAAACTAAAGTTTTAAGGAGAAAATACTCAGCAATTTGATTAATGGACTGGCACATGGTTTGTCTAAAAGCATATTAAAAACACCACAAATAAACAACATAAAAATCTTGATTTTCACTACAGGGGGACTTTAAAACTGTAGTTTCCCAAAGGCTGTCCCAGAAATGCGGTTTGAAACAGCACTTTTTTTCACTACTTCATAAAATAAGTAACCAGTCACCTCAAAGGATAGATTAGCATGCAAAATATACCAATAGGATTATCAGCACAAAACCAAATATTAAATAGAGCATAGATACCTTACAGTATCAACATGCAGCTTAAGACTAATATCTGTTGTTCACCAAATCTTCTTTTTTTATTAAATATAAATAAAATTGTATTTAAATCTTTTAAAATTCTCATTGTAATAAATTAACAAAATAAATTTGAAATGACATTATGAATTAAATTAAACTTTTTCATTGCATTAAAATATAAATAGAATATTTGTAATTTAAATTCAATTATTTGTATTAATTTATTATAAATTCTAAAATAAATTCAATAAAACAACATTAATTAAAACTGAATAAATTTAAATTAAATACATGTGAATTAACTATTAATAATGAAATTAATTCTATTTTTGTTGTATAATTTTGTTGTAAATGTACACTGAATTTAAATGTGTTTAATGATTATGTATTTAATTAAATATAAATAGGATATTTATTATTTAAAGTCAATTACTTTTATTCGTGAATCATAAAATATAAATTAATTAATAACACATTCATTAAAATTCAATATATTTAAATTAAATACATTTACAATTAACCACTTTTTATGAATTCAAAATTAAAAATGTTTCAAAATAAATAATAAAAAAATGATTATTCAAAATGAATAATTATTTTACTATTTACATTTCAATTAAATTAAAACTGCATTTGTTTTTACTGATTTTATTATAAAATTTTTTTTTAAAAATTCAATACTCTTTTTCATGACATTAAATATAAATCAATAATATATATAAATAAATGTAAATTAAAGTGTGTGTATTTAAATATAAATGGGATATTTATTCTATATTTTATATTATTAAATACATTTAAATGAACCATTTTTGATTAATTCAAAAAATAAATAATAAGCATTTTATTATTTACATTTTAATTCAAATTGCATAAGTATATATAAAAATAAGTATATATAGAAAAGTTTTTAATGTTCATTTTGTTTTGAATGTGACCCAAAGTAATGTTCAAATGCTCCGGCATCAAATGAGTTATTAACCTTTAAATTAGACAGTACACAGCAACCTCCTTTTATACAAACACTTCACCTCACAATCACAAACCGGTTCATTCCCATAATACACTCCTAAAAACTAAACACAGAAAAGCATTCATACACTAAATTCTGCAGGTCCTTACAATTGCAGGTACATAATTCAGTTTCTGATGTGTACATGTAAACAAACCGCACTAAACACATTCAATCCACAGATGCTTTTTGAAGCAAAACATGAGCAAGAGGTGAAGTCAGAGCACCTACAAACTGTGTTTAGCAAACCTCTGCCTCCCTCTAGTGGACATTCAATATAACAACACCATATAATTATCATCACCCAACTCAACAACAAAAGCAAAGTTATCAGAGCAACAGAATTGCTATATATTTGCAAAAGAAGCTACATATGTGAAACCCACCTGAATGTTTAGCCACCTTTTCTTCACAAGCTTACAGTGTGCTTCGAAACCTGCCAAAAGAGAAGAGAGGTATCAGCATATTCATTGATTTATTGATTTATTAATTGTCCTATTTATGCATTTGATTTAAAAAAATATAGAAAAACAAATGTTAAAAATGGAAATAAATCAAATTCAGGACCAAATTACACCCAAGTTGTAGCTTTAAAGTGTTAATCCGTACACGAAGTTGCTAAAAGCTACCAAAAGATGGCGCTGTAAACTCAGTGTAAACATACGGTGAACTTCCCGCCAACTCAAACTCGCGTCAAATCAGTCAGAACGTTTATAGAGATCTAATGCTATTATTTACAACTATTTAATAAGAAAAAAAAACATGTAAATAATCAGATACAAATAAAGAAAACATAATATGTTCATAAACATTGTGCCTCTCTCTGCATTCTGTACGAAAAAATCTATCAGAGACGCTACCGAACGCTTTCCATTAAGTCACGTCGTGCTGCGAAGCCCCGCCCATCGCGAAATTCCATTGGTTTAAAATCCTGCTCCTCATTCTGACTGGCTGCGATTTGAATTGCACCACTCTGCATTTTGCTTTGAACGTGAACACAATTAAAGGAGAAGTCCACTTTCAGAACAACAGTTTACAAATACTTTACTCACTCCCTTGTCATCCAAGATGTTTATGTCTTTCTGTCTTCAGTCGTGAAGAAATTATGGTTTTTGAGGAAAACATTTCAGCATTTTTCTCCATATAATGGACTTAATTGATGCCCCGATTTTGAACTTCCAAAATGTAGTTTAAATGTGGCTTCAAAGGACTCTAAACAATCCCAGCGGAGGAAGAAAGGTCTTATCTAGTGAAACGATCGGTCATTTTTTTTTTTTCAGAAAATAAAAATTTGGATACTTTTTAAGCACAAAAGCTCGTGTAGCACAGGCTCTGGGATGCGCGTTCACGTACTATTGAATCACGTCGAAAGGTCCCGCCGAACGTAGGCAGAACTACAGAGCCAGTGTTTACAAAGCGAACGAGCAAAGACTAACAAAGTGCAAGTAAGTCAAACACTGTTTACAAACAAAAAGGTACAACGATGTCGGACGATTCTGAAGTTGTAGGAGAAAATAAGATGGAGTTTTTCACCATACTCTACCTTTTTGAGCCGGAGTACACAGACGATGAACTTAGACGTGATTCGTAGTAGTGATGGGAAGTTCGGATCATTTTAATGACTCGGACCATTGAGTCTCGTTCAGCAAAATGAACAAATCTTTTTTTGAGTCATTTAGTTCATTTTAGCAAAATACAATTAAAATGTTACGTGTTACTTCCCTAACACATCTACTGCTTACACAAACGTTGATCACACTACAAACAAGACAAAACTATAATGCTATAAGAAACAGAAAAGATTAATTAATTGTTTACCTGGGTCTTTAATCTATGATTAGCTCACCTCACCTTATCTGACAAGTTTTTGGGTTTGAGTCGTTCGTTCATCACGTGACAGCCCAATAAGATAAACGAACGACTTGAAAAACCCGAAGACTCGAAACAGGCGAACTGATTTCAGTACAGAAACTAATAGACCAATTTCGAGTAGACGTTACAATGATGTCATTTGCAGCCGCGCGCGCATAGTGGTTGCAGAAAAACACTGGTAGCAAGTGGAGGTAAATAGGTAAACTCCACGAAATAAGAGGAAAAAAAAATATTTTTGTACCTTTTGATGTCAAAATCGGAATGCAAATAATGTTTATACAATACTGTAGTCAAAGATGCCATTTGAAGCTTAAACGGACATACTGTGGATGAAAACCGCTATGATTACTCTACTTTTAAAGCATAAATTTGATTTAAACAATAGGTCTACATAATATTCACATATGCTGTTCATAGGGGATGTACTGTATTAGCCCTACAGTTATAGCATGACATATTATTTAAACCTAGTACTATTAACATTTTTACATAACATTTTTTAATTTTATCTCACAATTCTGATTTTTGTTTCTCACAAATGCAAGTTTATATCTCCTAATTCAGACTTTATAACTCGATTTAACAAAACTAGTGAGTTTGTTAATTCTGAGGGGAAAAAGCAGTAGTGTGGGATATAAACTCTAAGCCGAGGGGAAAAGAAAGAACGACGAGTTGTTTTTCTTCTAGACTTGTGGGATATAATCTCGGAATTGCGAAAATAAAGTCAGAATTTTGAAATATAAAATCAAATTGACCTTTTTTATTCTTTTATTCCATGGTTCCTGCCACCTGAACCGCTCATAAAAAAACGTCATCCCTGTTTCGAGTCTGTAAGACTATCCCACTATCTAACGTCAATTTTGCTGAATAACATTGCTTATGGCTGGCTGACAAGATGTTGTAATATCCGAATAACATTTTAAAAATGACATCTAATCAATATAATCTATACTCTTTTTAAATCTAAGTATTTTGTGCCGTATCCTTGTAATTCTCTAGCTGTTAAGGCGATCTCTCCGGGTTTTCTGCGACCATGCTGCGCGCGCATCCCGAATGTTTACAAACAGATAACTGGTCTATAGGATGTTGCGCATGCGCGACTGAACGAATCACTCCCCGAGACGACTCGTTCTTCCCGAGTCACGGTAAAGATTCGTTCAAAATGAACGAATCGTTCAAGAACGACCCATCACTGTGCTACACGAGCTTTTGTGCTTAAAAAGTATACACATTTTTATTTATCAAAACAAAAAGACAGATCGTTTCCCTAGATAAGACCCTTCTTCCTCGGCTGGGATCATTTAGAGCCCTTTGAAACTGCATTTAAACTACATTTTGGAAGTTCAAAATCGGGGCACCAATAAAAATCCTGAAATGTTTTCCTCAAAAACCATAATTTCTTTACGACGAAGGAAAGAAAGACATGAACATCTTGGATGACAAGGGGGTGAGTACATTATTTGTGAATTGTTGTTCTGGAAGTGGACTTCTCCTTTAAGTCATGTCCTGCTGCGAAGCCCCTCCCATCGCGAAATTCTATTGGTTCAAAATCCTGCGGCTTATTCTGACTGGCTGCAATTTGAATTGCGCCACGCAGCATTTTGCTTTGAACGTGAACACAATTAATCGCTTTAGTCAATAAACTTTTACGGTGATTTACCTTTAAAAACTCATACGTTTAATCACCATGTTCTTTTAAATAATATATCAGTTACATATGTAGGTTAAAAAAGTAAAGGTTTGTAAAAGGAAAATTAGAATTTGAAAAGGAACTATTTTGGGATCTTGAGGTGAATCAGAGATGAAAACCTCAATGAAAAGCTTCAGTTATGATGGGATGCTGTTTGACAGTGTGGATTTGCTTTGTAAAGGATTCAGGATGACCTTGCGTAAGCATTTTAGACCTAAAATAACAACATACACTGCTTTAGCATCATGTATGAGCATTTTGTGTGGTGCTTTATTGTCCTGAACAGGAACTGAAGTCCTAGATCTGTCTCTTTTTTTTTTTTTCAGACAGTCATCTGCATATGGAGTAGACATTAAAAAAACTTAAAAACGGCCGATATGAAGAGACGTCTGTCACAGGCAATACAAACTGTTATTAGAGAAAACTGGACTTGAAATAAGAGACAATAAAAGTAAGACTGAAACTAATATTGTCTTAGGAGGGCTGAAAATGGTGCTAGCAAACATCCAAGACATTCTTGAAGGAAGAGTTTGTCAGTGACCCTCTGAGAGGAGTTAAAAACTCACACACAATGAAACAGCACCTGCTGTGATAAGAGCCCACATGTGTGAACACAAATACAAGTCCTGACATGACATTATCATTGACTAAATAAAGTACACATACTGTACAGGAAACCACGCCTCCCGAATTGTGCTGAATTTCGTGATTTTGAAACACTGGTAAAAGCTAAATGTTTAAGTTTAATAAACAACTACCAGCCTATTATTTAACAAAGACAAAATAAAACACAACATAAAAGATATAAAGACTAAATAAAATAATTGAAATATTTAATAATGAATTAGTAAACGATAATAATAATAGCAAATTAAAATAAATCAATTTAAATTAAAATATAATAATAGTACAGAATACAAATACAACAATAGAATAATACAAATTAAAATAAATTATTTAAATAAAACATTTTATACAAATTTATTTATTTTAGAAATGGTTTTTAACTGACTTTCATTTTATTTCATTATTGTTAAGGTAATAGCTTTTTTTATTAACAGTGCTAAAACTCACTCAAACATTAGCTTTTATTTTAATTTTTACGTTTTTGTTTACATTTATTTCATTTTATTTGCAATTGTTATTTTATTATTTTATATTTTTTATATACTTTATATATTTTGTTTTATAAATATTAACTGGTAGCTGTTAATATTTTAATTTATTTTGTTTTTTCACTTATTAAATACTTTTTATTGCAAGTACTCATTTCAATTTGTATTCTTGTACTATTATAATATTTTAATTCAAATTCATTTATTTAAATTTTCCATTATTATTATTATTATTATTAATAATAATTTATTTACTTAATTAAATCATTTTATTTTGTCTTTGTATCTTTTATTTTGTATTTTATTTTATTACTGTTTAACTGGTAGCTGTATATTAACAGTGCTAAAACTCACTTATATATTTAGCTTATATTTTTATTTTATTATATATATATTATATATATAATTATAAAATAACAACAACCTGTGTACAGTTTTTTTTTGTCTTTTCTGAAGAAAATTGCTTCAATTTTCAACATTAAAATTAAAATTAAAAATTAAAAATAGTTATCAAAAATCATTCAAATTTAAAAAATAAAAATGAAAATTAAATAAAATGTAAAAAAAAAATTGAATAAATTTTAAATAAATTTTAAGTGAGTTTTAGCATTGTTAATAAACAGCTACCAGCTAAACAATAATTGAAGTTAAAATAAATTAAATAAAAAATAAATAATTAATTGAATTAATAGAATTCAATAATAATGTAAAAATTAAAATAAAATGTTTATAAAATAAAATATATAAAATGTATAATAAAATAACAACAACCTGTGTACACAGTTTCTTTTTCTGAAGAAAATTAGCTTATTGCTTTAGTTTCCATGAATTAAAATTAAAAAATAAATTAAATAAAACATATTTAAAAAATAGTGATGAAAAATTATTCAAATTATTTAAATGGAATTTAAATAAAATTAAAAACTTTTGCATGAATGAATGAAAGAATGAATGAATGAATGAATGAATAAATAAATAAATAAATAAATAAATGTAAGTTTCAGCACTGTTAATAAACAGCTACTACTTGAATAATAATGAAATATGAATAAAAATGAAATGAAAATTGAAATGAAATTGAATAAAAAAAATGAAATTGAATAAAAAAAAAACATTTCTAAAATAAAATGTTTATAAAATAAAATATATAAAAAAAATATAAAATAACAAAATAACAACACCCTGTGTACAGTTTTGTTTTTTGAAGAAAACTTGTTTGTTGCTTTAGTTTCCAAAAATACAAATTAAAAATTTGAAATAAAACATATTTAAAAATAGTGATTAAAAATAATTCAAATTTTAAAAATAAAAAAGGAAATTAAATCAAATGAAAACTAATTTGAATTAATTCAGTTTTAATGAGTTTTAGCATTGTTAATCAACAGCTACCAGTTCAACAATAATGAAATAAAAGGAAATTAAATAAACAGTATAAATATAAAATAATAAAATAACATCAAATTAAAACAAATTCATTTAAATTAAAATATAAAAATAACAATAATAATCAACATCAAATTAAAAAAAAATAATAATTTAAATAAATGCTAAATTAAATGTCATGTTAAATGTTAAAATGTCAAATTAAGTAGTAATAAAAATAATAATACAAATAGAAATAAAAATGTTTACAAAAAAATTTAATTATAACAATTGAAAAATTTAAAAAGTGATCATATGAAAGAAATACTGGCTCATATGTACAAAACGATTTGACTAATTAAACAATTGATTCTTGAACTTGTGGACGCGCATTACACCAACAAATGATTGGATATCTGTAAATGCAATAGTAATGGTAATAAACATTACCATTTACCTTGGGAAAATAGTGATAGAATATTACATACGTTAACATTAAACCACCATTAAAACACAATGAAACTATATCTCTTTCTGTCTCACACACACACGCAAACTTGTATCGCAGGCACGGCCCTGTTGAAATATTAAAAAGCTTTACCGTAGACCCTTAACATTAACATTACGTCAGCGTCCCTTCATTAATTCATTAAACATCTGAGCTCATGAGACTAGACCTTCAGTCCCATATGAATCATTGACTGAGTTTGCATACATTTAGCATGCGAGCGCTTGTATCCGATCCTTGCATGGACTCAATTGGCTCTGAATCAATGTTTTCATAGAATCCGAGGTTATTAACTGTTGCCATACATTTACAAAACAAAACACTAAAATGAGTCTCGGTTGCAAAGCCCACAGGAGGAAACGGTTCCAGCAAACGCCATTTACGGCTCGGCTCGGCACGGCAAACACGCAAATAATATTTTTAATGATTCCCCATCTAATCTCCTCAGGTTGTGCCGGCCGCCTTTTGTTTAACATTGACAATTAAAGCTAAAAATAAACACAGCAGTATCCCGCAGCTCCACTCTACGGTCGCAATTTAACTGCGCAAAACACACAAAGGCCCATTTACGAGACGAATACAAGCTGAAAACAACGTCTAATTAAACAAAAGAGGTTTTTGTTTCCAAATTAAAATGTAACATCAAAAGGCACGTCAAATAAAATCACAGCGGACTGTGGAAACATAGTATTATTAAAATAAAATATTAGCAGTTGAATGTACACACCTGTGTATGCACACTGTGATGTTATATTAAAAATGAATATGAAGCTTTTTCTGAAGAGAAAAAAATACTTGTTCATTGCTTCAGTTTCTAAAAAGAATAAAAAGTAAAAAAAAAAAAATATATATATATATTAATTATCAAATTATATTAATAATTTGAAAAGTATTACAAAAAGTGATGAAAAAATTTGAATGTAAAAAATGGAAATTAAATAAAAACGTAAAAAAATTTGATATTTAAATTTTATACATATTGATATATTTTAAAATAATTTAAAAAGTATTACAAATATTCATGAAAAATAATTTAAATATAAAAAAATAAACATGGTAATTAAATAGAAAATAAAACTTCTAAATTTCTATATATGATTATAAAAGTATTACAAATAGTGATGAAAAATAATTAGAATTCAAAAAATAAAAATGGCAATTAAATAGAAAATAAAAAGGTGAACATATATATGAATAATACTTAAAATATATATATATATATATATATATATTTAAAACGTATTATTTATAAATATATAGAATATTCATTAATAAAAAGTATTACAAATAGTGATGAAAATAATAAAAATTAAAAGAACAAAAATGCCAATTAAATAATAAATAAAACTAATTTGAATATATATATAAATTAAAATGTTAAAATTAAATTAGAAAGTATTATATAATATAATAATTATTATATAATATTAATTAAAATACTAAAAATAATTTTAAAAGTACTACACATAGTGATGACAAATAATTAGTTTAAAAATAGAAATGGCAATTAAATAAAAAATAAAACTAATTTGAATATAAACTATTAATTAAAATTAAAAAGTATTATATTATAAATTATTCTAAATTAATATATTAACAACTAATTTTAAATAGTAATATATATTAATATATTAAAAATAATTTAAAAAGTATTATACTATAAATTATTATAAATTGATATTATCAACTACTTTATAAGTATTACAAATAGTTTAACATTTATTAAATTAACATAACATTTAAAAAACTGGCAATTAAATAAAAAGTAAACCTAAAATAAATTATATATATATATATATATATATATCATAAAAAATAATTAACAATTATTATTTATATATAACATTAATTCATACATTTTTTTAAAAAATAGCATTCAAAATAGCGATGAAAAATACAGTTGCACTAAAAATGCACACAAACATATATATATATATATATATATATATATATATATATATATATATATAAAGTATTACAAATTGTGATAAAAATAATTAAAATTCAAAACATTAAATAGAAAACGAAACACATTTGAATAGAGTTAAATTATATTTTTTATTTATTGCTTGTCTATTGCTTTAAGAAAAAAAAACTCCTCAAACTGATGAAAGATCATTCAAATTCAAAAAATAAAAATGAAATTAAAAAGAAAATAAAACTAATTTAAATAGAGCTTCTAAGAAAAAAAATCTTATAATGCTAAAAAAACACTTAGAAACTTTTATAAAAGCACACACTTATCTAATGTAAATAAATTAATTAATCAATTACTTTAATATTACATTTAATTGTAATAATATGTAAAAAATATTTTCTTAATTAAACAGGTCTTCTATAAACACCAATTACTCAACTAGACACTTAAAAAAGTGCATTTTTGCACATCCTTATTATAAACCGGGGAAAGCAAGCTTGAAAACAAACGTCAACAAAGTGGTCTGACCTACTCCGCAGAAATCAAATTAAAATGTTCCCGTTGAATAAGTTCACCGAGTCCCCACGACTCTAATGGGCTCGAATCTGCAACGGGGCGAACTAATGTTTCGCTCTGTCAGCTGCAAACGAGTCTCATTCATCAGAGGAAAACTGTCTCACAATGAATAAGATATTAATACCCCCTAACGACACATAGTTAACAGTTTATTTCAAAATCATACACACACATATATACATATTAGTCTCAATTAAACAGCCACTCACAGAAACAGACCTAGAACGACGCATTCACATGTCTCTTTCCGTCTTAAAGTCCCACAAAACTTAATCCGTAATCCGTCTTTACTCAACTCTCAGCTCTCGAAAACCTCATTCATTCGCTGGCAGAAACACTGTACAGATGGGGCCGCCGGACAGAAGATCATTAAAGCGATGGATTAAGTGTTTTTCTGTCTTGTAAAGCACTCAGTAAAGATCAATGCTTCAGTGGAAACACACAACTGGAAGCCACAACTACTATTTTATATAATTCAACCCACAGATTAGACAAAACTTGGACAGAATTACTTGTATAGCTATCTTAATAACTGAAGAAAGCCGTCTGTTAGCATTAGCATTAGCATTCCCCTCAACGACAGTTGCTTAAAATTTAAAACTTTCATATGAAGTTTGACATATTTGATACAGGAAACCTATAAACTAAATATAAAAACAACACTTTACCGAACGAGTGCCTCTCACGCAAACCCATGAGGCGAAAAACGATGATTCACACTTCGTGACCTGATGATTCAGCTAGAGACGCTTCATCTGTCTTTGCTAACAGCTGGCTCGTGACTCAGAAAAAGAGGGGAACTATAAATTCACCTCATCATGAGGAGAAGAGCCACTTCAACACAAAGCTAAATGCTAAACATCCACCTGCTCAGATTTATGTTGATGTTGTTCAGATCATCTGCCTCTGCTTGATTCATTAGCTTCAGTTAATGGTTTGGCTGGTAACAGAGCCTGTTTAATTAGATGCTGAAATCATGTTTTGCACCTTTTTCTTTATAAAATACCTATTGTATTCCAGAAAAGCACAGTATACTTTCAGAGCACACTGTATGGTACAGTGTTTCCCAAAATGCAATGTGCTTAACCTATTTTCAATGCGATAAATCAACCACAAGCATCTTGGATGGCCTGAGGGTGAGTATATTTTCAGCCAATTTTCATTTTTGGTTAAACTATTCCTTTAAAGGGATAGCTCACCCAAAAATGAAAATTACCCCATGATTTACTCACCCTCAAGCCATCCTGGGTGTATATGACTTTCTTCTTTCAGACGAATACAATCAGAGTTATATTAGAAAAAATTCTGACTCTTTCAAGCTTTATAATGGCAGTGAATGGCTGTTGAGATTTCGAAGGCCAACAAAGTGCATCCATCTATCATAAAAATACTTCACACAGCTCTGCGGGGTTAATAAAGGCCTTCTGAAGTGAATCTATGCATTTGTGCAAGAAAAAAATCCATATTTAAAACTTTAGAAACGGTAATCTCTACACTCTAAAAAAAAGCTGGGTTAAAAACACCCCAAATTGGGTTATTTGGCAACCCAGCGCTGGGTAAATATTCGACAGAACACATGCTGGGTTATTTTGACCCAGCTGGTTGGGTTTAATGTTTTTACCAAACATGCTGGGTTATTTTATTTAGGTCAACTATTGTTTAAAAATTATTATATTGCTGGTTTAAAATAGACTAAAAAAAAAAGCACACACAGAATTACAATAATAATCAAAAAATTAACATTTATTATTAAGCAAGAACACATGGACAAAATAGAAGACAAATTGAATTTATTTGGGTGAATACAGCATAGTTTACAATATTACATACATTTAAGCTTGTTTAACAAGCATTTTAGACATTAAAATTAAAATTCTACTTTTAAATGTTAGATTTTTTGTGTAACCGTTCTCTTCACTTTTTACCAAAATAGCACTAATTTTCCTGACGGTGTGTCGCCAAAATCTGAGCTGGTGAAGGGCTGCTGTTCGCTGGGTTAACTGTGAACTTCAGACCGCGGCCTAGCGTTTCACTCATAGCTGAAAGATGTCGTGAGTGACCCCAAAAACTAATAAAATGTATAGAAACCTCTGTTTCACTAAAGAAGTGCACCGGTCTCTCTTGTAGAGGACTCAAAAAGCCAGCACTCTGACTGTAACTCAGCAGCTGGGTTGTTTCGTCAGAGACAGGCTTAACCCAGCAGTTGGGTAGAAAATAAAATAACCCAGCATTAAAAATGACCCAGCAACTTAGTTACAGAAAAACTACCCAGCACCTGGGTGAAAAAATATAAACAAATTAACCCAATAAAATGACCCAACAATTTGAACCCAGCATTTGGGGTAAAAAATAACCCAGCACCTGGTTAAAAATGTTACAAATAAAATGACCCAATGGGCTGAACCCAGCATTTGGGTTAAAAAAAAATAACCCAGCATTAAAAATGACCCAGCAACTTTGTTACAGAAAAACTACCCAGCACCTGGGTGAAAAAATATTTAAAAATGAACCCAACAAAATGACCCAACAATTTGAACCCGGTATCTGGGTAAAAAAATATTAAAAATAATCCAATAAAATGACCCAACAGGCTGAACCCAGCACCTGGGTAAAATTAAAAATAACCAAATAAAATGACCCAATGGGCTGAACCCAGCATTTGGGTTAAAAAAAAATAACCCAGCATTAAAAATGACCCAGCAACTTTGTTACAGAAAAACTACCCAGCACCTGGGTGAAAAAATATTTAAAAATTAACCCAACAAAATGACCCAACAATTTGAACCCGGTATCTGGGTAAAAAAATATTAAAAATAATCCAATAAAATGACCCAACAGGCTGAACCCAGCGGTTGGGTTAAAAAAAATAACCCAGCACCTGGGTAAAAAATTAAAAAATAACCAAATAAAATGACCCAATGGGCTGAACCCAGCATTTGGGTAAAATAAATAAATAAATAATAACCCAGCATTTTTTAGAGTGTAGCTTCCACTAATTGTGGTACACGCGTTCATGAGAGAGTGCCTGCCCAGTGGATGACGTAGGAAGTAGGTGAACATGGTGACGAACGCAGAAGCACAGAGGAGAGAGCAAAACAAAACACTGGTCACAAATTAAAAGTACATAACGAGGCTTTGTAAAGAAAAATGTCGGAGGATTTCAATATAAGCCAAGAGGAGACTGGTTTTCCCTAGTTGTAAACAAAACTTGGTTCTCACAAGACTAATATATTCTCACTGGAGCTTACGTTATTTCTCTGTCCTACGTCAGCCACTGGAATGCCACTCTCTCATGAACATGTACGACTGTTAGCGGAAGCTAGAAATTATGGTTTAGAAAGTTTAAATATGGATATTTTTCTTACACAAATGCATTTGCTTCAGACGGCCTTTTTTAACCCTCCGGATGCATGCTCTGTATGAATGAGTATAATTTGTAAAATATGAATGAATGGCACAGATGTACAAAACGTATTTTATAGGGTCCTAAAAATGTCATTTTTGTTCAAGTTTTAAGAAATTGCTGTTAAAATTGTGTAGATTTCATGATTTCAATTAATTAGACATGCTTTTTTATTTAGATTTTTTAATGTAACTATTAAAATAGAGTGTAGAAAAAATGAAAATGGAAAAAACAGAATCCAGAAAAACTACAACGGAAATAAATTAGAAAAAAAATAATATACAACAGTTAGCAGAAGCTAGAGATTACAGTTTAAAAGTTTTAAAATGGATATTTTTCTTACACAAACACATCAATTCACTCTAGAAGGTCTTTATTAAGCTCCGGAGCCATGTGGAGTACTTTTTATGATGGATGGATGCACTTTATTGGACATCAAAATCTTCAAAACAGCCATTCACTGCCATTATAAAGCTGGGAAGACCCAGGACATTTTTTAATCTAACTACTGCATTCATCTAAAAAAAAGAAAGTCATATACACTTGGGATGGCTTGAGGGTGAGTACATCATGGGGTAATTTTCATTTTTTCAAATAATGAGCCATTGAGATGTTTAAAATCATGGTTGATATCACTTCATGTTCATTTGGCAAGTCACACACAATGCATTCTGGGATACAATATCCAATGTAGGATGTTCTGGTTACCAAATGCACTTTTAACAATTGTTGTATGCAATCCAAGTGTTCTATGTGCACGAAAAATAAGCAAAAACAGTAGCTCAAAGTCCTAAACTCAAAAAGCTAAATTACATTCAGGCTGGGATATCTGTATTTTTAGTAAACCAACTCTTGCATCACTAAAACATTTTCAATATAAACCCAAAAGATGTTTATAAAATGACATATAACAATATGAACTGGATATGAAAACTCAATGAAAAGACTCACCAGTAAGCTCGTAATAAGATTGCAGCATAAAAGAACAGCAAACACATGGGTAGATACTAATTGTCAAACAGGTAGAGTGAACCAGGAAGAGAAAACCATGAGGCAAAATAGAGCTTTTCAAAATAAAAGACATGCATAAGCCGATGTTAAGCGGTCATAAAAAGCTTTTTAATAGTATTTTAATATTTAATAGTTAAGAACGATGGGTAGGTTCACTTTAGGACAAGCCAGAGGCTAGTAAACCTACATCACTATACAAAAAAGACTAAAAGATGCTGATGTGAAGATGTTATTGAATAGTATAGTTTGTAAAATTTGTTAATATCTTCATCAGGGCAGCATTAAATAATAAATAATTAATTATGAATGAATAATGTTATTTATTAATTTACTTATTTAAACTAAAAAATATAAATAATAATTGTTATATTAAATTAAAACAATTATGTGCCTATTTTTTTTATTGTTTTGCAAAATAAAAAGCATATTTTGCACAGGGTATGGGTACAGCTGCGCTCCTAATTTACTGAGCAATGATATTAAAGCGGCTGATCTATATAACTTAATATAATATTATAATGTTCTGTATTATACATCTGTGGGCTTAAGTGCAATTTGTAATATGGAAATATAGAACTTTAGTATATTCCCATCCTGTTTGAGGTAAAGCGGGCTGCTGCTCAGCAATTCACTAAGATCATCTAACCAAAGCCTCCTAAATGCAATTTCTCTTAAAGAGCTGTTATGAAAGATCAAGGTTTGGCAAACTGCCCGATCTCTGGCTTAAATGTGCTAAGAATGACAGTCAAAACTATCAAAGCCAGATCACCGCGCTTCGCAACCAACCAGGAGCTGATGAAGATCTTGTTATACGCATCAAACATTTAAAGTCTATAATATTACTAAAACTTTTCAAATGTTCCGATCTCTGTCTCTCGGTTTGACTTTTGATTGTGTATTTAGTTTTTTTGCTTTCATTTTAGTCAAACCAGGCTCAATTCCACATCTTTGCGCACCTCATTTTTTACTTGCAGAATTCATACTCGCCCGGGCAAGCGGCTTTGATTGTTTTTCCTTAAACAAACTATGATTGGAATCCAAACAAAACGAGCAAAGTCATTTTCAGCATCAGTTTAGAACAGCGGCAGAGATTTATTTCCGAAAAAAAGTGTATTGATCACAACTGGTGCCCTTAAATTAATGTGCCACTATATTAGATGCAACTATATATAATATTATATTATGTCTTTATTTTTTAAATTAAATTTAAATGTATGCAATTTTATATATGTACATATACAAATACATATAATGCAAGAAAGCATTGTCTAATAATGCACAATAAATGTAAAAATGTATATTAGTATTCATATTATCATTTGTAAATTTGTAATTTAATTTTATTTATGTACTTATAAAAAAGAAATCTGATATATTTTATATACACATATATTATATATACTTATATAATGGCATAATTCATACATAAATATTTGTATTTATATAAAAATATTTTATTTAAAAACATTAAATCATATTTATTTATACAAATATTTATATAAATATTCAAAACTATTTATATACAAAATATTTGTTTTAAATAAATAAATAATCATTTATTTATTTATTCTAAATAAAATATTTATTTAGTTAGTTAGTTAGTGCAATTAAACAACCAAAAGTAACATAAGACACAATTTTCACTATGACACACATGATATTTTAATATGCAAAATTATAATTTAAAAAATAATATTTCTTTCTTATTTTCATATTTATGGATGCTGAGTTAAATCTCTACATACTGCATACTTAAAAAACAATGTCTGACTAAATGATTGTTTAAAAAAGATGCTTAAACATGTTAGATTATTTTGCATTTCAATCCATTTGTAAATACATAACTAAATATTATTTTGTATTTTTTATTTAAATTATAATTATAATGCACAATAAATAAAAAATGTGTATATATATATATATATATATATATATAATTATTATTGTTATTATTTGTAAATGTGTGTGTGTATATATGTATGTATGTATGTATGTATATATATATATAAAATTACAAATCAAATAAAACTAAAAAACTGATTATGAATATCAACCAAAAATCTTTCATTTAAATTAATATCATAATGTTATGTCCATTATTATTATTATTATTATTATTAAATGTACTATTTAAAATACACCATAACTTAAAACAACAGCATGCACGATCTCAGAAATATATGTGTGTTAAAGGAAAAGGCCAACTGCTGGTCCTCATGAGAGACAAAAGCAGTTGGGACAGATGCTCCTTTGACTTGGGTGTCCAAAATCTCATCAGTCATTCCTGGTCCACCATACATTTGGTAGCAAGTCAGTTTACACACAAAATATAATCAAATTACAACACAAAATATAATCAACCACATCAGTAACGTTATCGTATCTGAAGCTCGTGGACCACTGGATGCTGAACTGTAGATACTATTCATTAATATTCATCCGTATTTATTTGATACACGGATCTTGTAGTATTAATAAAACACACGATAATGTAAATTAAAAGCACTGAATATATCATTTTGTATGTGAATGAATGTGAATATTACTCACAGTGCGATGCTGTGTTGATAGATATCCCGGGCTGAGGTGAATCCTGAGGAACAAAAAGCGTCCAATGAACAGCACAAAATCAAAGGTAAACACCAAAAGAGAGATAAATGCCTAGAAGAATATGTTGGAAAGCAGGCGTGTGGATTTTCTCGACACCCGTTGATTTAACACACGCGGAGCATCAGTGCAGATCACACCGCGACTCATTTAATTATGCGCGTTTGCATCTGTGATACGAATACAGTGATGTAACGGAGTATTAACCGATGCGGAAACCTGATTGGGCAGGAGGTGGGCGGGCTCTTCCATTCTCTGTCGTTTTATTGGTGGATCAGAGCGTGACAGGCTAAATTCTAGCGCTGATTGGACAGAGCACGGTCGTAGGGTTTCATTTATACGCTAAACTTACAGAGGCGTAAAACTACTACCTCAACATCAGGGAGAAAAAAATGTTTAGATTATAGATTATAAGATTGTGTATGTATTATGTGTAATTTATTTTACTTTTATACACAACACAATTATACGTAAACCATTATGGATATGTTAGTATCTAATATCATAGTTAAAGATACATAGATAGATCCCAGTTTTTTAGGTCATTACCTACATATTTTATCTCCTCTCACAATCCTCTTTCTAAGCTGGACCATTTTTTTTTTTTCTGTTACAGTACACTTTCTTTCTATCCGTCTTAATATTTGAGCTTTTTTTGCATTCTTATTTTTAAAAATCTGATATATTTTATATACACACACATATATTAAATATACTTAAAATGGCATAATTTATACACGGGACGTTAAGATGTCCACATCAAAAGAAATGTAGAAAACATAGAAAGCTCAACAGAAAGCACAAAGTAAGAGCACCAAGTCCCAGGTGTCTACTTTTAAGGTTTCAAATAAGTTTTTGAAGAATAAAATAAAAATTAAAATAAAATAAAAATAAAAACCTCAAAATTGTGTTGAAATAATGTTACATTGTCATTCAGTGTAACACAATATTTATGTAAACATTCAAACAACATGCTTATTCTGACTTGTACATATTAAAATATATCAAAGAATAAGGGAATGTATTACATTTCATTGTGTTTTAAATGAGTAAAAAATTCTTACTGACAAATGGGCAAAACCTAGAATAGTGGCAAATTTTTTTACAGCTAATTTGGGGTAAAAGTAATTTATCTTTTAATATGTCATAAATTAATACTTAATACATAACACTGAAACATTTTAGTGGGTGTCTTCTGGAAAATGCATGATATTTATTTTTTGCTAAGAAAAACAAAAACAAAAATGCAATTAAATTAAACAGAAAACTTTCATTTATTTATTTATTTATTTAATTTGGAACAACAACAACAATTTAAAGCAGTATTACACTTATTGTTTTTATGCTTAAGCCCTTTTTCGTCTTTGACCAACATAAATATTTGTATTTATATATAAAATAATATTTGATATTATTTCAATACATTTAAATCATACTGTTATATTTATTCATTTATCCAAATGTTTAGTTATTTATATATAAAATATTTATTGTGGATAAAATATTTATTTACCTGTTTAGTTTGTGATTAACCAACCAAAAGTAAGACCAGACATAATTTTCACATTTTCATTCCAAGACACAAATTATTTATTTTTATGCAAAACTAAAATTCTAAAAATATTTTAAAATAAACAAATTAATTAGTTAATAACACCTAATTATATAAATAAATGCATACATAAATAAATAATTAAACAATTAATGCTAAATTCTACATTTTATAGATAAATATTTTTATAATGCATAAATTTAAGACTGTTGATAAAGGCTAATAAAATGATGAATGATCGTCTAAAAGAGATAAATAAATAACACATAAGATGAAGAATTTTTTTTACTATTATTTTACATTTAAATAAAAAAATAAAACAACAATTAAAATAAAATATATAGACAAATAAACTTTCTAATACATAAATTTGGGACTGTTGATAAAAACTAATAAAATAAATGATCGTCTAAAAGAGATAAATAAATAAATAGTACATCATTATTATTATTTTATATTTAAAGACAAACATAAAATGTATAGATAAATATATATTTTTATAATGCATAAACCTGAGACTGTTGATAAAGACTATGAAATTATGAAAGATCGAAATAAATAAATAAATAAATAATAATCATCATCATTATTTTATATTTAAATAATTAAACAACACATTATTTTTATCATTATTTTACATTTAAATAAAAATATTTAATTTTTTATAAATATATCAATATTTTTATAATGTCTTACTTTGAGACTGTTGATAAAGACAACGCTAATGAACGGAGGCTTTTTGTGTTCCTGACCCCGTGTGTGTGTGACTCACTCATATGAGGGGGGACTGGGGTGCGCCTGCGTCGCTTTTGGTTAAGCGTCCGACCCGCTGAAGGATGAAGAGGATGAAGAGGACTCGAGGAGGAATCAGAGCGCGGGCACGCGAGCATCGGCCGCCTCCATATACTGACGCATATTGCTTTATATAACAGCCGAGTTTAATTTCAGAAACGCTGCAAGACTTTGAGACCAAAATCAAAATTAAGCCTTCTTTATGTGGCATTAAGACTAAAAATTGCATTACTATAATAGTATTTATTCGTATAACCGTAAAAAATAGTGCTACCGTATTTCAAAGTGGGAGAATTAATAACCGTGTTTAGCTGTCATGAAAAATAATCTCACAACGAGGAAAAATAAAACATATTCCATGTTCATATTTATAATTTCTTTCTTTTGGGTGTAAATTATTGCCCACTCATATTCTTGGCAGATTTTGAGATTCACTAATACAATCGAGATTCATAACTCACCTCATAATCAGTTGTATTCATTTTAACCTGGCTATAGTACATGCAACACTTACCTTTCCATGTTACACTTTTAATATAGAATATTAATCTTTCTCATGCGTTACATGACGTTAAATTTAATATTATAAAGCATGACTCTCTTTAAACGCGTAAGATAAATATTGTAATTAACACTGACCAGATTCAGAAATAAGATAGATAGATAGATAGATAGATAGATAAAACAAAACACATATCCACCTTCTTTTTCTGTAAGAGCGGGCACGGCCATTTGTAAATAAAGCTTCCGGTCTCATCTGCGTCTAGCTATTTTTAACTGTACAAAACGCTTGTTTTGCTGCTTTATATTGCAAACCGGTGTGTCTTACCATAATACTTTAATATATTATCTTAATTATGAACACACTACTTTGTAGTGCAAACAGTTTTACCGTTTACTGCAAATTGTTATTGTTCTCGGCTAATGAACCGGAAGTCTCAAACGTTCACAGAAAACCGCTTACTTTCGCGTTGAAAAATGAGGATTAATCATGAGGTATGTGATGTTTTTCTAACTTTATATATTTTTTTAACATAAATATTACTATTTAGATGCAGAATTAATACGCTTGGAAACAATTCAACATAATTTATTTGATAAAAGGATGACTCTTTGTGCGGATTAAGTCCAAATAGAGGGTTTACGCTTACCTCAGTTTGGTCAGTTACCCGGATGCGCGGCCATACTAGCGATACTCGGATGTCAACAACAGCATTGATAGTAGGTTAATGTACTACCGAATACAATGTTCTGCTAATTTATGCTGTCTAACCCATGGAAAACTCGTGTGGAAGCTGCTAAATCATATATAGAAGGACTTGGTAAGCAGGAAAGGGCGCAATATTTTGACAAACTAAAGTTTATAGGTGGTAAAGATACGTACAAGCAGTGTTAATTAAGATATTAGCCTAATATTTCACCTACCTGACCGGAAATTATAAGAACAAACACAAATGTTGTGGAAATCCTGGTTCAGTTTGGCCGACCACAAACGCCTTTTGTTCCTCAGACAATTTTTTGCACTCTTCTCCTTGATTTGTTATAACTTTTGGCGGTCTAATGCACTCCAAATTGTTTTTTCCGGACTGAGCGATTAGTACAGCCCAAAACATAACAATAATTGACCATTTTCAGCAGCAATAATCAGCAAAATATGTGAGTTTTGCTCAGTTCAGCAGCATTGTTTACGTTTTTATTGATTGATTTTGCGTCGTGAAAACACTATACATATCCACCTTCTTTTTCCCATAAAAGCGGATGTGGCCATTTGTAAATTTTATGGGTCTGACTTTCGGTCTCATCCGCGTCCAGCTATTTTTAGCTGTACAAAAAGTTTCACTGCTAGAAATTGGTGTGTTTTACCATATTATATGAACGTATTATCTTAATTATGAACACACTGGCTTGTAGCGCAAACAGTTTTACCGTTTACTGAACATTGTTTATCTTCTCGTCTATAGGCTCACTTCACATTAAAGAATAAGATGGATTGATTCCAGGAATATTTTTCATTTCTGATACTAGTTGCAAATATGGCTATGATTATTGCTGAGCAGATACAAAGACAGAAATGTTGCTTTTCTTGTCTTTTAACTACCTGTAACCTACATTGAAATCGAACACAGCATGGACGGATTTAGGACAAACCAACAAGAACACGCTGAGATGAATCTTGTGTGGGTGAAGAACATCTACTATCTACACCCACATTCCTCGCTCGCTTAACAGTCACAGTCATGAAGCATTACATATGCTTCTGCTATTCCGTTTAAGATCAACTGAGCGTTTGATGGCATTGCGAAGTGGATCCAGTTCACCCGAAACGAGATCCAAGAGAAGGTCCTCATCAATATCAGACATCCAAAAGCCCCTACAGTCTGTGCTCATGAAGCCATTAAGAGAAGTCAGGTTAATGACAGGGCTCAGGTTTCCATTTCTTCTTCATCTCTGAAAAGTGTTGCCGCCACTGCCGCCCTTTCTGTCTTTTTGCAACGAGTTGCCATGGAAATACAGAGGCACATGCTAAACGTCTGATATATCAGATCTCGCTTTAATTAGAGGCTTTTGTCAGTGATATTCAATAAACGAAAGCAGCAGGTAGAGTCAATTTCATTTTCAGTGCAAGTCTATGGGATTTTTTCATAATTCAAGAAAAAACATATGCGTAATCATTTTTCACTGGATTTATTTTTGTGTGAAAACACTCATTAAATATCCGGTAACATGATCAGTAAAGCGACTCGTTTTACACAAACTAATTTTTCGACAATTACACTGAGAAACTGCGATAAACCGTTTCCTCCAGTATTTACGCAGCAAATTATGCAAATCTCTGGATTCTTCTGGATTATATTATGAAGTATAAAACCAGTTTGACTGTTTGTTTTAATGTACCAGGGTGTAATAAAATACAGTTCTTGAAGTCTGCCAACAGCGCGGCGCCGCAGTGTTGCGATTAACTCTGTTCATCTTCCTGTTTGAGTCGTTTTCGCAGGTGTTCCCCAATCGCAGCTAAAGGGTTGGACTTGAAGGCGGGATTTTTTATGGCTTCCCTGAAGTGAGATGCTTCCGTCTCGCTGCAACCAGACAAAAATAATGATTCGTTTGACATTTTAAATATCTGTTCACAATAAAAATATTATGTCACAAAACCAAGAAAGCTTACAATGGTAAAGAAAAGCCGCTAAATTTACATTAGAAAGTAAAAATTATACATTTGTAAGACGCCGATAGTTTTTTTGCTTTGACATTTCAGTAAAATTACTTCAACTTCCTTTTTTTTTTAAAACAATTTTTTAATTTTTGAAAAGACATGTATATTAATACAATTTTAAGAAGTTTTGTGAAATTTTTATTTCATTTTATATTTTTATAATTTCATTTTTATTTTTCATTTTGTTAAACCTTTAGTGTGCATTTTGTGTGTGTGTGTGTTTTTAATCAGTTTTTAAAAAAAATTGGAAAATTTATTTATTTATTTTTTTATAATTTCATTTTAATTGTTCATTTCAATTAGTTGTGCACTTTCTGTGTATGTGTGTGTTTTATCTGTTTTTGTTTTCATAAAATTAGAAATGCTGCCTTGGCAAATAGTTAAATTAAAATGTTTTTTTTAAAAAAAAAAAAAAAAAAGAAAACATTATTACAAAATTCATTAATTCATTACTTTATTTATACAACTTCATTTTTGTTTATTTATTTATTTGTTATTTTTTCTTAAACCTTTAGTGATTTTGTGTTTTTCTTTAATCAGTTTTTGTTTTAACAAAATTAGAATTGTTGATTTGGCAAATATTTAAAATAAAAAGTGTTTTTTTGTTTGTTTGTTTGTTTTGACAATTACTTTTTTAATTTTCATTTTCATAATTTCATTTTTATTTTTCAGTTTAATTTTTGTTAAACCTTTAGCATTTTAGTAGTATTCCTTTCAAATAAATTAGTTTTTTTAAACAATTACTCATTATTACTATTTATTTATTTATTTATTTGTTTGTTTGGTTTTATAATTTCATTTTTATTTTTCATTCCAATTTGTTTTTTTGTTTTTTTTTTTACTATTTTTAACAAAATTAGAAATGTTGCATTGGAAAATAGTTAAAATATATATATTTTTTTAAAAGTTGTTTTTTTGTTTTACATTTTTGCAAAATTACCTGTTATTTATTTATTTATTTTTTATTTTTTAAAAGAAAAGTTTTTTTTGTTACATTATTGCAAAGTTTTTTTTTAAAAAAATATTTTTTAAAGTTTTATTTTTCATTTAAAGTTTTGTTAAATTTTCAGTGATTTTGTTGTAAATTTTGTGATTTTATTTGTAATTTATTTTATTTGTTTGTCTTTTTCACATTTTTATTTCCATTTTAGTGTTTTTTTTTTAAGTTAAAATTAATGAAAATTAGAAATGTTACCTTGGAACAGCTAAAATAAACTAAGTTTTTGATTTTATTTTTATTACAGTTAAAGTTATTTTATTTCAATTAACGAAAATGTTTTTGTAATGGCAATTATATGTTTGCTTATTTATTTAAATTATTTAATGAAATATAAATTAAATAAATGTATTATTGTTATAATAAATAAAACATTTAATACATTTTATACAATTAAAAATACAATTATTTACTATAACAAAAGTTTTGTTTTTATTTAAATGACATATATTATTAAAATAATATATAATACTTAAATACAATACATTACGAATTTATTTATTTATTATTTTTTAAAGGAACTAAGTGTTCAAAAAAAGAACAAAAAAGGTCTTAATATCCCTAAAAATAGGCTTTTTTTTTTTTTTTTACTAGGTGAGATTTTGTGATTCAGATTTTGGAGAGATTTTCCCATTAACCACTAGGTTTTTATACTAATTCTGGTGCTGAATGATTGATGAAATAAAATACGGATGTGAAATTAACATTAGCACAGTGTGGAAATGAAAGGGAAGCCATTATCTTACAGTAGTTTTCGTTTCTGGGCTGGTTTCATCTGGCTGTAGTTTGTGGGTTCTGGTTTCTTCTTAACCGGACTGTTGCGAGAAACAAGAACAAACAATAGTGTTTACATACAGAACCATTTATATTTGTCATCACGTTAAAAAACAAAAACATGTCAGAAAAAGGCTCAAGTGTTTTATACATAGATATTTCGAGGCATGTTTGAAGATGCGCTTTGAAGTTCTCCAGAGCGCAGACTTTCCACACAAGTGTTATTTATTACTCATGCAAGACAAAGCAAGATTTCACAACATACATCAAATGACTAACAGATAAAAACCACAAACAAACTGAGAAAAGAGACTAATGTGGTTTGGATCAAAGCAATTAAACATTTGTGAGAAACATTTTGGCTTTCAGAGTTTCGTGCGCGCAGCCAAATTCAGTTAATCTACAAAACAGCGTGACTGCTGTCGACACGTGGCGTGCTTCATTTCTTAAGAAATACATTTAGAGCCTGTGTGTGTTATAAATATACTTTTTTTTACTATAATCTGCTTAAGAGGGACTGCCAAAAATATCTAAGCCTGAAATGTTTAGTGTACTGCTGTTGACATTTCAACAGCAGGGTTATTGTAGTTAACCAAAACAAAAACTATTTAAAATCATTTTCATTAACTGAAATAAAAATACAATCTAAAGAACCTTAAACTTGTTAACTCGTACTAAGAAAACTACAACGGAAATAAAAATTCATAAAAATGTGAAAAAGACATTTTTTTTTTTTTTTAAAGTAAAGCAAAACACAGCTAAATCACTAAAGTTTAACAAAAAATAAAAATGAAAAATAATATTAAATATATTTTATTTCATTGAAAAAAAAAAAGCTAATACATTTTCCCCAAAGCTTTTTCAAATCATATATATATATATATATATATATAGATATAGATATAACAAAAAAAAAAAATGCACAACAAAATAAAATGAAAAATAAATTTAAAATAGATTTATAAAAGTACATTACAAAAATGCATTTATTTACACAGTTTCCACACTTAACCAATGTATTTTAATGAGTTTTCCTGTTGGTTTGTGATTACTTGGATTTTGAATTTTAATTTTACATTTTATTGGGGAAAAAAAAAAAAAAAAAAAAACATTCTAGTTGATAAAATTAATTTCCCAAACTTCTTTTATATAAATTGTATTAATATACATGAATTTTCAATAATGTACCAAAAAAAAAAGTAAAAACAAAACAAAACAACAACATTACTTTAGTAATTTTATTTAGTTATTTATTTTATGTAGTTCTTTGCCAAGGCAACGCTTCTAATTTAAATTGTAAAAAAATTAAAAATTCAAATAAAAATATATTTGAAAAAAAAAAAATTTTAATTCTACATTTCATTTAAAATAAATAAATAAATAACTCTAAACTTATTTTATTTGAGCTATCTGCCAAGGCAACATTTCTCATTTTAGGAACAAAAAATTAATAAAAATGTGAAAAAGACATTTTTTAAAAAACAAAAACAAAAAATAAAATAAAAAATAAATATAAAATCTATTAAAAAAAATAAATAAATAAATAAAAAACCCTAACTTATTTTATTTTAGCTATTTGCCAAGGCAAAATGTCAAAACATGAAAACATGACTTTTAAAAATTAACTAATTTTGAGTTAAAAGTAAAAATTGCAAATGTTAATACTGGTAGTGGGTATTTATCTTGAGCTGACATTAATTTTTGCAATAATTTGTAAAACAAAATAAGATGTTATGGCTTTTGGCATTTTATTAGAGGTTTTATTAGAAATGTAATAAAAAAAATAATAATAATTTAAATGTACTTTAAATATTAAGTAAATTTAGAGAACTTACAGAGGGCAGAAAGAAACAAATATCTACACTGGCTTGCAAAAAACAGCTGTTGAATGAAATGTGTTTGTACAATGTGTTGTTTTGAGATACGCATAAATTATCACAGAGGATATGCCAGCATACACATCCAATGTGCTTGTGTGTAGTAAAACTGTGTAGAAAACTGAGAGCTTACGCTTTGTTTTTGCGCTGTGTGCTGGCGGGGGTTTTGAGAGTCGGGAGGAGCTGGGAGAGTTCGGGAAGGGCGTCGACCAGCGGTCTCATGTCGCCCACCACGGGCGTGGCCTTCCTCCGCGCCTGCGCCACCTGCTGCTCACGCGCCAGCTTGATCGCACTGATCTCTGGAGATGGCAGAGATGCAAACCAACGACATAAAAAAGTGGTTTTCTGGTAACAATGAGCAACAGACACACATTCACATATTCAGTCAAATTCACACATGCTAACTGAACGGTGGCACTGATGTGGGAAACACTTCTGCTTGTTATTATCACCAAAAGGCATGAAAAGAAATAAAAATTATTTAAAATAAATTAATTAATTAAAAAGTAAAAGCTTAAAATAAGTAAAAACATAAACAAGGAATTTAGTAAAATGAAAAGAAAAAAAGCTGAAAATGAAAACAAAGATATTTTTCATGTTATATATATATATATATAACATTTTATTTAAGGCTTATAGAACAAAATATTTTTATTTGTATAAATTAAAGCATTAAATAAAATATTTAAATAATAATAAAAAAACAAATAAGCTAAAAAATGAAAAAGTATTTTTTAAAAGGCACATAAAAGGCATAAAATAAATATTTTTTTACAATCATAAAAAAAAATAAACAACACATTAAATTAAACATTTAAATGTTTAAAAAAAAAGGTATATATTAAAGGGCCATAATATAATAAAGTACCATAAAAATGGAGAATCATAGAAAAGAGGTATAAAACAAAAAAAACATGACATTTAATAAAGCATACAATAAAACACAAAAAATAAAATATACGCTAAAAATGAAAAAATCATTTTTAAAGGCATATAAAAGGCATAAAACATTTCTTTTTAAAAACTGTATAAAACAAATAATAAAATATTAAATAAAACATGGAAATGTTTAAAATAAAAAGGTATATATTAAAAAGGCATAAATACATAAAAATAAAGCACCAAAAAATGGAAACTCATAGAATAAGAGGTATAACACAAAACATAAAACAATGAATAAAGCACAAAATAAAATAAAAATAATAAAAATAATAAAATAATAATTAAGCATTAAATAAAAAAAGCATTAAATAAAACATTACAATATGTAAAAAAAAGGTATGTATATATTTAATAAGGCATAAAAATAAAGTACATTAAAATAAAATAAAATAAAATAAAATGACTAAATTGGCAATAAATAAAAAGGCAAAAAAAGGGGCAAACATGGCCTAAACACACACACACATATATACATAATTTTTATGTTTTTTAATTTGGTCTATATATATATAAATAAATAATAGATATTACTAAAAATATAAATATAATAAAATAATAAAGAATAAAGCATTAAATAAAACATTAAATAAAAGCATTAAATAAAGCATTAAATAAAACATTAAAATGTTTTCTATATATATATAAAGAAGGCATAAATTTATTATTTATTACATTTAATTAAACTAAAATGCATAAAATAAAAATGTAATTAAATAAAGCAGAAAAAGGGGCCAAAAAAGGCATAAAAAGCATAAAAACTAAAACACAAATTAATATAACATTCATATAATAAAATATGAACAAAAATGTATAGAAAATATGTAAAAAAAAAAAAAAAGATACAATTAAATCTAAATGAAAAAACATAAAAATGAAAAAAACAAAAGCATAAACAGATTAGTGTAAAACTGTAAAAGGGTATATAAGTTTATTTCTAAAATAAAACGTATAACATAAAATGACAGAAATACATTTGAAAAAGCATAAAATGAAAACATAAAAATGCAAAAAAAAGCATAAACTCATAAAAAGATCAATAAGTGTAAAATAAAAGGTACGTATTAACAGCATAATATATATATATTTCTAAAACAACACGCATAACACAAAATGGCAAAAACACATTTATACAAAAGTATAAAATAAAAAAATTCAGTGTAAAATACATATCCCGTAACTATCAAACCTAACCCTGTACATAAAAATACTTAAAATATAAATATCTCCTTTTAATCTAGCCAAAGAATCAAAATAATAAACGTGTTTTAAACACACACACAATGTAAAAAAAATAAAAAAGTTGTTTTAAAAGGTTCAGTTCATTCCAGTAGGCCTAAACCCAGTATGACTTCCTGTCCAGCTCACAGACAGAAAATAACTCCTACAGGAACTGATCTAACATCTAAAACTAAACCAAAGCGCTGAGATGGAAAGCAGGACACACCAGGAGCGCCAGTCCAAAAACAACAAAGTACATATAGGGAAGAAAAAAACGACAGAAGCAGTTCTTTGACAGAAGCACTGTGTCTTTTTGCAAACACAAGTGACATTTTTCATCTCGCAAGTGGCGTTTTGGTTTTTTCCGACTGGCGTTATGACTCGTTTTGCCACCGCGTATCTGTACAGAAGTGTTACCGTACACCATTTGTTAAGACCTTGAAGGTCTTTGAGTTTTCCGAATCCATCAACATCTTAATCCGCCCCCCTTTTTAATTTCCTGCCAATGCGACACGCAGTCTGAGGCTTGGGTTTCGGCTGGAGCCGTGAGCCCCATTAGATCCTAATTATAATCACCTCGGACGGAGCTTGTGTTACACGCCGCATTGATCGACCGGAGCGATTACAGGCGTCAGAATCGGGGTGTGGCGTTAATGATCCCCACATATCCATCTCTGAACTTCCCGTCGGCCCACGAGACAATCGCAGATCGCTTCACCGTGAAAGAAATAGCCTCACGTGAGAGTTTCGGCATTGGCTTCTCCGGGCCGTTGATGATATTAGCGTTTTGTTTTCGGGAAGGTGAAAAAATACTTACTGTTAAGCCATCTTTCCCTGCGCTCCTTCATTTTTTCTTTCTTCGACTGTTGTTTCTTTTCTCCTGTGCCTGAAAAAGAGACGAGATGATCAATACTGATTCATTTTACAAAGATTTTACGCATTTTGTGTTCAACACTAAAAAGGCTTAATAATATAAACAAAACATTAATGATTATTCTCAAAAAGGGAAAAAGAAGCTAAAAACAAATCATGCTTAAATCTAAAAATAAAAGGCATGACAATTAAAAGGAATGAACTGAATTATAAAACGAGAATAAAAATAAAAGGACATAAAATAAAGACATAAAAAGTTGAAATCAAATCAAATGAAGTTTCATAAAATAAAAGAAAAAGAATAAAATGTTGCAGAAAGGCAGTTATTTTAGTATTTAATTCACATTTTGTTTTCATTTTAATTTTACATTTGCTTTTGTTATTTTTATTAGTTATTGTATTTTTCTACTTAGAGTAAATTTATTTTTATTTTGGTTTTATTTGCTAAGGCAACATTTCTAATCTAAAAAAAAAAAGGTTTTCTTTTTTTATTTTGAATATTTACATTTTATTTATTTCAGATTTATTTGAATTAATTAATCCTATTTTGAACAGTTTTTAGTTCGAACATTTCTAACCTTAAAAAAAATAAAGTTTTTCATCTGATTTCTATATTTTATTTTAGCAAAGGTTTTCACCTGATATTTATATTTTATTTAATCTTTATTTTAATGAATAAAAACTATTTTTAATAGTTTCAGTTTGAGCATTTCTGATATTTATATTTTATTTTATGTAAGCTTTATTTGTATTTGAGCTTTATTTTAATTAACAGACCTACTTTTAATAGTTTCCGTTTGAGCATTTCTAATTTTAAAAGTTTTTCATCTGTATTTATATTTTATTTTATTTTATTTAAGCTTAGCTTTATTTTAATTAATTAAACCTATATTTAATAGTTTCAGTTTAAAGATTTGTAACCTTTAAAAAAAAGGTTTTCATCTGATTATTATATTTTATTTGGACTTTATTTTAATTAATTCAAAATTTATATATATTCAGTTTGAATATTTCTAATTTTAAAAATGTTTTTTCATCTAATATTTATTTTATTTTATTTTATTTCAGTTTTAGTTTAATTAAACCTAATTACTAATCTTAACATTACTAATCTTACACGTTTTTCATCTTTATATTTTATTTTATTTTATTTAAGCTTTATTTTAATTAATGCAACCTATTTTTAATAGTTTGTTTAAACATTTCTAATCTTAAAGTACTTTTTCATCTGATATTTATATTTTATTTAAGCTTTATTTTAATCAATGCAAACTATTTTGAATAGTTTTAATTGTAGTTACCAGTAAAAACACTAGTTTAAACAGAAAAAGTAGTACAAATGCATTAGCTTTTCAAGTAATTCTTTGAAGCGGGTTTTATTTTTGGTCTAAATGCAAACGTTTTGGTTCACTGGGGATTTGTTTTGTCTGCAGAGCATGAACTCTGTGCACCTGTCAAAATAACGCAGTGGCAGCCAATCAGTTAAGGACGAGGCTGCAAACACAAAGGTTGCAGGTTCAGTTCCCGACAGAAATGAGCAGGAACTGCACTGCTGACATCACTAATGTACTCCAACATCACTGCGCGCTTCATAAACGCACACAGACACTTTGAAATGACAAAACATTGTGAAAAATTATCATTTAGGGAGGAGAATGATGAAACAATGTTCTGAAATGACACAAAAATATCACTATTTTGGGTCTAAAGTGAATATTCATGGCTGTGGGATTGCATATGGAGTGGAAAATAACAACAGCTCTCATGCGAGTAGATTACAGTAGGACGTCTGTTGTTTCAACTGCATGTAACTTCCTGTTCCCGGCTGGTGACGTCTTATCAGACGGAGCATATTGTGTGTATTTAACGATTGCACTGACCTCTGGGGATCAGATCGAGTGTGATGAGGAATCTGTATGTCCTACATGTGTATGGATCAGCGTAATTTCCATCTGACAGAGGTCATTCACAGACCACCGAGGTCAAACCACAAATGAACCTCGTTTATATGTGATGCTTAAGATTTAAGTGATTCATTTTCAGAAAATGGACTAAGCAAAAAAAATTAATTGCGTGCTTAAAAAAAATGATTTTTTTTTTTAAATATAATTTACTTTTATTATAACACTCCAATTGTTAGAATAATGAAAAGAAATTGTTATTAATCATAACATTTTGATTGTTAGTAAATGTAATAATACTAATTATGACTATTAAAAATAACATTTAGATTATTGCGAACTGAAAAAAAATGCTTTCAGAAAAATGCTTATTTATAAAAAGACTAAATTGTTATTAATCATTTAATATTAACACTGCAACTGTTAATATAATTAATAACTTATTATATTATTTAATAACTTAATTATTAAAAAAAAAATCTAAATTATTATTGCACAAAATGCACTGAAAGAATAGTAACAACAATTATTAAAAATAATATTTAAATTATTGTGAATTAAAAAAAATAATAATAATATCAACATTTACACGCTTTACTTTCAGAAAATGCACTTTGAATGCTTAATAAAAAAAATCTAAATTGTTAATATTGTTTTAATAGTGCAACTGTTAATATAATTAATAATAATAATAATAATAATAACAAAAACAACAACAATATTGAAAAAAATATTTTTATATTATTGTGCATTGAAAAAAACTTTCAGAAAATTCGCACTGGGTGTCTAATAAAAAAAATTGTTATTAATAATTTAATATTATTTCAACAGTGCAACTATTAATCTAATTAATAATAATAACAACAACAAATATAAAAATTATTTAAATTGTTGTGCATTGAAAAATTAAAAATATCACAACATTTATGTGCTTTATTTTCAGAAAATGCACTTTGAATGCTTGATAAAAAATCTAAATTGTTAATCAATTAATATTGTTTTAATAGTGCAACTGTTAATATAATTAATAATAGTAACAAATAATATTTGATAATGAAAAATAACATTTATATGACTGTGCATTGAAAAAACGAGATTTCACATGTGGTGTTCAATAAAAAAGTCGTCGTTATTAATCATTTAATATTGTTTTAACAGTGCAACTGTTAATCTGGTTAATAATAATAAAAATAACAAATATAAAAATTATATTTAAATTGTGCATGGAAAAAAACACTTTACTTTCAGAAAATGCACTCTGAATGCTTAATTAAAAAGTCTACATTGTTACTAACTATTTAATACTGTTAGAACAACAATGTTATGCAAATGTGCAACTCTTAATATAATTAATAATAATAATAATAATAACAAAAAATCTTAATAAATTGTTGTCCATTGAAAACTAAAAATATCACAAGATTACGTGCTTCACTTTCATTCATTGTTATTAATCAATGAATATGACTATATAATTTGTAATAATAATAATGATAATAATAACAACAAACATTAAAAATAATATAAAAATTATTGCGCATTGAAAAACTAAAACTAATTAATAATTAATCAAATTAATTAATTAAAAAAGTCTAAGTTGTTATTAATCATTTAATATTGATTTAACGGTGCAACTGTTAATCTAATTAATAATAATAATAACAAATATTAAAATAATATTTAAATTGTTGTGCATTGAAAAAATAATTTTTAAAAAATCATTTGCGTGCACTTTCAGAAAATGCACACTGGGTGCTTAAAAATATTGTTAGAACAATATTTTTAACAGCTAAATTACTGTGGAAATGACAACAGAAACAACACAAACTGCCCAAATTCACTTTCGTTTGGCCCTCCGAGTTGATCCACGTTGTGCAACATGGTAAGAACAGTTAAACTGACCGTTTTGTCCAAAAATAACACAAATGCATTAAACCCAGAGAGAAACGCATGAAAATGAGTCGACCTCTGCAATTCTCATCGCCAGGGGACAAACTCAGCTCAACAAGCTTCTGGTTGCCGAGCAACACTCCGAGGAAAAGAGTGTTTGTATGAGATATTTGATCATGAAAAACGCCTTCACAGCTCTGCAGAGATGCAGTCACTGACAGACGGGTGGGTTTGACAGCATCAGTGACCTCACTGACCTCTCTCGCCTGGCTGTGCATGTTCATCATGGCAGGTCATGTTCTTTTCTGAATGTGTATGAATTTGAAGCTGAGCTTTTTTGGTCAAATCAACATCTTTATCTTTATCTCAAAGAAACACGTCAAGGTCACATTTCATTGCAAGAAGAAAAGAAAAATAATTAGAAATCACATTTTGAACATGAAATAAAGCATTTTTTTGCAGCGTTACATTATTTTCATGAATTACACACATTTTCCCATTTCATTCCCATCATCATAATGAGTGCAGACATTTTATCTTTGTTTTCTTGTCATTTCCATTGTTCTAAATTGTGTTGATTTTAGAGTAAAATATACAAGAAAATATATATTTTGTAAAAATTTTAATTTTATTTTTTAAATAAATTATTCAAATCTATACATGATTTTTACACAACAAATAATTTAATTTTTTACTCATTAGATCATATTAAAAAACAATTATCAATATTTCAAACAATTATCAATTATTATCAATATTTATGGTTTTTATTAGTACATACTGGAAATATAATTTTCTTATTTTTTTCTTCTAATTTTCATGTGAAATATGATCTGAATATGTTTTTGACAAGTTCAGCAGGATTTGCAACTTTATATCTTACAATTCTGACTTTTATCGCAATTCAGACTATTTTTCTCACAATTTCGAGTATATATCTCACATTTCTAACTTTTTCCCCTCGCAATTTAGACTTTTTTCCTCACAATTCAGACTATTTTTCTCACAATTGCGAGTTTATATCCCGCAATTCTGACTTTATTCTCGCAATTCTGACATTTTTTTCTCCAAATTGCGATTTATACCTTGTAATTATGACTTTTTCTCGCAATTCTGACATTTTCCCCTAACAATTCAGACTATTTTTCTCACAATTGCGAGTTTATAATTCTGACTTTATTCTCGCAATTCAGACTTTTTTCCTCACAACTGTTTATATCTCAAAGTTTATATCTCAATTTTGACTTTCTCAAAATTCTGACATTTTTCTTGCAATTAATTCTCGCAAATGCAAGTTTTTATCTCGCAATTCTGACTTTTTTTACTCGCAAATGCAAGTTTTTATCTTAAAATTCGGACTTTTCTCGCAGTTCTTTTTTCTCGCAGTTCAGACTATTTTTCTCACAATTGCGAGTATATTTCAATTTTGACTTTTTCTCAACATTCCTACAATTTTTTCCTCACACTTCATTTTCTCACCAAATGCGAGTTTACTTTTTTACTCTTTTCATCTCACAATACTAACTTTTTCCTCACAGTTTGGACTATTTTTCTTTCTAGTTTATATCTTGCAATTCAGACTTTTTTCTCGTAATTGCGAGTGTCTCACTTTTGAATTTTCTTCTCGCAAATGCTGGTTTATATTTTGCAATTCTGACTTTTTTTCTCGCAACTGCCTTTTTTCTCACAAACTTACAAATTTATATCTTCACAAGTTTACATCTTGCAATTCTGACTATTTTGTCTCGCAATTGCGAGTTCATATTGTGACTTAACTCGCAACTGTGCTTTATAAACTTGCATTTCTGAGGAAAAAGTCACGATTGTGTGATATAAACTCGCAACTCTGGGAAAAAAAAGTCACAATTGCGAGATAAATATACTTGCAATTCTGAGGAAAAAAGGTCAGAATTGTGAGTTTATATCCCATCTCACAATTCTGAGACAAAAAAAGTCTAAATTGTGAGGAAAAAAGTCTGAGCTGTGAGATAAAAAAGACGCAATTACTTTTTTATTTTTTATATAGTGGTGGAAATAGGTTTCCATATACAGTAGTCAGCATTTGAAGAGGATCAAAACCTTTCATCAAAGTTGTCCTAAAACCAAAACAATACCCGTTCTTGTCTTAGGACAACTTTGATTAACTTTTCTGATCCACTTCAAATGCTGACTACTGTATATCTGTATGTGCTTTTCACATTTTTATGCAAAACACTGTTTTCACTCATTTCCCAGCCGTGCAAAATGAATCAGCATCTGTAATCCAATTGGAAAGCCACATCTGCAGCAAACATTTCTGTGCATTTATGTCTGCTATTTTGTACGTGTCAATTACTTTGAGTCGACTGGCCTGTTGTCTTTGTGTGTGTGTATGTGTGTGTGTAAAGAAACAGCATCTCAAATAACCGTCATCTTCCTGTAAAGGAAAGCTGAAACTGGACAGATTAGATGCAGGAGACTCAAGAGAATAACATGAGAGTTACTTACGAGTCCTGAACGATTACATGTCATGTACACATCAAAACAAGTTTTTACTCAGTTCTAACAGCGTTATGAACACGTACAGACGTCTATGTGCTTTTGTCTGTATATGGGCATGAAACAGCCTTGGACAAACTGCACAATGAGCTCTGTCCTCTGGAAACGCATCTGGAGAGGAGACTCGATAAGAGAGATAAACGTCATGTCCTACGACCCACATTTTCCCCACTATATCACTTGTTCCAGACTGACGATCTCTGACAGAAAGGCCTGCATGTGAAGTCCAGACACAAATGGCCTGGGCCTCTGCATCCTTCAATGATACGATAAACACAACATAAACACCTGCTTTTACACAAACGCCATTGGAAAAACGACAATGGTGTGAAAAAGGGGGAGTCTGAAACTCTAAATATATTGTTTAACTCTTAATATTTTGGAATAAAAAGGTAATGTTCTGTTTTGTTTTGTTATATATTATATTTACCACATTATATACTTACCACAGTTACAGTAATTCAGAGTAAGTACATTTATGGAATTTTACATTTTGGCAACAGGGCTGAATAACAAACAAACAAACAAACAAACAAACAAACAAACAAACAAACAAACAGACAGACAGACAGACAGACTTTTTTGGTGTAATTTTGGTAACAGGGCTAAATAATAGACAGTTAGATAGATAGATAGATAGATAGATAGACAGATAGATGGATAGATATTGGTGTAATATTGGTAACAGGGCTGAATAACAGACAGACAGACATTTGTGTAATTTTGGTAACAGGGCTGAATAATAGATAGACAGATAGACAGATATTTCTTGATGTAATTTTGGTAAAAGGGCTGAACAACAGACAGCCATATTTTTGGTGTAATTTTGGTAACAGGTCTGAATAATAGACATACATTTTTGGTGTAATTTTGGTAAAGGGAATATAATAATAGACATACATTTTTGGGGTAATTTTAACAGGCCCTGAATAATAGACAGACATTTTGGTGTAATTTTGGTAACAGGCCTGAATAATAGACATACATTTTGGTGTAATTTTGGTAATGGGCTGAATAATAGACACATTTTGGTGTAATTTTGGTAACAGGGCTAAATAATAGACAGATAGATAGATAGATAAATAGATAGATAGATGGATAGATACTGGTGTAATATTGGTAACAGGGCTGAATAACAGACAGACAGACAGTAACACTGAATAATAGACAGATAGACAGTAAATTTTGGTAACATGGCTGAATAATAGACAGCCATTTTGTGTAATTTTGGTGGCTGAATAATAGACATACATTTTTGTGTAATTTTGGTAACGGCTGAATAATAGACAGCCATTTTTGTAATTTTGGTAACAGGCCTGAATAATACATAACACACATACATTTTAATTTTGGTAATTTTGGTACTGAATAATAAGACAGCCATTTTTGGTGTAATTTTGGTAACGGGCTGAATAATAGACAGCCATTTTGGTGTAATTTGGTAACACATACATTTTTAATTTTGTAACAGGGACAGACATTTTGGTGTAATTTTGGTAACAGGCCAGGGGTAAGGTGGCTGAGACAGACAGACAGACAAACAGACAGGCAGACAGGCAGACAGGCAGATAGATAGATAGACAGATAGACTGATTATTGGTGTAATTTTGGTAACAGGGCTGAATAATAAAGAGACAGAAAGACAAACATTTTTTGGTGTAATTTTAGTAACAGGGCTGATAGATAGATAGATAGATAGATAGATAGATAGATAGATAGATAGATAGATAGACAGATAGTAACAGGGTTGGTTACTAATGGTTCGAGATTTACTTCCTGCTATCCTGTAGAAACATCTTAGGTGTCTTTTGCATCACAGTTTTGCTTCAAATATGATAATTTAAAAATTTACACTTGAATTATAACGTAAAACCAATTTAAACACAACCATATGCAATTGCAAACCACAATTAACAAATACAAAAATTCAAACTCAATTCAACATTTGCCAATTTTCAGTCCCTGCCTGATCCACAACCAGTTTTCCACACCCTCAACCATTCAAAGCCATCACTTAACCGCTCTTAGATCAGAAACAAAGCCGTCAGCGAGTCGATCCACCACAGAAATAACAACAGTGGTGTTTTTCTGCTGTATCTGCCCGATAGGGATCTCCGGCCCTCATATCTCCCTGCACCACTCCTGACGCTGGAAACCCAATCTCGCCTCTGCATCCGTCTGTTTGCCGCAAACCAGGGATAGGGAAAAAAATCCATCATTCCCACCACATCCATCCCAGAGAGAGCATCATGTTCAGAGAGCTGGCTGAAACGGACACCGCCAATTAGGAACGGACCGAACAACCCGGCTGCCCTTTCCTGCCCCTCTGCACTTGCACTTCTCATCTCCCGGTCCCGCCAGCACTGTGAAGAGAGGTGGCAGGGCGTCTGGGGAGCTGAGCTGGAGGTGAAGGAGGTGAATTTCCGAGGTCACGCAGAGACACCGATACCCCCAATTAAAGAGACGGAAGATCTCGTTCTGTCAAAGCAGTGCCACGGGCACATCGATCCTCTAAGTCAACCTCGCTCAAGCGCAGCCGCAACTCAGCCACATTTAACTAGATCCCCGAACTATACGGATTAAGCATAATCCAAAAATAAATAAATAAATAAAAATTTAATATCTAAAACATTATTTTTAATTGTGTATACTGTATGTGTATATACAATGTACAAAAACAAATAAAACAACAATAAAACAAACAACATCTTCTGACTGATTATAAATAAAGCATGGACCAAAAAAATAGTAAAATATTTGCTTGTTAAATGTACGAAAGCTATAAATAAAACAATTTTTTAAAAATTAATATTATTGTGACTGAATATATATAAAGCACATATATATATATGTGTGTGTGTGTGTGTTTCATTTATATATGCATATTAATTGAAACATTAAAAATAAATTACATTTTTTAAATAAATTATATCTTTTTAGATAAATAATAAATAATAAGTGTTATTATTTTCAATTATGTATACGCGTGTGCGCACGTGCAATTCAATTATATATGAATATTAATTGAAACATTAAAAATCAATTTGTATTTTATATATTACTTTAATTGTTTTCAATTTAATTAAAAACATTTTATTGATTTATTTAAAAAAAATTAATTTATTAAAAAAACAATAACTCAATGATATTAAATAATTACATTTAATAATAATTACATTTTATATATATATATATATATATGTGTGTGTGTGTGTGTGTGTGTGTATGTGATTCATTTATGACTATTAATTAAATTAAAAACACATTTGTATGCTATACATTTACATTTTTGAGTTTTATTAAAATCATTTTAATTATTTATTTTAAAAACAACTTAATTTATTAAAAAACAATTTAATTTATTAAAATACTAAAAATACTGTGAGATTCATTTATATAAGAATATTAATTAAAACATTAAAAATAAATTTGTATTTTAAATATTTAAAATTTTTTCATTTAATTAAAACTATTTTAATGATTTTAAAAACAATGTATAAAAAAATAATCAAGGATATTAAATAATTTATTTAATAAAAAATACAATTTTAATAAAATTAATCATATATTTTCAAATGTTATTCTTTTCAATTATACATGTGTGCGTTTGCCTGTTATTAATTTATAGATGAATAATAATTAAAAATAAATTTGTATTTTTATATATTTAGATTTTTTTATTTAATTAAAATCTTTTAAATATTTACATTTTAAATATTTAAAAATGTATATATTTTTTAAAACAACTCAATTTATTAAAATACTAAAAATAAAAACATTCCATATTCTATGTGTGTGTGTGTGTGTGTGTGTGATTCATTTATATATGAATATGAACTGAAACATAAAATTAATTTGTATTTTATATATTTAATTTTTTCAACTTACTAAAACAATTTGAATTATTTCTTTTAAAAACAATTTAATTCATATAAAAAACAAATCAAGGATATTAAATAATTACATTTAACAAAAATAAAAAAAATATTAAAAATACATTTGTATTATATATTTCAATTAAGTACTTTTTATTATTTCTTTTAAAAACAATATAAATTAAAAAACAATAATACTTTAAAAACTATTTAATTTATTAAAATACTCAAAATAAAAACATTCTATATGTGTGTGCTCACATTTTCAAAAATGTTTTAGTTTTTTAATTTATTTGAATATCTCCTAACTTATTATATATGAATATGAATCATTTTCTAACAAGTAATTGATATTTGCAAAACACTGATTAATTGAACAACTAGAAATCTGAATTGTATAGTACTATCTAAATTAGAAGTAAAATAAACCATTTCAATATTTACAATTATTTATATAATTTATTGAAATAAATTATAAATATTTAACAAGTTATGTTAATGTTGTGCATTTAGAATACATAAAATACTAGATATGAACCTTAAAGAACAATGAAATGACATTTAATAGTTTGTTAATAGCGAGAACTGGACCTTAAAATAATGTATGACCCAAAAAATGTTTGCTCTTACCAATAATGAAGAAATAAAATTGTATTAAAAGCATAATAAATATACTTTAAGAGCGTGTCTAAAAACTTCTGCAGTACCAAGAAACACCCACATACTAAAAGTCTGCATACTAAGTACAGTAGACGTACACTGTATGTTTACTCTATCAAGACTGGAATAGTAGGCAAGCCTTCTAGCTTTACTAGTTGTCTGATCTCTGCAGTTCTCCTCAGGAGAAACTCAGATTTGTTAGCGTGTGAGCAGCGGTGGAGTCGGCGGTCACGTCAGTGCACTGATGCAGCAGCGCTGTGATGTTCACGCATGAGTTATTTATACTGTAGACAGCCAGGAATAGAACAGCCCTCCTTACCCAACCTCAATACTCACACACAGATGACATTTATAGAGACCAATCCAAACTAGAGGACGTGTGAGGTGAAAAACACTCTCACTTTCATCTCATCACATTACATGTTCATTACACCGATACAACTTTACTACTCGCTTAGTTCCAGGGTTCAGACCATCAATTTTTCAATGAATCTTGAACGAATTCTTCAGATCTTTGTTCACTGATTTCTAACATCCAATGTTCAAAACACGGTACAAATGTTTCACAAACACAATTTAGAAAATAGGTATTAGATTTTTATAAGACTTCAAAAACGTGTTACAGTCTGCCATCTTGTGGCCACAAACAGGTGCATTTTTGGCAATAAGATGATGTATTTAAATATGAATAATCTTTTTTAGAATTACATTTAAATATAATATTATAATTATATTTATGATGCAAAATAAGATATTAAATAATAATATTATAATAGTAAAAATTAAATAAAAATTAAATTATGACGACCTATAAATATAAACATTTCTTCTTCATTTTCAATTTTTTTTTGTTTTATGTTTGTCAAAATCATAAAAATTCAATTCCAGATTCAAATGCCAATGTTATAAGTAAGTTTAACTATAAATTAAGATAAAATATTTGTAATATTCAGTTTGTGAAAACACATTTGTGCAAAACAAATTTGCACTATTATAATACACCATGTAAAATTATTATTAACTGATTATGGCCTATAAATAGAATACATTAGAACATTTATTAAATAATTATTTCATTCTGCATTATATCTTTTCTTTGTTTTACACGTTAAAAATCACGAAACGCATTCATCAGATTTAAATATTTTATATAATAATAAAAACGTAATAAAAATAATTAATTAATAATTAATAACTAATAAAAATATTAAATATAATCCAATATATCTATATAATTAATTACATTTTTGAGTACGTACAAAAATTAAATACTTGTACTATTCTGTTGAAATGCATAATTAAAAGCAAATCTGAAAACAAAAAACTATAATAGTATTTTAATTGTAAAAGTAAAATAAATATTTAATACTTAATGATTATGACCTATAAATAAAAGAAACAAACTTATTCTTCATTTAGGGTTTTTTTTTTTTTTTTTTTTTACATATTTTTACATTTGAATGTTATCTGCACAAGTTATATTTGCATGTTATCTTTGCAAATGTAATATTTTAATAGCAAAAGTTAAAATGAAACGATCATGACCTATAAATAAAAGAATAAGCATTCTTCTTCATTTTACATTATAATGTTTCATTTAAAATGTTGGCTATTTTTTTAAATGCAAAAATATTGTGCAATTGTAATATTTTATTATAATAAAAATAATATTAAATATTTACATTTTCCAAAATCAAAATTAAATTATTATTTAAATGTTTTAAATAACAAAACTTACCTTAATTTTCAGACTTAAATGTACACTGTCACTGAAACTTTTGGGATCAGTAAGATTTTATTTTCAATTTTTTTAAAGAAATTTCTTATACTCATCAAGGCTGTATTTATCTGATCAAAAATCCAGAAAAAAAACTGTAATATTGTGAAATATTATTATGACGTAAAATAACAGTTTTCTATGTAAAAATATTTTAAAATATAATTTATTCCTGTGATGTAAAGCTGAATTTTCAGCATCATTACTCCAGTATTCAGTGTCACATGATCCGTCAGAAATCATTCTGATATGCTGATTTATAATCAATGTTGAAAACATCTTAATATATTGTTGGAACCTGTGATTCTTTTTTTAGGATTCTTTAATAAATAAAAAGTTAAAAAGAACAGCATTTATAGAAAATAGAAATCTTTTTAAAAAAAGAGTTAAATCTATACCATTTAAACGTTTGTGGTCAGTAAATCATTTTATTCAGCAAGGACGTCTCAAATTGATCATAAATGATAGCAAACATTGATAATAAATCAGCATATTAGAATGATTTCTGAATGATCATGTGACACTGAAAACTGGAGTAAAGATGCTGAAAATTCAGCTTTGCATCACAGGAATAAATTAGATTTCAAAATATATTAAAATAGAAAACCATTCTTTTAAACCGTAATAATATTTCACAATATTACAGTTTTTTTTTTCATTATTTTTGATCAAGTAAATGCAGCCTTGATGAGAATCGGAGAATTCTTTAAAAAAAAAAACATTAAAAATCATATCGATCCCAAACTTTTGAACGGCAGTGTTAAAAAATATGGACGTATTATGATTTATAATACAGTATAATCTACTGTTTATTTATTTAGTGATATGTATGTGTAATAATACAAAATACTTTTACTTATCAGTTGATAAAACAAGAAAGAAAAAACCCTCACCTTTCAGTTCTCCTGTAGACTGTTTGTTTATGGTCACATTTGATGGTTCATCAACCTTCAGCGTTTGAACTAAAGACTCAGGGGAAATTTTAGTTCCAGCAAAAACTCCAGTGGGAAAACTGAACGCCTACATGAAAAACACATGAAGCTGAATGAAAAATTATCTCATTTAGAGTATGTCAACTGAGGAGAAATAACACTGGAAATACAATATATGACACTAACGTGAATATGACAATACAACCGTCCATACCTTTGAATTATTGTTTATACTGCTGTCAGATGTGTTGAGTTTGCTCTCTATTGAATCTATTTTTGTGAGCTGAATGGGCTTCATCTGTATCTTCTCCAGATTCCCCAGCATGGGTTTGTTTTCGTGCTCATTTTGCAGCTTTACAGCTCCGTGATGGAGCTTCTGCCGGGCCCGTTTAATTTTCCCCACCATTCTGTCCAAGTATACGTGTTTTAATTTATCTGGATAAGATCCTTACGTTTATACACCGCGAAAACATTCAGAAAAAAAAAGTCCCGCACGTGTTAAAAGTGACAATTTGTTTGGTGTTACAGCTAATATTGTCCGAGTACAAATAAAACAGAAGATGAGTTCCGTCAAAACTTCTCCTCAGACAGAAGAGGCTCATCTACGCTTGAAAATGTTGAGGTATAGTTGTCCAACCAACTTTAAAACTTAAATAAACATCACGAATTTTAACATTAAACACATAATAGCTGACAAAAGTAAGAAGAAATGTAACTTAAATCGAACGTGATGACAAGAAATGTCCGTTTTCGCATAATCTCCCATACTACGCTCCCTTACGAAAATTAACCATGGTTTCATTATAGTAAAAGTGTACTAACCATGTTTTTGCGTGTTAATTACCATTTCCAGTCATAAGGGTCAATTTTTTGAAACTGAGATTTATATATCATCTGAAAGCTGAATAAATAAGCTCTCTGATAGAGAAAATCGCCTTGAAAGTTGTCCAAATTAAGTTGCAAATGCAAATTACTAATCAAAAATGAAGTTTTGATATATTTACGACAGGAAATTGACAGAATGACCTTATAGAACACAACCTTATAAAACGACAATTTTGACCCATACAATGGACCCTTTTCACAAGCTTGTGATGACGCGTTTCAACGGTCATCATCATCATAAATCCTTTAAAGTTTTTTACATTTTGATTTTTAAAAATATGTATGTACATTTATAACACTATACTTTGTATTATATCACCTTTTTATCAAGTTACAAAAAAAATAGTTAACGGTATGCGAGGGTGTTTCTAATGCCGCGTCTATGGGAGGAACCGCAAATTTGACATTGTTCTCTCTTCTGACTGCCGATATCAGTCTCTCTCAATTTTTTTCTTTTAAGTGAAAGTCGTGAAAACACTATCGTGTAGTTTTTCTTTTGCTGTTTGAGCAAATGGGAATGCCAAAAATATGTTTGTGGTACTGTCCCATTCACTGCTCTCGGATTTTACCAAACAATTACGACTTCCGCTATGAGAAAGGTCCATGTATTTTTGGCTATTGCTACAAATATACCCATGCTACTTATGACTGGTTTTGTGGTCCAGGGTCACGTTTGTACAGTTTAACCACAGTTTTATTACAAACACCATGGTTAAACGATGGCTAGTGTAGCAAAACCATGGTTAATTTGTGGTTACCATAGTTTAACTATAGTAGTCATGATTTTTTTAGTTTTATTTGTAGTAAAACCATGGATAATTTTATTATAGGGGGTGCTCTGTGCCTGCTTGTTTTTTGTGTATTTTGTGTAAAAAATGTACTGCTGCATAAAAGCCATACTAAATTAAGCCAGCTTTGACTTACCTCGCTCCTAATATCAAACCAAAGTTGTATTTGCTGTTTAAATGCATTTATGCCACCTCTGAGCAGCATTAAACATCCTCTGTGAAGACCGAAAATTCAATTTCAACCACCTTCGCGATGTAAATTTGGTGTTACAATAAATTCACACTGCAAAGGTGGCACAGAAGCACTTTTGAAGTGGCATTTAAAGGTCTTTACACAGATTAATGCTGCTTAGAGGTGGCATGAATGTATTTACACAAAAAAAGCTGTATATTTTAATACTACTGAGGTGGGTCAAAGCAGGCGTAAATTCGGTCAGTTTATCATTGTGCCTTTACGCTAAATTTTGAGCAGGCACAGAGCAGCTTTAACTTAGCAGTGTAAAGTTGTTTTTCTCATCTGTAAATTCTAACTGGAACCTGTGTTGACAAGGGCGTCCTTTCAAAATTATCTTTATTCTTTGATGAATATGGCAAATAAATACATACGTACATATATACACAAGCAAAACAGACAGTTTACAGATAGTTACTGAACAATAATACAAAAACAGTATATAGATCCAACATACGCAACTTAGAAATACAAAAATATAACACTATTAGTCCAGCAGCATACATTCGATTTAACAAATGTCTTTACATGATTCAGAATAATCTACTTTAAGTTCACTTATACATGCTATGTGCATTCAAGAGTATATATGTATTTCGAAATGTATACGATGGTATACTGTATCCAGGTAGGTGGGAACAGACGGGGTAATTTTCACTGCCCTCCTTCTGTATCTCTGTGTAATTGAGTCTGGCCCCTGAGGTACTTTGGGGCCAAAGTAAGATTGTAATTGAGCCCTTGAGCCCATTATCTCTGTACTTTATTCCAAAGGAGCGGTTAACACACACACACCACTGTAAATACTACTGAAATGGAGTGGTACGATTAAGAAAGCAAATCTATTTCTACTGAAATATTTCTAAAATGCACAAAGCCATCTTGCCATGCATTGTAAAAATAACATTGGGTGAATCTCAAATGAAATATTCATATGATTTTTGTATTGTTTTTCAGTACAAACATCTAAACATTCTTAAATTAAGATTTTGTTTTTGAAAAAAATGTCTTAGAATAAGTGAGCTTAGTTTTAAAACAATACATTTTTGTATATTTTTTTCGGAAAACATGACAATATCTAATAATATTTGCATCTCAAGTAAATGTATCTTAATTTAAGAATGTTTAAATGTTTGTCCAGAAAAACCAAGACAAAAATATATTTTGCCTGAGCATATTTCAGCCTGGAAAAATCTATATTTTAGTCTTAAAAGCAAACCAAAATAGGACTCATTCCTTATGCATATATATATATGTATCTTAATGAAGTTATATTTAGATACAGCTTCCTACAATCACACAAATCTTAATAACAGTAAATAAAATTTCTATAAAATTATTTGGCGTACAGATTAACTAAATCTACAGCAACACAACTTTACCTTAAAATTGTAAATTGTTACTTTTTAATACATTTTTACTGTATTTATTAGAATATCAGCATTCTGCAAACAAGTGTTGACTGGGAAGACTTGAAATTGTTGCTTTTTATAGTTTGTGCCTGTATAAGACAACTTTAAATTTAGTCACTTCATGTTAATTTAGTTATCCTGACATTAACAAATAGCGAGGAAGGAGCTATGCTGGTGCCGTCCTTAGACAGGAGATGGATGTGACGATATCCTACGGGGAAGAACAAAACGTGCTTAGTATTTAACAAAAGCTCCACAGAGGATAAATGTTTGATGCATATGGTGGAATGGAGATGTACCTGGCTGAATACAGGTGAAAGGGAGAGTGAATTGTCCCACAAAGTCGTTCTTTGATGTTTTATCATAGTCCTCGACGACAAACCGCACCAGCGCCAACTCAGGGACGTGAATTGTGAATTGAAGCATGTCGTACCATACTGGGTTAAAACCTGCAGAGACAAATAGGTAGCTGATTTTAATTAAAATAGTACATGGAATATTTGTACTTTACACACAGGACTTTTTAAGTCAACTGCTTGGATGTTATTCAAATTGTGAAGAACTTACAGTAATATGCAATATATAAATAATATACATTCACCATGAGTCTTAGCGCAGGTCCAAAACCATTTGTTCGAAAACAAGATTTGTTTCAAGTTTGTTCAGTCTTTCGAACGCAACTAGATCTCTGGTTTAACTGCGTCTAGGCTTTCTCAGTCTAGACACAACTCCGTCCTATACGTTTTAACTGACCGTTGTTGTCAATGTATCTGGTTTCCTGCTTGGCCTGGTCCAGTGGTACGCCGTGAATTTCCACCCGAACGAGGGGATCGATGATTGAGCCCTCCTTGATGTTTACTTTTGGAAGCTGTTGGCCACTGATTACCTGAAAAGAACGCAATATAAGCAGGTTTAGCATATACACATATTATAACACCAGCACATGCACAGAAATTCAGGTTTGCACCTGTATAGACAGGCTAAGCGGCTTGTAACCATCTCGGTTTTGGGGGTTTTCTGGGTCAAACCGTTCATCTACGTTGCTCATGAATGCTGGTTTCAGTACGTAGCCACAATGCCCGTTCTGACTGAATAAGCCATCGTTTAGATCCATCTCAACCCCTGCGGTCTGAAAGTTCAGAGCAACTGAGAAGAGAAAATAAGTGCAGTGAAAAATATTTACCACCATTTGTATTTAGTAGTAACAAATCTTGCTTAAAACAATGTCTATTGGAACATTTTCCATTTTCATGGATAAAGAGTGGCAATTTAGGCTGTTACACAAGTGATGTCTTGACTAGTTAACTAGCAAAGCTCATCAACTTTGAATAGTCTATATTAAAGAATTAGTCCACTTCCAGAATATAAATTTCCTGATAATATACTCACCCCTGTGTCATCCAAGATGTTCAGGTCTTTCTTCGAAAAGAAATTAAGGTTTCTGAGAAAAACATTTCAGGATTTTTCTCCATTTAGTGGACTTCAGTGGGAACCACCACAGCTTCAAAGGGCTCTACACGATCCCAGCCGAGGAATAAGGGTCTTATGTACTGAAACGAATGGTCTGGTAATATAGCACATTGAGCAGGACATCCAAATGCTTACCTATTATTCATTGACCTCAAATATGGCTCTATTAAAAAAAATGCGCTATTCAAGTGTGGAAGCGGTAAAAGCGGTGGTGCAGTCACTCCGTCATTTTTGGTCATACAGATAAGAGTATTACAACTTTTGAATCTGTAAAAACTCTACATTTATTTGTGCGCACTCACAATAACAACGAAAATAACTTTTGTAAAATACACTTGCACTTTTGTAAAATAATGAAAGCAAACAGGATTCGCTTTCTGCCGCCTCGGTTTCTCTGCACGTGGGCACGACACTTCGAAACTCAATGTATACTTGCCTTACAGGTGTAAAAAAAAATCTATAAAGAGTGAAATGTCTACTTTTAAATGAACCAATTCAAAAAGACAACTGTGGAGATGACAAGTCAGTGTCGTCGGCTTTATCTCTTAAGCCGAAAACAAAGAAAGCATTAGTTTATCAATAAATTACTAAAACGTTAATACAGTCTCCTTACTGGTTTTCCCTGACACATTCATAATCATTATATCTGCTGGTGTGCTGTGGCAAGCTTTTTTTGCGTGCGCTTGAGCACTTTTTAGACTATGTAGGCAATTAAAGGCTCATTATTATGATTCATATGGTTTTTTTAATAAACGTGACTAATAGTCAACTAATGCTTAAAATGAGTGACTACTAGTTGATCAGAAAACTCTTAAGTCGAGGGCAGCCCTAGAGTATACAGACGAAGAACTAACTGTGCGTGACCTTTATAACATGACTACATAATGCATAAAGTGGAGCTAGTGCAAGACGACCATTGGTGGTTAAAAAGTATATACATTTAGATTTTTTTTTTTTATTGGTTCAGTAGATAAGACCCTTATTCCTCGGCTGGGATTATGTAGAATGTTTTCCTCAAAAACCTTAATTTCCAGTCCAACCAGCTGATAAGTGCCTAAACTTTCTCTACCCTACCCTAACCAGTTCTATTGCTAACTAAACCAACACACCACTTAGTTAAAGCTAGGCTGGTTAAAGCAGTTTGTTTCAACAGGCCAGTCAGACTAATTTCTAGCACATAAGTTGACCCAAGAGCTAGCTATTAATCAAATATTTCTTAATCTCAATTTATAGCAATGTTCCATGAAAGCCTTCATGAATCCTAAGATAGCTAACCTACAGTAGAATCTTATAAATTGTGAAATATTCATATTTTAACCATTTAATTTAAACCAGTAGGCTCACCAATTTGGCACCCTGCATTCCACATATCCTGTGGGTTGAAGTTGGATGAGTCCGTTCTCAAACCACTGGGGTAAACCCGGCTCAGCTGACGAGCATTGTGAAGAACAAATTCTGCTCCTGTAGCACAGGGACAAACACAGTAAGACAATACAATTCTCTAAAAAAATAATTGATGAGCTGTTATAAGCAGTCAGACTCATGTTTCCTTTACCTGCCTCCCTTATGTGTTTCCGGGCCTTAGACTCCGTGAAGGAGGAGATCTCGTAAAACTTGGAGTGAATTCGTGAATGTTTAAAGCTGCTAAAGTGGACACTCTTGCAGTAAACCACACAGTCCGACAGCTCTTTAGAGAGACGCTGCTTGGATTTCTAGACAGTACAAAAACAGTCCTTAACAGGCTAGAAAACAATTTACAAACCAGCTAACCTACGGGTCTCCAAACTCAGTCCTGGAGGGCCGGTGTCCTGTAGAGTTTAGCTCCAACTTACCTCAACACACCTGCCTGAAAGTTTCTAGCATGCCTAATAAGACTTTGATTAGCAGGTTCAGGTGTGTTTAATTAGGGTTGGAGCTAAACTCTGGAGGACACTGGCCCTCCAGGACTAAGTTTGGAGACCTAACTAACCCGTCTAAGAGTTGCTAAGGAATAAGGACTCAAAGGACTGATGTTGACAGGCTTTAAACTACCTCAACAGCAACTAAAACCTCAACATGATTGTGGTATTTGAGAAGGGTGCTAGCTAGATTGTATGATGTGGTTTTAATGCAAGCATTCAGTTCTGCTACCTAAACCACTGAACCCAGGGCTACTTAGACAATGTCATGACAGACGACCCTTGGATAATGAGGCCAGGTATCCACCTGGCTTCATCTTACACTACCATCTGTTGGGTATATTCTTGCCAACCTGCTGTGCCATCTTAACATGATATTCAACTTGCTTAGAGTGGTGTAGCCTAGATCTGGGCTGGTAACCAAAAGTTGGTTCAAAGCCAGCAAGGGTTAATCCTTCAACATTGTACCACTGAGCAAGAGTAATGGTACACTTGAGGTAAATTTGTCAACTAAATGACTATTTAGTAATCGGCCTAAATTGGTTATCCAACAAGGCAGAGTCCAAGGAGCAGTGCTTGTGTGCAAATTAAAAGCTAAACCTTCCATCCCAACTTTTTTCCAGTTGATGAATCAACAAGATGACTGTATCTCGGATTGGAGAAACCAAGAGAGGTGATCCCTGACTTCAGCTAACCAGAGTTTAAAGAATCAAGTGTCACATGGTAACAGCAGTGCCAGCAAATGCACATGGCCACCTATCAGATGGCAGAAGACCACAGAAGATATGCCGTTTCTGTCTTATCTCTGACTTTCTCTCTTGCCTTTTCTTGTTTGCTGGTCTACTTCCTTCCCAAGATTGCTCCAGTGTCATCCCATCCATCTTTTATTAGTGCTTTATGCAATCCACCCATTTTCAGAGCCACTGAGCATCTCTTGCCTGTCAGAACATTTTTCACATCTTCAACATGATGAGACAACCTGGTCTACAGCTTGATTTTTTTCACTTGAAGTTGGCACAACTCCTGTTCAGAAGTGGAAGTTTTCAGAGATGATCAAACTGAAGGAGTCTGTTATGTAGTTAAATTTGAATCTTGCGGTTGAAGTTGTGGCAGACTGTAACTCTTACTCGAGGACACAGCACTGCAGAGCTCTGATGAAGACCTGATAGACTCCCAATGAGACGAGACCGCCATTCAATATTTTACAATACGTTGGCTCCTGAAGTTGCCAAAGAAACTGTATCCTAGATATGCCCCATTATCTTTAACATTATTTTGTTGTTACTTACTAATTAGCCATTTAGCTGACACTTCTACCTAGAGTGATTTACAGTGTACTAGTTACAGGAACAGTCAATCTTGAGCAGAACTAGGCAGCTTTGCTCCTGGAGGGCCACTGTCCCGCAGAGTTTTATCTCCAACCCTAATCAGACATACCTGCTTGTAGCTTTCTATTGATCTTGGAGACATTGATTAGCTTGTTCAGGTGTGTTTGATTAGAATTGGAGCTAAACCCTTCCAGGACCAGTCGCCCATCCCTACCTTTGAGTAACCTAAGGGTATGGGTCTTGTTCAAGGGTACAACAGTAGTCTACCTTAGTTGGGGTTTAAAAACTTTACTGATGTGGCTACACCACTGCATGGCTCAATTGCAAGGTTGTAGAATTCATCTTGATCATCATTTGGTAAATTACGGCTACTGTAATTAGAACATGTATACAAACATCTCTCTTGAAATGTATCACTGTACCTTGACTCTATGCCGTATGCTGTCGCTGCGATGATGGTCATCATCAATTTCAGCAGTCTCCTCTTCGTCGCTCACCTCTCCCATCAAAGGGTCATCCACCACCCCATTCATGCTATCCTCTAATCCACCTATCTTCTTTCCTTTCAACAGAATCTTCCCTTTCAGGTCCTACACAGACACACACACATATATAGAGAAGATACACTTTTCATCAGCAACCATCAGAAATCTCTTATAGTAAGAGACTATAGTAACAGTGAACATGGACACACAAAGACTTTGGACACACAAAGGCTTTACTACTAGTGGTTGGTCAAACAGGAATGCAATTTGCACCTAAACCAGCAAGACAATGATGTTCAGTTAAGTGCTAGTGGCTAACAGCTATGCTAGTCTTGTCTGTGATACGGGGCCTCTGGTTAGACCCTGTTGAAATGACAGTGGTGCTGTGCAGGCTTCTTAACTAGCAAGTTCACTTCTCAGCAAGTTTTACCAGAAAGACCAGAGAAACTATCCTAAGAAAGCCTTGACAAGCAAGGTAATTCATGTTAGTCTGAGCTGGTCTTAGCAGGGTCGTGTGCGTTTGTTGGGTTGGGGTGGTGGTGGTGGTGGTGGGGCGGGGGTTATTATTGTTTGCTTTAATAATTCAGTGTGGCTCGGTCGCATGGACATAGATCATATGGCTGCTGCCCCAGGTGAACGGCCGGAGAAAGTGAATGTATCCTGGAGAGGTCACCACACTCTGAACTCTGATACACATGTCTGTTCATGGCGTAGAAACTTCAAGATCTTTGACTCTTCAAGATGAATGAGCACTGCTAGACATTTACTGCCCATTAGGGAGCAATTAAGTGGAAGTACTTGTTTAACTGACCGCATGCATTCATGCTCTCTGGCTCACCTCAGGAGACGGGAGGCTGATGGGAATCTTTCCATCTAAAGGGCTTTTCAACAGCTTGTCTCCTAGGATCTGGGTGAGGTGTTGGGCCATGACTTTCTGCTGCTCTACACTGCAGTGGTTCTCAATGGACAGGATGACAGGGTACTGCGATGCCTGCAGAAGGGAGAGCGTGTGTGTGTGTGTGTGAATAAGTGATGGAGTGAAATGGAACACTCAACACAGAACTGCGGCTAACACACTGCCAGGCAGGGGTCGACTACCCTAGATCACATTACACACAAACAGGGCATGGTGCCCTGGCTCAGAGTGAACCTGGCCTTACTCTGTCACACACACAAATATGCAAGCTAGTACAGTACTCTAAACCAGTTTACAAAGCTGAAAGATGAAGAAAGAAATCATGAGGGGTATAAAAATTATTAAGAGTTATGGACCTATATGGGTCTACACCATAGTACAGTTATAGAGTCAGATGAGAATACTATGGTAATTTTGAAATATACCATGTTTTGTGTTTGCCATGTTGATACCTTGGTATTCTTTGAAGTACCTGTTGTATTCCTTGATTTACATTGGAGAACCACATAAATACCAGTATTTTAATATTTTAATCATTCATTACCATGAAATATCAAAATACTGCATTATTACCACCTGATAACATCACTATACCATGGCAACACCACATAACTTTCTTGTCAGGAATCTGCAGTTGTGAAAGAGTGAATGAAAACAAAGCCCCAAGTTGTGACATACTTTGAATGCATAGTTTCCCAGCACAGTGACAACATCCTTGAAGAAGATCTTGGAGGTGAACGTATGTCCATGGTAGACGATTGGTTCTCCATTTGGTCCATCCCAGCAGTCTACTTCTACACATCGACAGCCACGTTTTAGTGCTCTAAAACACAGATGCAAGTTAATATTTACAAATATAAAGAACTGAAGCTTCAAGAATTTAAGGAAACGTCTTCTTGAAATAGGTTTTTGAAAACAAAACGTACCGTATGTAGCCTTCTACACTGCTGTGTCCTCTGATTTGGTCCTCCAGAAGATACGTGTTATGAGAAGATGATATGAAGTAATGACAAAGAGGCTGAGTCATGTCCTGGTAGAGTTCCACCATGGTAGGGTTGAAAATAGAGCCCTCTGGTGAGCTCAAGTACATCAGAAAACCATCGAACGTCATCGCTTGCAACATTCTTGCTATAACCACATAAGGTAAAGAAATTAATGCATTTAAAGGTGAGCGAAGATGTCAAGAACACAAAATGGAGCATTAGGATACCTGGAACAAAAAGTTATTGTAATATAAACATTGTAATATAAATTTGTTTGGGACAAAAAGCTAAACCACTGAGGATCATCTAAACCAGGGGTGCCCAAACTCAGTCCTGGAGGGCCGCTGTCCTGCAGAGTTTAGCTCCAACCCCAATTAGGCACACCTGAACCAGCTAACCAAGCTCTTACTAGGCATACTAGAAACTTCCCGGCAGGTGTGTTAAGGCAAGTTGGAGCTAAACTCTGCAGGACACCGGCCCTCCAGGACCAAGTTTGGGTACCCCTGATTTAAACAGATCAATGGTAGGTGAAAAGTAAAATACAAATATCCCAAGCTTTGAAGAAACTTGAGAAAGAAAAAGTACAACATTGTTAGTTACCTGTATCTGAAGGTTCATAGCATTCAATGAGCTTTAGTGCATACTGCTGAACTCCATCCTCATGTAGCTGTTCCTCCCGTAGGAAATCTTTCAGATCTTGGAGCGTTAGCTTCTGCCCATCACCTGAAAATTCCTGAAACACTCTGAGGACATCCTCACGCTGAGTCAGCATCTTATAGAACAGCACAAACTCATCATCTTCAAGAGTTCCTGATTGAGACTTGTCTGCCATCTGCAGAACAATAGAAGTTCCAAAGTGTACAAATACAAGCAACTAGCTCAAAAAAAGGATCACCAAATAATAACTTAAGTGTGTCTGGTGCCAAAACTGTGATTGAATTTAAGCTACATCAAGTGGTACAGCAATGGAACCATAGATTGGCCATGAATGTGCACTTACTGTAAAGAGACGAAGAGCGTGATGCTCATTCATGTCCACATTCATCATCTTTAAGAGATCTCGGACCTCCTTAAAGTTCATCCGCCCATCCCTGTTTTTGTCTGCCTTCTTAAACCAATCACAGATCCATCTGGAAACAGCATTTAAGGGAAAACCAAAGTAGCGGTCCTGTCAACTGATTTTAGGGTTATGTTTAGGAGGTCAAGGAGCTTGGACTTCAGTCCAAATATCATTAGGGAGAGGGCTGAAACTTAGAGAAATAAGAATGTTGTCCCAGGAACATGTCCAACTTGCATAAATCATGTTGCACAACATGGAGTGAAAGCAGTCCCAGTGTATTTAAGTGTCCTTTAATGCCTTTTAGCCTGCGTGAAACCTTGTGCGTGTAAGATGGACAGAGAGTGGAATGATAGACAGGCAGATAAAGAGTGACAGTAAAGGATACTGGTCTAGTTTCTCTCTCTGCCCCATGTTCTCCAGGTTATCGATGAGTTTGCGTATCCCTTTAATCCATGATTGCGCTTCCCCCGCTGATTCGGCCACTAGGTCCAAGTTGCCCCGTCGACCGCGGAACACTAGGGTGAAGCAGCGGTCAGGTGGGAACTCGTCAGCAATGCTGAGCAGAACCTCAGATTGGTGCCCTTCCCGTACAGCTTCCACATCACCCACAGAAACTATAGACACACACAGACAAATATTTACATAGCTATCCTCTAAACCAGGGGTAGGCAAGTTCGGTCCTAGAGAGCCATTGTACTGAAGAGATTAGCTCCAACCCTGAAAAAACCTCAAATGCCTACAGCCTTAGTAATCCTGAAGACACTGATTAACTTGTTCAGGTGTGTTGATTAGGGTTGGAGCTAAACTCTGCAGGGCAGAGGAACTGTAGGATCGACCTTGCCTACTCCTGCCTTAAACCCTAAGAGTTGGAAACAAGACTAGACCAATATTTGGCCTATCAAGACCCAGACCCATACAAATGCAACATTTATGTGGTCTCGAGAGACCTCGATACCAAAATAAAACAAGATTAATACTCAAACTTTGACCCCCGCCTAAACCCTACACCAGGCGTGTCAAAACTCTGTCCTGTGGCCCTGTCCAGCAGAATTTAGCTCTAACCCTAATTAAACACCTGAATCAGCTAAGCAAGGTCTTACTAGGCATACTAGGAACTTCCAGGCAGGTGTGTTGGACCCTTTCGGAAACAGAAACTGGGTCTAGAGCAGGCATGGGCAAACTCTGTCCTGGAGGGCCGGTGTTCTGCAGAGTTTAGCTCCAATCCTAATTAAACACACCTGAATCAGGTAATCAATGTCATACTAGGCATAAGAGAAACTTCCAGGCAGATGTGTTGAAGCAAGTTAGTGCTAAACTCTGCAGGGCCCCAGCCCTCCAGAACTGAAGTTGCCCATGCCTGCCCTACACACCTAAACTAGCTAATCAAGGTCTTTGCAATTCCTACAAACTTCTAGGCAGGTGTGTTGGAGCCCTCCAGGGAACACCCCGTGTCTAGAGCTGGCATGGGAAAACTCGGCCCTGGAGGGCCGGTGTCCTGCATAGTTTAGCTCCAATCCTAATTAGATACAACTGAATCAGACAATTAACGTCTTACTAGACCTACTAGAAACTTCCAGGCAGGTGTGTTGAGGGAAGTTGGAGCTAAACTCTGCAGGGACACTGGCCCTCCAGGACTGAGTTTGCCCATGCCTGGTCTAGAAGTTCTGAAAATACTTTATATGAAGCTGCTATGTTTCTGCCTAGGGTAATGGTGTAGGTGTTCTAGGCTGGTTATAGGTTCAACCACAGTAAGAGTTGATCCGTAAACTATCACTATTAAGATATTAAGTAAAACTCTTAAACTCAGTTTTCTCTTATAACAGCGGAGTCTAATCCTGCTCCCAGAGGGCCACCTTCCAGCAGAGTTTTGCTTAAGCCCTAATTAAACACAGTTGAACCAGCTAATGAAGGTCTTCCAGATTACTACAAACTTTCAGGCAAGTATATTGCAACTAAACTCTCCAAGCCCTCTAGAAGGGGGACTGGACACCCCTGGCATATGGGATTGTTCTCATAGTACAGCACTTTGCTGTGGATAAATGACTACTAATTACAGATTGTGGATCTTGTAAGCATTACTTACAGGTGGAGTGTGCATTTCCTGCTTTCTTGCTCTTGTACCAGATAGTCATGCAGTCTTCTTGTAGCCGGAAATAACGCTGCTTTTTCCAGGTGCGAGATTTGATTTTTCTCATCACTGTGCCAACAAACATAGACTTCAGGTCGTCATCAGCCTGGATACCTGAGGAGCAGGAGACGAAGAGGGCGAAGAGGGGTCAGACAACAGGTAATGCACCTGACCCAGATTCTCAGCACATTATGTAAACACAACACGCTAAAAACATCTCTGCCTCTCATGACCAGTTAATGAATCCTCCTATTGTATAGATTAGGGATGGGCAACTTCAGTCCTGGAGGGCCACTGTCCACTGTCCTGTGTTTGATTAGGGTTGGAGCTAAATTCGGCAGGCCCTCCAGGACCGAAGTTGCCCATCCCTGGTATAGATATCAATGAAATGGGTTTTGGCATACATTTTGAGAGTACTTGCTAGTACTCTAAAGGTGATGATACAGGGGGCAACTTTCTGAGCAGTGTTGCTGTGCAATGTTGTTGTCAATGGGCAACCAGGTGAGACACAGGGCCTAAGACTGATCTAACGTATCCATATAGAAATTTGTTGCCCATTTTCAATGGCAAAGTGCCCAAGCAACATCTCTTGGCAAAACTGCACAGCACCATTGTCCCATGTTTCATCACCTTAACTTTCAGATGAGCTAACAGAATTATTTAGATTTGATCTAATATTTAGCATTTTAAATGCAAAATAAGATATAATTTAGCCATTCTATCAACCTTCCAAGAGTCTGTTCCATTGAGCAGTTTTACAATGTTTGTAGAAACATTTGAAGATTTACCAGAACTGACAGAATAGCCTTCGTATCACCTTAAAAATGTTTACATCAACAGTCTATAATAGCCATTTTTATATAAGCCAACTGTAAACAAAATGTAAACTTACGTAGGCTCCTTTCAGTAGAAGCCATCTGTCGTTCTGTCATTTTTTAGGCGTCTCCTGTTTCAGTAAATAGAGAGAAGAGAGAAGAAATGAACGAATCACACTGACAGAAGTGGAGAAACGAATATTACAAAAAAAATGTGACCATGGACCACAAAAGTAAAAAAAAAAAGTAAAGATCATGTTCCATGAAGATATTTTGTACATTTCCTACCGTAAATATATCAAAATGTAATTTTTTTTTATTAGTAAGATGCATTGTTAATTGGTTCATTTGGACTTTTGAACTTGATTTCTCTCAGATTCCAGATTTTCAAATAGATGTATCTCGGCCAAATGTTGTCCTGTCCTAACAAACAATAAATCAATGGAAAGCTTGTTTATTCAGCTTTCAATTAAAAAAAGACCCTCATGACTGGTTTTGTGGTCCAAGGTCACAAATTTTATGGTATATACTTCATATTTACACTCTAAAAATGCTGGGTTAAATACAACCCAGTGCTGCGTAGGGTTGGGGTTAGGGTTAGGTTAAATGTTTAACCGAACCATCTAGGTAGTTTTATTTAATTTAGCTATTGTTTAAAAATGATTATATGGCTGGCTTAAAATGAACTCAAAATAGGTTGTAAATTAAATATCAGACACATAATTACTAGAGGCATTAGCAATGATCAAAAGGTAAATATTTATTAATAAGCAATTGAAAAAAATGTTTATTATTTAATTATTACTTATTCAACTTACTAATACATGTTCATTTATTGAACACATTAATAAATGTTAATTTCCAACCTATTTTAGGTTCATTTAAAGCAAGAAATACAGTAACTTTTGTTACATTAATGCAACTTACAACCTTTTTGCTGCTTTTGCTTAAACAAATACATATCCACACCCTCAAACAATCATTTTCAGTCAGTATAAATGGCTGTATTAGTAAAAAGCTCCTTGAAGTCTGGCTTTAATACAGGAATCAGCACTAGAGCTGTTGCTTCAGACTCTTAAATGTTTGTATGGATCTGTATATTGTGAAAGCATCTCACACTTGCCCTCAAATACTGCGCAGCCATGCAAAAAGTCAGACAAAAAAGTCACACATCTGTGACTATTAATTTAAAAGCAACACAAAAACATCACCACAAGCTAACCATGTGAGCAGAGATGTGTTGTTATGCCTAGGCAAAGTCGTAAAGATTCAGGTTTCACATAAGGCCATTTGCCCTAAACATGGCGGACCAAAATGTCTAACATTGCTAACGAGTTAACAAAAACATGCTAAACTCAAGCATACATTCTCCAGATAATTTAAATTAATTAGTTATTAGCTACTGTTACAACTAAGAACTAAGACTTTCGTAATGCCAATATACAGATGAGCTGCATCAGGCTACAACTGACAACAACAGTGTCAACAATAGCAGTATGTTCGCTATATTATAAAGAAATTTGTGATTTGGAAATAAATAAGTAAAGAAAACAATGAAGACATGAATACAAAACAAGCAACAGGTATGAACAGGTATCCTGTATCTGTAGATAAACTTTCATAGTCAGGTACTTGTTGAAGGTTGAAGGAGGACTTACCCTCTGTGGGCTCATAGTTGGATCTGTATTTGAGTTTTGAAGAGCAGCATAACTCAGGAGAAGCCGGTGTAATGTGGCCCCCGCTGCAACAGAGCCGGACTGACTGTCCACATCTCGCCACAACACACCTCCCTCTGACGCACAACCACCCACCCACAGATCCACAGCAACACACGCCACTCGATGTCCACAAGGGCCCCTTGTCCTCAAGATACACTTTCTGTCTCCTCTCCTCACTTTCTGTCTTTGGGAGTCAAAACATCTCTTGGCTTTCCTTCCCTCAGGCTGCTTTGTGTTGCGTCTCTCTGTCCACTGTACACAAAAAACGAGGGTATGTCAGTTTTGAGGTGGAAACACAATCTGGCGCATTGCGTAACTGGAGTGTTGCATTCCTGCGCTGTGAAAACTAAAGCTTTAATCGTGACTGAATAAACGTGCACATGCGAAATGTAACACTTTTGTAAATAATCCTGAGCGAATTCACAGAAATACTGTTCCTAGTTACTAACTGGCTGTGTTATTGAAGCAGTTTGCATATTACATTATGCTACGAGTCAAAAAAAGCAACAGTTCTGAGTGGATTTTAATGTATTTCTGTCTTCGCTAACTGTCAAAAGATTGAGTTAGCGTGTCGCTATGTGATTGTTATGGTGTTTGTTTACTTGCCTGGATCAAAAGAGCCACAATGCTAGGGTGTTGCTACGCTGTTGTTGTTGTAAACGGTTGTTAGCGTGTTAGCATGCTTGCTAACTGGCAAAGTCAAAAGAGCTATGTGCTAGCTAACATGTTCTTAGTGGATGTTAGCATGTTGCTATGTGGTTTACTAAGGTGTTTGTTCACTAGCCTGGATCAAAAGAGCCACAGTCCCTGGTGAAAAAAACAGCATATGCTGGTAGGTATGTTTTGATGCTGGGATGCTGGTTTAAGATGGTCCTTTGCTGGTTTATGCTGGTCCTTGACCATAAACCAGCTAAGGACCAGCATAAACCAGCAAAGGACCAGCTTAAACCAGCATCAAAACCTGCCTAACCAGCATTCCAGCATTAAAACATACCTACCAGCATATGCTGGTTTTTTCAACAGGGGTGGTAGGGTGTTGTTACGCTGTTGTTGTTCTAAATGGTTGTTAGCATGCTAGCATTTATGGTAACTTGCAGAGTCAAAAGAGACATGTGCTTGCTAACATGTTCTGTGTGGATGTTAGCATGTTTCTACATTGTTTGTTAGCTAGCCAGGGTCGAAAGAGCCACAATGTTAGGGTGTTGTTACGCTGTTGTTACCATGTTAGCATGTTTGTTGTTAGCTAACATATTTTGGGTGGATGTTAGCATGTTGCAATGTGGTTTGCTACGGTGTTTGTTTACTAGTCTGGATCAAAAGAGCCACAATGCTAGGGTGTTGTAAATTGATGTTAACGTGTTAGCATGTTTGCTAACAGGCAGAGTCAAAAGAGCTATGTGTTAGCTAACATGTTCTGGGTGGATGTTAGCATGTTGCTATGTGGTTTGCTATGTTTGTTTACTAACCTGGGTCAAAAGAACCACAGTTGTAGGGTGTTGCTACGCTGTTGTTGTTCTAAACGGTTATTAACTTGTTAGCATGTTTGCTAACTGGCAGAGTCAAAAGAGCTATGTGCTAGTTGGTTGGATGTTAGCATGTTTGTTTACTAACCTGGGTCAAAAGAGCCACAATGGTAGGGTGTTGGTTCAACTGGCGAGCCTTCAAAGATCCGGATTATAGAGATCCACAGATTATAGAGCCACTACAGAGCCAGGTCTTGTGTCACTGAATATGTTGCATCTTTCCCAGCAAAACTAATGCAGCAGCACCAAACACAAACACACAAGGCTTGTTGAGATGATTCAGCGCTGCACAGACAGACCAGTGCACAACACTGAATCACCGCGAGAGCAATTTGAGAGCAAATGATTCTTTAAGCCGGGGTTGCCCAAACTCGATCCTGGAGGGCCGGTGTCCTGCAGAGTTTAGGTTCAACTTGCCTCAACTCACTTGCTGGGACGTTTCTTAGTATGCCTACTAAGAGCTTAATTAGCTGGTTCAGGTGTGTTTAATTGGGGTTGTAGCTTAATTCTGCAGGACACCGGCCCTCCAGGACCGAGTTTGGGGACGCTGCTTTAAGCTTTTGATTTGCTCTCACAGTACTTCGACACCAAATGCTGACTGGTCCACGCAGCACTGACACATCCCGAACAAGCCTAATACCAACAACGGCTTTGCGAACTTACATTGGCATCCAAACATGCCAAATCCAACACGTTCGTGTTTAGCTGCTATGTCAAAAGTTTCTGTTCATTTTTTGGTTACAGTAATCCCACCCCCAGCTCCTGACGCAAGCGTTTTTTACTTCTAGACCAGCAATGTTTTGGTGCTACTTACAAACCACTTTTCCTTGTTCAGAGCTGGTGCTATGGGTGTCGAAAGACAGAGAATTGAAACTAGGCTTTGGCTTCAAATCAGCACTCAAACTGCCTTGGTGGAAAAGGGGTAACAGTGTTGCTAGGTGAATACTTAAAGGGATAGTGCACCCAAAAATGAAAATTCTGTCATTAATTACTCACCCTCACATTGTTCTAAACCTGTAAGACCTTTGTTCGTCTTCGGAACACAAATTAAGATATTTCTGATGAAATCCGAGAGCTTTCTGACCCTGCATAGACAGTAACACAACTGATATGTTCAAGGCCCAGAAAGGTAGTAAGGACATTGTTAAAATAGTCCATGTGGCATCAGTGGTTCAACCATGATGCTAGTACACTGCCTACGGGCCTAAGTGCTAAAATGCTAGGGTGCTGCTAGGCATTCAACGCCTTTTTAGCATGTTGCTATGTGAATACTAAGGTGTTCTAGGTGATTGCTGCTTGCCTCCTTAAGATAAAACTACAAATCCCCAAAGATGAACAACAGAAATAGTATCCTAGCATTAGCAAACACCACCAAAAATGAATTCAAATGACTGGTCAGTCAATGCCCTGGTTAAAAAAACAGCATATGCTGGTTTTTTCACCAGGGTGCTGTTAGCATATCACATTGCACACTTAACAGTATAAACAGCGTTTTCTCTAAAAACGATGAAGGGGCGTAACTTCACTACATTCACATGATCAAAGCAACTGAACGTTCATGAAATATTCAGACGTCTTCATGGCATGTTGACAGCCATATATCGGACACTGCCGCCCGCTTCCAGTCTGGCTCTGAAACACGCGTCAGGGAGTTTAGTGCATGTTTGTGGAGCACAACTCAAGAGTCTATTGTCTACGCTTGGCCTCCCTCACTGGGGCCCTTTAGCGAGACCCCAGATGATCGGATCAGGTTACTAAAGTAGGCATTCAACATTTAGCAAGCAGGTTCAAGCAGAAACAGAGAACAAGCAAATAGACTTATTTAGAACTTCTTGTATTTGAAAAATCAGCTCGTCTGAAGTGCGATTGTGCCTATCAAGGGGTCCCGCCGTTCGATTTCGATTGCACCTGGCTTCATCTCCCATTAGGAATTCTTCTCTGTGCCTTCCTCATGTTTCTGTTCATGAATAAAACACAGCCGGGCTCAATGTCTGAGCTCAGTTTACACACGCAGCGCTGGCGTCTTTAAAAGGGGGTCCCTGCTTACCCGCTATATCATCGAGCCAATGCCTGGAGCGCGTCCAGACTCCTATACGCACGCGCACGGACGAACACTTTCCATTGCAGACATCACCTCAATGAAACTCTCACCTTGTGTTTAACGACGTATCAGATCGTTCATTACACAATAGTGATTAGCAACTAAACTCAGTTGACCGTTCGCTTGATATGATGCTTGGGATTGGGACTAGAACAACTATACTGGTTCTCGGACGAGATTTCTGGGCTTTAATGAAAATGGGATATATTCAAGTTTTCACCATGTGGATATGTGGATAAAACTGAACGGCTAACAGTATTTTTATGATACAAATTATAAAATAGTAGCCACCAATTCACCACAGCTTTCACTGCATTCAAAAATACATAATTTCTGATTTGAAAACATTAGGGTTCAAGTGCTGAAACCCTATTGTAATTGTTAGAATGCCCAAGAATCAGCAATCTCCATGTGAAACTGATCATGCAGACCAAACCGTAACTCGTAGAGACTTGAAATTTGGTGGGATGGTGGTACTTACACCGTCTACAATGTCACCAAGGCTCACCCCAATCGACCCGACGGGGGCGCTACAGCAATCAAAAGTACAAAATCACTCAAAACTCCTAAACCATTCGTCGCAGGCTCAAGTGTCTTATGTCGTTGGAGCCGGCCTTGGCTAATGCAGGACAAACCGCAAGCCTCAGATTTTTCCGTCACTTGGGTGCGATTTTTGGGTGTTTTGCATTTTTTGAGAACGTTCTTTTGCAAACTAGTCATACGTTTTTTTTAGCCTGACTGGAACCAAACCAGTGCAGGAAGAATCTCTGGACAGTGAATATCAATAATTATATATAAAAAAATTATATACACATAGGTTTTTTTTTTCTTACCATCTTTTGGGGTATCTTGCTTTTAGACTAGTCCACTAGTTGGATACTAAACTTTCGTTTAAACGACTAGCAAATTAGTCGTTCCACACATCCCTAGTACGCATGGTCTTGGTCTAAAGTGCCACAAGTGGCTATAAGGACATTAGTGTACCTAAAAAAAAAAAGGCCGTCATAGACCGATGAACTTTGAGCACCTGTTAGACAAGGTTAATAGAGCTTGATCAGAATGAAGCTTGGTGGGCCTGTTTGACTCACAGCCCTAAAGGTCTGTGAGAAATTTGAAAGAAATCGGCCACTGGGGGGGCGATATCGCATTTTTCAAGAGCGTAAACTATTGTATACTGCACAGTTTTTCACACATACGCACGATATTCCTTTCATATAATATACCTCCTAATTCCGAACAACTCTGCCTCTAGATCTACTGCTGTCAATCAAACCATTTGTTGAATGATTGAGAAAATGTAAAAAACCTATTTTGCGTACTAATCCTAGGTTTTTTGCTCAATCTGGAAAAAATGACTACAGTACAATTCTCTGGACTTTCTAGGTCTATAATAATTCCAAAAAATGTTGAACAAACATGCATTAGAAAAGGGGCCTGTCCCATTATACCCAGAAGCCTATAAAGCCTAAACAAAAACTCAAAACTTCACAAAACCTCATGTGACATGTGACAGGTGATTCTAAACAAGCATGCAAAGGTTTAGGGAGATTGGACCACAACTGGCTCTATAACAGTTATAAATATCAAAAACAAACAAACAAAAAAAACACATTTCTATGATAAAAGACCTGGATTTACCAAAAATACTTTTTTTTTTTTCTTAATTATTGATTTAGATCAAAATGCATGCCTCAGATTGGATTGGTGAAATTTTGGGGTATTTTTCATTTTTTGCAAAACCTGCTTTACCAGTCCTAGGTTTTTCGCCCGATTGGAACCAAACCAGTGCAGAAAGATTCTCTGGAAAGCGAATATCAATAATTATCAAAAAGTTTAACTTTCCACTCACCGCGGCAAAGGGATGGCAAAACGTTCAAAGGGGGCAGGGCCACTTTTAGTAAAATGCCTAAAACTCCTGAACGGAATGAGATATCTTCGCCAAACTCAGCTCAAGCTGAGGTCACAGGACAAAAAATCTCAGAGATTGGCCACTTGTTGGCGCTATAACAGGGAAAAAAAACATAAAAATTATCAATATGAAAATCGCTGTAAGTCCAAAGTGCCACAAGTGTCTATGGTATGGGGACATTTGCATATCTCAAAAAATATATATATGTCCGCCATTGGTCAATGAAGTTTGAGTACCTATTAGACAAGGCTAATGGAAGCCGATCGGAACGAACCTCGGTGGGCCTGTTTGACTTACAGCCCCAAGGTCTGTGAGAAATTTGAAAGAAATTACCCGGTATCGCATTTTTTTGAGGGCGTAAATGATTGTACATTGCGTTGTTTTCCGCACATATACACAACATCCATATCTTATGACATACCTCATTCCAAACTACTTTACCTCTAGAGTCACTGCTGTCAATCACATTGTTTGTTAAATGATTGAGAACACGTAAAAAAAACTACTGTTGTGAAGTAATCCTAGGTTTTTCGCTTAATCTGGAAAAAAACACTGCAGTACAACTCTCTGGACTCTCTAGGTCTATAATTATCCAAAAAATGATTAAATTTACCCTTTGACAAGCTATAACAGGGACGTTTAGAAAAGGAGCCTGTCCCAATATACCAAAAAGCCTATAAAGCCTAAACAAAAACTCAAACCTTCATGAAACCTGGTGAGCACATGCGACAAGTGATTCTAAACAAGCATGCAAAGTTTTAGGGAGATCGGTCATAAATGTAAATATTTTTATGATAAACTACCTAGATTTGCCAAAAATGCATTTTTAAAATGGCTTGATCTGTAATATGTAATGTCTTTTTTCATGGCTTGATCTATAATATGTAATGTCTTTTTTCATATGTTCTTAAATGCCTGAAAGCACTTGAACCCCAGTGATTGATGCTTATGCTGATCCAAAGCTGGGTTTTGCAGTACTACTAATAGTCAGCAGGTGGCAGCCAATGAAATGACAAGTATTAAGATGTAATGAACACACTTCAGTGCATGCTGTTTGTTTACAAAAAGGGAAGAAACAATGTTTAATAACTCTGTTATACACTCTGTTTAATAACTGTTGTATTTCATTGTTGCCCCATACTTTTAATTCAGCGAGTGCCACAAAGCTGTGTTAGATGTAAAAATGAATGTATTATATAAATATATTAATAACTTTAAAAATAATATTAAACGGTATTTTAAAAAACGTGTATTTTTTATACACTTAATTCGATTTTCTTTCACATTATTTCACAATGGCTATTAGGGCTGGGTGTTGACACAAATGTCACGATTCGATTTCGATTCAGTATTGATTATTTTGGATATATATAAGGTACAGTACATGGCACATTTTCTCAAGGAAAAAAAATCTCAACTAATGCTTCAAAATAAACATGAGAGTTTATATTATAATATTGGGGGTTAATTTGCTGATTTGTAAACAAATGGTAACTTCAATAGTAACACAGTTACATAATTATGTTTCTACTCCAATTCGTTTTTTGAATACACTTTTAAATGGTGACCATCTTAAAAACTTAACAGATTCATTCATTTAATTATATTAAATAATGAAGAACAGTAAAATTATAATTAATATGGTTATATGGTGCATATATTAAGCGAAATGCTTCTTTTTAAAGTTCATTTTATAGCTGTCTAACGAGTTTGGTCACCGAATATGTTGTTTTTCTGAGGTAAATGTGACGTTACGTGACGTTTTGTTTACAAACAGTTGTTTGTTGTGTACAAGCAATGTTTAAACGACTACGTGAGACAGGAAGCCGATTTCGGTAAGTTGTACTCTTTCTTTTAACATACCTTTGGTTTATTGACATTATTTTCGCGCCGAAACTGGTTTTAAAGCGGAGATGATAAATTCACGACACGTCCGCTTCTCTTGAACTGAGGCGCCACAGCGAAGTTACTCCACATTAAACAGCACCAAAACGGCATTTAATGTTTGAATACTGTAATAAAAAGACAGAATCTGAAATCTAAGACTTTGTTTCATATCTGAAGTAACAAAGCACGAAGCTTATTGCGATTTATTAGATGGGAGGCGCTCTACAATAGGCTGATTTCACGCGGCCGCCATATTGAATTCGAAAGCGAGGCTCCGGTGGGAAGAAAGCCGGAAGTAGCGCCTTGAATCACCGGAGAGCTGCGAAGGTGATGGCTTATTGTTGTGTACCAGGTTGTACATCTTATCAGCGTAAAGACAGCGATAAAATATGTACATATACATACATATACATATATATACACATATATACATATACATATATACATTTTTAGCTAATAAAAATACTAGTGTTCTAATAATTTCGGCCACCACTGCATATACACACATGCATGTGTGTGTGTGATATTAATGCAAAAAAATAACGTGCCAGAAACATATTTTCCTTTCAATTGATTTTCCTACAACCAGACTCATTATGAAAAAGGTGATTTATTTAGAAAGACAGAAAGGGGAAAACGAACAGAAACGAACTTTGGCACTTTAACTCTAGCGCCTGAACTCCTGAACTTCAACTCATGTAACAATTACCTGCACCATGTAAGGGTTATCGTTTTTTCGCATTGAGCGAAACGCCCTTGCCCTCACAACACAGCCTGAACCTGACTCACTTTTCCTGACTGCAAACATTGGAAAAAAAAAATTCGAAATACTTGCCAACATAAAATGTCCTTTGAAATTAAAACATGTCTTTCGAATGCTAAGGCTGATGTATCTTGCTAACATGTTTGGCTTCGCGTAAACTAAAGTTTACCTTACCTTCTATATCGTTGATGTAATCCTCTATCCAGTTGCTGTAGCCTTTTAAAAGCACAGCTCGGGGAATTCGACACCCCTCATCGGCCCATTTTTCAACATCTAGAATGGAAAATCGCGGCAACAGCTGGAGGTTTGTAGTCCATGGCATGTTGTTGTAGTTTACTTCCGGCTTTCTTCCCACCGGAGCCTCGCTTTCGAATTCAATATGGCGGGCGCGTGAAATCAGCGTATACTCCCGAAAACAGGCTAGGCTAATCGACTCATGGGATTTAAGAACCAATATAGTTTTGTAATTCTATTCTAAGACTTTTAACTGTAATTTAAAACTAGCCTGAAATATCCTAATTCCTCAAGACCAGAAAGGCAGCACAGCAGAGGGCAATTTCTCTTAACATTATGATAGCATGACACTGTTTATTTAACAGCATTCAAAAATCATACATTTTTGTGATGAAAATACAGACAAAACAGTCTTTCAGTTCCTCTCGATTCCATCAAAAAGAGTAGAGGAAAATGAAAACAACCCTAATAATGAATGAGACTGACTCTTTTCCTCAGTCCAGCAGAGTCCAAAGTCAATTTTTAGTATCTCGAAACAAACCGTGAATGCTGAGCACCGTTTCTGAGCTTCTTGGCAAAAAATATTAAGTGCCCTTGTATATGAAACAGTCTGATGTGTTTAAGAGGGGTTGGTGCTGGCCGTCCTGGAGGGTTTGGGATGAGTGTGTGTTACTGAGTTGGTAAGGGGATGCCACGGGGGTCTGTGACCTGCCCTTCCTGTAGGTTTTTGACCAGCTGTGCAAGCCAGCGTTTGGTGGTGGAGTCGTCCTTTAGCACTTGAGCAAAAGTGGTGTCCTTCAGCTGGTCAGGCAGGCACTGACGCAGAGCTTCTCTCGCCCTGAGACACACAAAATGTGATTTATATTTCAATATGATTCCTGATCTTCCTTATTTTGATTGATCAATCACACTGATTTAACTGAAATGATTAAGCAGCACAAGCAGGATTTGTAATATTTGCCAAACTGTGATATTTGTGCACCTCCTACAGGCCAACAATTAGCAAGAAGGAAACCATTAGGGAAAAAAAATACCTGGAGTTGTCAGAAAGTCGTAAATAACAGCGCACGACATGTTTCAGCAGGCGAGCCGAAGGCTCCTTAGACAACTGAAGAACCATCTTCCCCTGCAAGGCAAAAAAAATTAATAACAGTGATGTATATACAAGAGGAAAAGATGCAAAAAGGGTGAATCAGTTCAATCAATAAACAGTTACAACAAAATAAACAGTTAATTCAAAATATTTGTTTTTATTATATTCAAAACACTGTTTTTATTGATATTTGTATTCTCAAATTTAGTTTTTTTGTATAATCAAATGCAAAATATTATACTGTATTTATTACTTAATTCATTAGTTTAATATTTCTGCAAAATAACACAATCATGACATAAATATTATTACTACTTTCCCTTATTTTGTCTATTATTGAAATTTAATAAGACTATTTAACATTTTTTTTCAAATTATTATACCTGTATTTAATTTATAAAAAAAATAAATAACTCAATCACTTCATTTATATTTCTTTTACAATTAAATTATTAATTATTATTATTATTGTATTAAATGCAAAATTTTAAACTGTATTATGGTTACCATAATTCTTCAGTTTTTAATTAGTTTTTGTTCTTCAAAGTGACACAATTTCATGTAAATATTACCATTACTATTACTTTTTACTCTTCATTTCTTGTAATATTTAAGTTTAATATCCAAATATTTTAAAAATGTTCAATTTTCCCATCAAATGTCATTGATTTTAATAATAAAATGTAATTATAATTATATTTATATATAATTATTACTTAATATATTGTTTTATATATGTATACATATACACATACATATATATACAATAATTACATTTAAACAATACAATTCTTACTTTTTGCCCTTCAGTTTTATAACATTTAAATTTAATATCTGAATATTTTAAAAATTCTTTTCAATTTTACCATTAAATGTCATTAATTTTAACCCAAAAAAAATGAAGTTACAAATGATTTATTTAGTATTTCTTTAAACATTTGTACCATCAGTTTCTTAAACGGTATACTGTATTTATTACATGTTAATTCATCAGTTTTATTTAATCATTTTTTTGTGCATAGTATATTATCATTATTACTTGTTACCCTTCGTTTTGTAATATTTCAACAAATATTTGAAAAAGTATTTTCAATTTTGCAATTAAATGTTGACTTTTTCCATCCAAAAATGCAGTTACAAACTAGAGATTATTTTGCATTTGTTTAATAATTTGTACCATCAGTTTTTAAAACTGTATACTGTATTTATTACTTGTGAATTCATTGGTTTTAATTAATTTTTCTGCACACATATATAAACACATATAAATCACATTACACGTGAATATTACCATTATTATTATTTTTTACGCTTCATTTTTGGTACATTTACATTTAACATTTATTAAATTTTTTTTTTTGTTTTTTTTTTTTTTGTGTCAAGCGTAATAAGGATTATTAATAAAATGAATAATAATAAATCACCAGTATCATGGCAACATGTGAAAAGCGTTCATAGGTCTGGCAGATGTACGCAAGCCCCGTGTCATCCAAGAGGATCTTCTGCAGTATAAATGTGGCCACCTGAAAGAAAAACTTTATTGGTTTTAATGGGGGAAAAAGTACTCCTGAAAACTACATCCATCTTTCTGAATCTTGGCATGCACTCATGATTATAAAAATAATACATGTCTGAGGGTATTGTGAGATTTCAGAAAGCGAACCGTTTTGGAGAGCTCGCTGCCGGATTCCATGATGCGCAGACAGAGAGGAATAATTTCTGTAGTCAACAGGAAATTGATCACCTCCTGTTCGTCTGTTTTCACTAGTGCGCCTATCAGACAAACACGTTGTAATACATAGTTTCTTACTAAGACAATTTTTTATTTTTATTTTTATTTTTTTGTATTAGCTGGTTGGTTTTCTTACCGATAACACCCAGACTTGTGAGCCGCAGGTATTCGAAGGGTCGAGTTTTACTGACCGTGTGCAGGAAGGGATACAGAAACAGGGGGATGTGAGCTGCCAAGAAAGCAGAGCTGAGGATGAAATACAAAAAGGGAAAAACAGTCAGTGTGGCACAGGATTTATAGTGCGTCATTTCCTTTGCGTACAGGAAGTGAGTTACCGTGTCTCAACGTGGGAAGCCACACACTGCAACAGTGCTAAAGCGTTACACACTCGATTAGACTGATGTGCGGTCAGTGTCGGTGGGTTTATGGATGGGTAGATGTTCACAATCTCCTGTGAGGAAAAAAAACTATGACCAAATGACACCATAATCTAGTTATTAACAAATAAATAAATAAATAAAATACCAAGGATACCTTCATTATGAAATCTGGGGTTTGGAAGTTATTATTATTATTATTATTATTATTGTTAATAGTATTATTTATTTCATGTATTTTTACCCCTCATACATATTCAGTATTTTCTTAATTTTATTTACTGTCAGTGTTTTACTTGAGAATTTAAATAATATGCTTAATTTTTAATAATAATAATAATAATAATTCTAAAAATTGGCACATTTATTTATTAGAACTACAATTATATTTACACATTATTTTGACTCTTATTAATATTTAAAACAATATCTGAATATTTTAAGAATTGTTTTATTGTGAAATGTCATTCATTTCCAAAAAAAGTTATGAACTGAAACAAATCAAATCAAATAATAATATCAATAAAAAGGCAGCTACAAATCACTTTATGTATATTTTTAGAAATGGCTATTTTTAAATAATATTTGTATTTTTGTATAATTAAGTGCAAAATGTTATAGTCTGTTTTCATTATTGTTCATTCATTAGTTTTATTTTACTTATTATTTTACTTTCTGTATATATACACAATTTCTTCCAAATAACTTTTTACTGCAAAATGTCATTCATTTTTCATTCAGAAATATTTGGTTGAATTTATAAATAATTTTAAAAATCCATTAAATCGATAAAAATGCAGTTACAAATTACTTTTTTCCCTGTATATATATATATATATATATATATGTGTGTGTGTGTGTGTGTTTGTGTGTGTGTGTGTGTGTATTTGTAATAATAAAATGTATTTTTCCACAATACATTTTTACTGCTAACTGTCATTTATTTTCATTCAAAAAAATATTTGGTTGAATTTAGAAATTGCAGTGGTTACAGTCTACAGGACAGAGATTAAAGAGAAAACTCGGAAATTGTCATATTTTACATTTTACAACCAATATTTATTATATTTATTTAATCAAGCTTAATTCCAATTCACATTGTTTATTTAATTATTATTTTAAAAGAATGCATGTGTTTTGTGCGATTTAAAAAAAAAAAAATTATTAATTTATTCAATAATAATGATAATAAAATTTAAAATAGAAATACTGTAATATTATTACATAAAAATTATACATAGATAGATATATTATATAATATAAATTATATAATTTATATAAAATATAAATTATATTATTAAAATAAAAAAGATATTAATTATATCTATTAAAATTCTATTATTATTGAAATTAAAAAATAGAATCACTGTAATATTGCATAAAAATTGAGATAGACAGATATATAGATAGTAAAGAATAAATAATATTATATTATATTACTATTAAAATATTATTATAGAATGTATATAAAATATTGTATAATATTTTTTATTATTATTGAAATATAATTATTAAAAATAGAATTACTAAAAATTTTAATATTAAAATTTAAATAGATATAGATAGTAATGAAAGATTATATTATTATTAAAATAAAAATACTATTATTATTATATTAGTATCACAATTAAAAATAATATTATTATTGTAATATTATTAAATTGACTGTTGTTGTTATTATTGTTATACCTGTTGATATTAATTATAATGATTAAAATTATATAATAATAATAATTGTTATTATTATTATTGAAATAAAAAAATCAAATTACTATAATTTTACATAAAATTTAGGTAGAGAAAAATCCATTAAATCAAAAATGCTGTTACAAATGACTTTTTTCCATTTTTGAATTTATACTATATTTTTCCCCTTTTTTGTTTATATACTGTATTTTCCTAACTTGTCAATCAATCTGTTTTAATTTATGTACTTTTCTGCAAAATAACACATTAGATGATCAGATGTAAATATTATCACTATTAAAATGTAATTTTATAATTAACATTTCACAGATTTTAAGCTACAGAACTATACAACTAATTTTATTTAAACAATATTTTAATAACTGTTTAAATAAAACAACATGTAGATCTAACTGAAGTCTAGAATTTAATTTTTCAACCGCTGTATTAGTAAAATATACATGTACATACATAATATTGCTTCCTAATCATGTCTCCGTTTATTGCCTGTTATACTGATCATGAAGTGACAATCACGCACCTGTAGGAGAGCTGCTATAGTACCGCAGGAGTGCCAGAGCATCGGGGCCAGATCTGCCACAGACTCCCTTTTCTTGCTGAGCTCCAGCAGGGCATTCTCACGCGTTTCGGGACTGGAGAGCTCGTTGATCCATTGATAGATCTTCTCACGGTCCACCTGCGTCAGACCCGCCGTGGTTACAGTCTACAGGACAGAGATTACAAAGAGAAAACTCATCAATTGTCACTTTTTACAACCAATATCTATTATACAATCAAGCTTAATTCCAATTCACATTGTTTTTCATTATTTTTTAAAAAATGCATGCGTTTTGTGCATTTTTTTTTTTTTATATTTTCTTAATGTATTATCATTTGTTCTTCCATCTAATCACTCTTACACAAACTTGAAGATCTGAGTTCTTTAAATGTTTAGTTGTATGCCCCTTATTTCTGTTTATTTATGCACTTTCTTATAATATTGTATAAAGTGTTCTATAAACTACAGCAATGAATCACTAGTCTATCATTAGTCTACAATTATTAACCACACATTTATAACTAATGCCAACACGTTTACAAACAGCACACGTGAAGAAGTCGTTTCTTAAGACTCTTATTTCAAACATAAGGTACTCTAATAAACACATAAAGTCAAATTACGCAACATACATAATCATATCTTCGCATAAAGCGCATTTAAGTTTTAATATATCACCATAGTAACTGACTGCATTAGCTTTAGCCGTTAGCTCCATTGGGCCCCAGCACAGACAAGCGTAAACGCCCAAATGCTCGCAAAAACTCACCGTTCCTGTAGCCAACATCCTCCCTAATACTTTATCGTGATCTCCAGAGTACAAGTGAGCTGTAGTTGTTAAAACAAAGAGAAATAAATCGGGTTTACATTAGCAAACAAGCTAAGAAAAAACAACCGCCTTCCGCTGCTGCTTCTTCTTCTACGGTTCGCTTCCGGTAGGCTTTTCTTCTTCGGTGTAAGTTCATGGCGGGTAATGACGGATCTAGCGTTCACTGCTGCCCCCAGGCAGACTCGGTTTATTAATAAGATGTACTTCATAATAATAATAATAATAATAATAAAATACAAAATAGAAATACTGTAATATTATTACATAAAAGTTAGATAGATAGATAGATAGATAGATAGATAATATAATATAAATTATATAATTTATATAAAATATAAATTATATTATATTATTAAAATACAAAAGATATTAATTATAACGATTAAAATTCTAAATAATAATAATAATTTTCTATTATTAATTATATTAAAAAATAGAATTACTGTAATATTGCATAAAAATTTAGATAGACATATGGATAGTAAAGAATAAAGAATATTATATTATATTATTATTAAAATAAAATTATATAATTTATATAAAATGTAAATTGTATAATAATAATTTTTATTATTGAAAGATTTTTTTATTATTAAAAACAGAATTACTACAATTTTACATAAAATTTAGATAGATATAGATAGTAATGAATAAAGATTATATTATTATTAAAATAAAAATATTATTATTATTATTATTATTATATTAGTATCACAATTAAAAATAATATTATTATTGTAATATTATTAAATTGATGTTGTTATTATTGTTATATCTGTTGATATTAATTATAACGATTAAAATTATATAATATTGCTATTATTATTGAAATTAAAGTAGAATTTAAGTAGAATTACTATAATTTTACATAAAATGTAGGTAGATAGATAGATAGACATAGATAGATATTAAAGAATAAAGAACATTCTATATTATATTTTATAATATTAAAATAAAAATACTATCATTATTATATTATTACAATTAAATATATATTATTTTAATATTATTAAAATAAATGTTGTTATATCTGTTGATATTAATTATAATGAATACATTTATACAATAATAATAATAACAATAATAATCTAATGTTATTATTAAAAATAAAAAATAAAATTACTGTAATTTTACATAAAAAAAATAGATATAGAAAGATTTATAGAATAATATAATATAATATTACATTATATTATAGAATATTTTATTATTATATTATATTATGGTTATTTGAATATTATTATTGATTTTTTTATTAGAAAAATATTATTAAATTTATTATTGCATCTGTTGATATTAATTATAACAATTAAAATTATATAATTATAATAACACTAATAACTAATGTAATGTAACACTAATACCACAATTACTACTACTACTACCAATAATAACAATAATAATAATAATAATAATAATAATTGAAAAACATTTTTAAAATTCATGTTCTGACTAAAATTTTAACTAAAGACACTGAAAATCAGATTTTTGCAAAAACATCCACTTTATGTCACTTTTAATATAAAAAATATTAAATTAATATTAATAATATATATATATATTTTTTTTAGTATTTTGAAAAAGCATTGTAAACACAGGCCACTTGAGCAATGTTTCTGTGAACTTTACACTACTCATTCTTGCATAATGTCAGTGTTAACTTTGACATAATTTTGGTCCCATCCAAAAACATTTGGAAGGCGTACATTGTACATTGCTCTCCTCTTACAGCTCTTTGGCCCCTGTCTGGATCATTCATTAACCAAAAATCACACTGCATTTTAGACATGATGCAACTGTTTGGGTAGTTTTCAGTCATTTATTTATTTAGAGTCATTTATTAAACTGTGTGCCTTATTGAGTGTTATTTGTATTTGTTGCTACATATTGATATACAGATGCCAAATGTCATTATGTTCTTGCCCAAATTTTTAACCAAGCCGTAGTCAGAAGCAGAAGCTTTTTTGGGAGGGTTTCCCAAAGTCTGACCAATGTTTGATGAGAACCCCTCCTCAAAAGTGGTTATCTGTTTAGACCGGAGAATCATTGCCAAAAGATCTAAAACCAGTCCACAGGACAGGTTAATTATTCCAAAGATAGTTTGCCGACGCTTTATAGGTTCCACGTTTGGGAACCAGGGTAGTCAGTAGACAAGCGTGTGTGCAGAAAGTGTGTGTTTTCTCGCAGTCATGGCTAAGCTGGTGGAATGTGTACCCAATTTCTCAGAAGGGCGTAACAAGGAGGTAAGGTAAACATAGAGAACAGTTCCACTGAAAAAAGTAATTAGGATTTGTTGACATTTCTTCCATCGATGTGGCCTGAACACCGTACTGAAATTCTCTGATATTTCAGTTTATTAAACAAAGCTGCAACACTGCTAATGTAACCACTTATTTTCCATGCAAATGTAAGCTATTTCCTGTCAATGTGCAAGACTACTGATTTCGCTGTATGTCAACAACTAGAAGAATAACAAAGTCCAGTAAACCATAAAAATTGCTGTACAAACCAGTGTGCTTAAGCTTTCAAAATAAAACGATACCATAAAAATACCCGTTTTAAAACACAACCTAGTTTTAGTACAAGAAAAGTACCTGTAATCCAATGGCACCGGAAGCCTCGCACATTCAAAAACATGTAAAAAATGGCCGCGTTCGATTTAGTAAATCAAAAACATACAGCCTACAGTTTAGCACGATTATAGTATAAATAACACCTCGATTCGGTTCTTAATGTAAATTAAAAACACTCAGCGGAACAAGTTTAGTCCGATTTCTGAACGGTTCTTTTACTTTATCAAAAGGCGCAACCACTGTAGTTCGATTTCCGAACGAATCACAAATGAGCCGATCGTTTTTATTCATAGAACGACCGATGTAGTCCGATTCCTGAACGACTCTAAGGAGTTGATTCTTTTTACTGAGTCAAAAACAAACAGCGCGGCCAGCGTCGGTTCTTTTTGTGAATCAAAAACACTGAACAAGTATAGTCCAGTTCCTGAACTGATCACTAGAATGAGTCGGCCCCTGAACAAACGACTCAGTTTGTTCCTTTTAGTGAATCTAAAACAAACAACGCAACCAGTGTATCCTAATTAGCCTACTGTAATGCGTCGAATTAGTCTTTTTGTGAATCAAAACATGATTTCCGAACGAAAACGCCTGTTCTTTTTAGTCAGTTTCCCGAATGAATCACTATAACGATTCGGTTCTTAATTCAAAGCAGGACAGTTCGATTACTGAGGGAATGAGTCGAGTCGGTTCATTTTAGTGAATCAAACACGCTACAGTAACTCTGACCCTGCGTCCCAATGTGCATACTATCCACCCTATCTGCCCTAAATAGCATTGAAAATTACTGCTATCACATAGAATTTAGGACGGATAGTATGCACATTGAGATGCAGGCTGAGACTTTAATTACTAGATTAAACGTTTTCCTTTTTAAAATTATTTTATGAAAAAAAATATTAATTAAAAGGCCAAGTAAACTGTAAAAAATTGCAAAAGACTGTGAAAATGCATTAAAAGTCAGTCTAAACACCTTTTGCATTAATTGTTTTGAAATGAATTTTTATGAAAATTTGTGAATCAATTGCATTTCTTTTTATAAATATGAACTGCACACTTCAAAAAGTAAACTACTTATATTAATACACTAAGTAAAACTACAATTTACAAATGATAAATCCAATGATGTAAAATTGAGTGTTTTGCAATATTTTTGACCAATATATAATATCCAGGTCATTGACGCCATTGCTGATGCCGTCTCTGCCACGGAGGGCTGCAGTTTGCTGGATGTCGACCCAGGGTCTTCAACAAACAGGACGGTGTACACTTTTGTGGGCCCACCTGCGGCTGTCATCGAGGGGGCACTGAACGCCGCCCGTGTCGCGTTTAAACTCATAGACATGACCAAACACTCAGGTACAGCTGTGGAGGCAGTTGCAGGTGTAGACATATTATGAGTAACATGAGTTTAGTTTAGTAAAAATTATGTTTTTGAACAGGCGAACATCCTCGGATGGGTGCAATGGACGTGTGTCCTTTCATACCAGTGCAGAACGTCAGCATGGAGGAGTGTGTACAGTGTGCCAATGAATTTGGCCAGAGATTGTCAGACATGCTGAACGTGCCAGGTGTGTTTGTATGAGCAAAGGTTATGCTGTTTGTTACCTGAATCATTTGAGAATCGCTTCAGTTTTGAACTTCATTCTCCTTTCATTCTTGTCTTGGTCTTGTAGTCTATCTCTACGGAGAGGCGGCTAGAAAAGAGAGCAGAAGGTCACTTCCCTCCGTCCGTGCTGGGGAATACGAAGCATTACCAGAAAAGGTATGAAGAATTCATCTAAACCTGAACTCTGTTCACTTTTCGATCTTCTCAAGGCCTGTTCACACCAAGAACGATAACTATATTAGCGTCCACACTAGCATACAATAACTAAATTCGTACAACCTCACACAATTTTGTGCAATTTTTGTGCCGGTCAAGTTTAGGGGTGGGGTTAGATGTGGTCCTTCTTACACATTCCTATGAATTTGCCTCCTCGTAAAATATGTATGATTTTTCACAAATCATATCAATTCAAGTGAGGTTGAACGAATTTGGACAATTTAGCCACGTTTGTCAAAAATGTACGAATTGCTGTGAGATCTGGTTGGCCTTTTGTCATCTGTCGCTTTAAATGCTTGAGTTTGGATTCTGATTGGCTGTCAATTTTTTTTTTTTTTAATCATTGATCACCTGAAAAAAAATGTTCTAAAAAGTCATTCAAACTATATCGTTTCTCTGTGTTGTTCATATTTTTTTTTTCGCACTAATTATGCGATTTGTCCACAAGATGGCAACAATGGCCTGGCCAGTTAGTTTGCAATTTATTTTTACTGTTTATAACGTCTGTTTTTATAACAACTAGAGAGAAATAGCATAAGAGCTCAAGGATAAAACATTCTAGCAGTGTTGGAGAAAGTTACTTTTAAAAGTAATGCATTACAATATTGCGTTACTCCATGAAAAAGTAACCGAGTTACTTTTTATGGAAAGTCATTCATAATGTTACTTTTGCGTTACTTTTTGTCACTTGCGCTGGGCTTGCTTTTTGATTATACTTATATTTTTGGCAAGGTAAAAGACCTTGTTTTACTTATTTGAAAAAGTAACTCAGATATTTCGTTGTAATTTTAAAAGTAATGCGTTACTTGAAAATATAATCTGATTACACCGCTCGTGTTGTAATGCGTTACCCCCAACACTGCATTCTAGTGCGCATTACTTATTTGAAAAAGTCATTCAGATATTTTGTTGTAAATTTAAAAGTAATGTGTTACTTTACTAATTACTTTAAAAAGTAATCTGATTACGCCACTTGCATTACTTGTAATGCGTTACCCCCAACACTGCATTCTACTGCATGTTACTTCATTGAAAAGGAATTCAGATATTTCGTCGTAATTTAAAAGTAATGTGTTACTTTACTAGTTACTTCAAAAAGCAATCTGATTAAGTAACTCACGTTACTTGTAATGCGTTACCCCAACACTGCATTCTAGTGCACATTACTTACAATATTTGAAAAAGTAATTCAGATATTTCATTGTAAACTTAAAAGTAAAGGCGTTACTTTACTAGTTACTTCAAAAAGCAATCTGATTACATCACTTGCGTGACTTGTAATGCGTTACCTTACCACTTCATTCTAGTGTACATTACTTGTTTGAAAAGGTTATTCAGATATTTTGTTGTAAATTTAAAAGTGATGCTTTACTTTACTAGTTACTTGAAAAAGTAATCTGATTACGTCACTCGTGTTAATTGTAATGCGTTACCCCAACACTGCATTCTAGTGCATGTTACTTACTTGAAGTAATTCAGATATTTTGTTGTAAATTTAGTAGTGTTACTTTACTAGTTACTTGAAAAAGTAATCTGATTACATCACTCGCGTTGCTTGTAATGCGTTACCCCAACACTGCATTCTAGTGCACGTTATTTATTTGAAAAAGTAATTCAGATATTTTGTTGTAAATTTAGAATATGTTACTTTACTAGTTACTTGAAAAGTAATCTGATTACATTACTCACGTTACTTGTAAGGCATTACCCCCAACAATGCATTGTAGTATACATTACTTATTTGAAAAGTAATTCAGATATAAGTAATGTTACTTGACTAGTTACTTGAAAAAGTAATCTGATCACGTTACTCTCATTCCTGTAATGCGTTACCCCAACACTGCATTCTAGTGCACATCACTTATTTGAAAAGTAGTTCAGATATAAGTAATGTAACTTTACTAGTTACTTGAAAAAGTAACCCGATTACGTCACTTGCGTTACCTGTAATTTGTTACCCCAACACTGCATTCTAGTGCATGTTACTTACTTGAAGTAATTCAGATATTTTGTTGTAAATTTAGAAGCAATGTTACTTTACTAGTTACTTGAAAAAGTAATCTGATTACATCACTCGCGTTACTTGTCATGCGTTACCCCAACACTGCATTCTAGTGCACGTTAGTTATTTGAAAAAGTAATTCAGATATTTTGTTGTAAATTTAGAATGTTACTTTACTAGTTACTTGAAAAAGTAATCTGATTACATTACTCACGTTACTTGTAAGGCATTACCCCCAACAATGCATTGTAGTATACATTACTTATTTGAAAAGTAATTCAGATATAAGTAATGTTACTTGACTAGTTACTTGAAAAAGTAATCTGATCACGTTACTCTCATTCCTGTAATGCGTTACCCCAACACTGCATTCTAGTGCACATCACTTATTTGAAAAGTAGTTCAGATCAGATATAACCCGATTAGTAATTTAGTTACTTTACTAGTTACTTGAAAAAGTAATCTGATTACATCACTCGCGTTGCTTGTAATGCGTTACCCCAACACTGCATTCTAGTGCACGTTATTTATTTGAAAAAGTAATTCAGATATTTTGTTGTAAATTTAGAATATGTTACTTTACTAGTTACTTGAAAAAGTAATCTGATTACATTACTCACGTTACTTGTAAGGCATTACCCCCAACAATGCATTGTAGTATACATTACTTATTTGAAAAGTAATTCAGATATAAGTAATGTTACTTGACTAGTTACTTGAAAAAGTAATCTGATCACGTTACTCTCATTCCTGTAATGCGTTACCCCAACACTGCATTCTAGTGCACATCACTTATTTGAAAAGTAGTTCAGATATAAGTAATGTAACTTTACTAGTTACTTGAAAAAGTAACCCGATTACGTCACTTGCGTTACCTGTAATTTGTTACCCCAACACTGCATTCTAGTGCATGTTACTTACTTGAAGTAATTCAGATATTTTGTTGTAAATTTAGAAGCAATGTTACTTTACTAGTTACTTGAAAAAGTAATCTGATTACATCACTCGCGTTACTTGTCATGCGTTACCCCAACACTGCATTCTAGTGCACGTTAGTTATTTGAAAAAGTAATTCAGATATTTTGTTGTAAATTTAGAATGTTACTTTACTAGTTACTTGAAAAAGTAATCTGATTACATTACTCACGTTACTTGTAAGGCATTACCCCCAACAATGCATTGTAGTATACATTACTTATTTGAAAAGTAATTCAGATATAAGTAATGTTACTTGACTAGTTACTTGAAAAAGTAATCTGATCACGTTACTCTCATTCCTGTAATGCGTTACCCCAACACTGCATTCTAGTGCACATCACTTATTTGAAAAGTAGTTCAGATATAAGTAATGTAACTTTACTAGTTACTTGAAAAAGTAACCCGATTACGTCACTTGCGTTACCTGTAATTTGTTACCCCAACACTGCATTCTAGTGCATGTTACTTACTTGAAGTAATTCAGATATTTTGTTGTAAATTTAGAAGCAATGTTACTTTACTAGTTACTTGAAAAGTAATCTGATTACATCACTTTCAGCGTTACTTGTCATGTTACCCCAACACTGCATTCTAGTGCACGTTAGTTATTTGAAAAGTAATTCAGATATTTTGTTGTAAAATTTAGAATGTTACTTTACTAGTTACTTGAAAAAGTAATCTGATTACATTACTCACGTTACTTGTAAGGCATTACCCCCTAACAATGCATTGTAATTTACATTACTTATTTGAAAAGTAATTCAGATATAAGTAATGTTACTTGACTAGTTACTTGAAAAAAGTAATCTGATCCGTTACTCTCATTCCTGTATCGTTACCCCAACACTGCATTCTAGTGCACATCCTTATTTGAAAGTAGTTCAGATATAAGTAATGTAACTTTACTAGTTACTTGAAAAGTAACCGATTCGTCACTTACGTTACCTGTAATTTATTACCCCAACACTGCATTCTAGTGCATGTTACATTGAAGTAATTCAGATATTTTGTTTAGAATTTAGAAGCAATGTTACTTTACTGTTACTTGAAAAGTAATCTGATTACATCTTTACTTGTCATGCGTTACCCCAACACTGCATTCTGTGCCGTTATTATTTGAAAAGTAATTCAGATATTTGTTTTAAATTTAGAATGTTGCTGTTACTTGAAAAAGTAATCTGATTACATTACTCACGTTACTTGTAAGGCGTACCCCAACAATGCATTGTGTATACATTACTTATTTGAAGTAATTCAGATATAAGTAATGTTACTTGACTAGTTACTTGAAAAGTAATCTGATAACGTTACTCTCATTCCCTGTAATGCGTTACCCCAACACTGCATTCTAGTGCACATCACTTATTTGAAAAGTAGTTCAGATATAAGTAATGTAACTTTACTAGTTACTTGAAAAAAGTAACCAGATTACGTCACTTGCATTACTTGTAATTTGTTACCCCAACACTGCATTCTAGTGCATGGTACTTGAAGTAATTGAGATATTTTGTTGTAAATTTAGAATGTTACCTTACTAGTTACTTGAAAAAGTAATCTGATTACATTACTCACGTTACTTGTAATGTGTTACCCCAACACTAAATTCTAGTGCACGTTACTTATTTGAAAAAGTAATTCAGATATTTTGTTGTAAATTTAGAATATGTTACTTTACTAGTTACTTGAAAAAGTAATCTGATTACATCACTTGCGTTACTTGTAATGCATTACCCCAACACTGCATTCTAGTGCACGTTACTTACTTGAAAAAGTAATTCAGATATTTTGTTGTAAATTTAAAAGTAATGCATTATTTACTAGTTATTTAAAAAAAGTAATCTGATTACGTCACTCGCGTTACTTGTAATGTGGATTGTCCATCTTTTCTTACACTCTATGGTTCCAGCACTTTAGCTAGTGTGTTGCAATAATGAATGCACATGGAACAGACAAATAGATGTTTGTCTGAAAATAATAATAACCATAAAAACTCTTGACTTACAAGCTAAGGTAATCAAAAAACAGATTTGCTTTGCCAGTAATAGAGTGGTGGTTGCTGAATTGCCATAAAAAAAATCATATTAGAGGAAAATGATGAGTCATCACGTTGGCTTTTCTATGTAACTATTGGAATGAGGTGTAGTGGAATATTACATTTCCTAATCCCTAGTGATAGTGTTTATAAGTGATCGAGACATTGTCTGATTCTGAGTGAGACTCTTTGGCACTGGGTGGCTGTAATTGTTACCTGACTTGGTTAAACTGGTTCCCCTGTGTGGTCAGGGCTACTGTGACTGTCGTCAGAGGTCACCTGAGTGTCGGGAAACAACAGGTTTAACGTAAGTCAGGTGCATAGGGGAATTTCTACCACAACGTCAAAACTGAAAAATAGTTTGAGCACACTTTCTCATTTGGAGGTATGCATATGCTAAGCTTTTACACGCCATGTATGTGTAAACACCTTAAGTTAAAACTATATGAGTAAAGTTTGTAGACAAACTTCAAGATGGCTTGAGAAAGTCTATGCACAACGTCTGAAGTTTTAACAGCTTTAGGTTTGAAGGTTTTAAGTTTGAAATAATTTAAAGTTTTAGTTTAATAGTTTTCAAAACTAGAATGTTTCCATAGACAGAAAGACAAACAGACTTACAGATAGCTAGAAAGCTAAAAACAGTTAAAACTAGTTGATTTAGCAAAAAACAAAACAAAACAAAAATAAAAAAAACAGCTAAAACAGTTAAAACCAGCTGATTTTGCAACCCAAAAAGTTAACAACTAAAACCAGCTGATTTAGTAAAAAAAAAAAGAAACAGCAAAAAAACAGTTCAAACTATCTGATTTAACAAAAATAGTTAAAAAACCAGTTAGAACCAGTTGATTTAAAAACAAAAGAGCTACAACCATTTTGCCAAAGAGTTAAAACCAGCTGATTTTGCAAAAAAAAAAAAAACAGTTAAAAAACAGCTAAAACCAATTGATTTAGTAAACAAACCCTAAAAAGTTAAAACTAGCTGATTTAACAAAAAAGTTAAAAACAGATAAAACCAGCTGATTTAGTTAAAACCAGTTTAAAACCAGCTAAAACTAGTTGTTTTAGTAAAAAACAGCTAAATCCAGTTGATTTTGTTAAAACCAGTTAAAACCCAGCTAAAACCAGTTGATTTATTGAAAACAAAACAGCTAAAATAAGCTTATTTCACAAAAAAGTTAAAACCATCTGAATTTGCAAAAAAAAAAAGTTAACCAGCTAAAACTGTTGATTTAGTTAAAAAAAAAAAAACATCTATAACTAGGCAAAACTAGCTGATTAAGAAAAAAAAAAAAAAAATTAAAAACCAGTTATAAAAACAGCTAAACCAGTTGATTTGGTAAACAAAAGCTACAAAGTTAAAACTAGCTCAAAGGTTAACAACCAGCTGATTTAGTTAAAAAAAAACATTAAAAAAACATTTTAAAAAAAATCATAATTAGGTATGTAAATCTAGCCGATTAAGCAAAAAAAAACAAACAAACAAACAAAAAAAAAAGCTAAAAACAGTTGATTTAGTAAAAAACAAAACAAACAAACAAACAAAAAAACAGCTAAAACAGCTAAAACCAGCTCACTGAGCAAAAATAGCTGATTAAAATAACCAGCTGATTAAAAGTTAAATATATTTTTAACTAGGTAAAACCACTTGAATAAGCAAAAAAAGTAAAAAAACAAAACAAAAAACAAAAAAACAGTTTAAAAAAAACAGCTAAAACCAGTTGATTTAGTAAAAAAAAAAGCTAAAAAAAAAAGTTAAAAACAGCTAAAACCAGATCATTTAGTAAAAGAAACAGCTAAATTGTAGCCAAAAAAAAAACAATGGTTGTCTAGTATTTAAGACGAAAGTAACTGGCTTAAGCTTGCTTGGTCTTCTAGCAGATCTCCCAGCCTGACCAGCTAAGACAAGCCAAAAAGTGGCCAAAACCACTTTAAAACCAGCTTGGGAGACCAGCCAAAGCAGCCAAAGCAGCTGCCTTTTTTTTAATAAGTAGTGAGTTGTTAAGCTTTGCTATAGCAATATACAGCTTAAATACACCATAAGTCTCACTGTCCAAAACTTTTGATGAAAGTGAAAGTCTATGGGATTTTTAGTGGTTTCCATAGTCTGGTTTACGAAAACTGTAAATTGCATCAGTTCGAAAAGATATAGCACACCAAGTCAGACCAGTCTGAAGGTCTACCCTGAGTTTGGTGGTTGTAAAGTTCTAGGAGGAGAAACTGACTAAATATTGGCTCAGAAGAAGCAGCAGCAGCTTAAATAGTAGATCAGTAAGTTGGCTTTCTCAAGCCAACTTAATAAATGTACTTTTTTGACTTTTTGTTCTCTTTCCCCCAGTTGAAAAAAAGCGAATGGGCACCTGAATATGGCCCCGCCACCTTTGTGCCTTCGTGGGGCGCCACGGTCACCGGAGCCCGAAAGTTTCTCATTGCCTACAATGTGAATCTTCTGAGCACAAAGGAACAGGCTCACAGAATCGCACTGGATATTAGAGAACAGGGCCGTGGGAAAGATCAGGTAGGTCCGTGTGTGACGTCACTGTGCAGGTTTTCAGCAAATGCAATCTGACCTAATTATACGCATCACTTCCCTGAGGCTTTGATTAGGTTCTTGTTCCTGTTAATGAATCTTCACTGAATCTTCCTCCTGCAGCTTGGGCTGCTGAGAAAGGTTCAGGGAATGGGATGGTACCTGGAAGAGTCCAACCTGGCTCAGGTGTCCACCAACATCCTGGACTTTGAGGTGACGCCCATGCACACGGTGTATGAGGAGATCTGTAGAGATGCCAAGGTGAGTTCATATTCAGAGCTGAATCGGAATCATTTGATATTGAGTCAGAAGTGAATCGGATTTGTTCATTCTACCTGTCCAGGATTTGAATCTTCCAGTGGTGGGGTCTCAGATAGTCGGTCTGATTCCTCTGAAGGCAATGCTGGAGTGTGCCGATTTCTACATCCAAAAAGAAAAGCTCTTCGTTGTGGAAGAAGAGCACAAAATCCGATTGGTGGGTTCAAATTAACATGGTTAAACATTCAACACAGCAGCAAATTAAATATCTTATTTTATTCCTCTTTCATTCATTATTCTATCAGGTTATCAGCAAATTAGGACTTGACTCTTTGGGGCCATTTGTTCCAAAGGAGAGAATCATAGAGTAAGACTCAAGATATATTATTACATATAAAAACTGACTTTATTTTTCTGGCTGAAGCACTGTATCTGATTGGTTGATGCTGAGTTTAGGTATATGGTACGGGACAATCAGGACGATGGCCGGCTAGTGTCTCTGTCTCTACAGAAGTTTGTCCACAGCGTTGGGGCCAGAACAGCAGCTCCTGGTGGAGGGTCCGTTTCTGCTGCAATCGCTGCTATGGTAATCATATATATAATTTTATATGTATTTTAATAATTTTTGGATAATATTAATAATAATAATAATATGAACATATACATACACACACACACACACACACACACACACATATATATATATATTTATATATATATATATATATATATATATATATATACACTACCGTTCAAAAGTTTGGGTTCAGTAAGACTTGTAATAGTCTTTAAAGAAGTCTCTTATGTTCATCAAGGCTGCATTTATTTGATTAAAAATATAGAAAAAAAACAGTAATATTGCAAAATGTTTTTACAATATAAAATAATGTTTTTTATTTTAACATACTTTAAAATAGAATTTATTCCTGTGATGAAAAGCTGAATTTTTATCAGCTGTTACTCCAGTCTTAAGTGTCACATGATCCTTCAGAAATCATTCTAATATGCGGATTTATTATTAGAATGATCAATGTTGGATAATATCAACAGTTGTGCTGCCAAATATTTTTGGAACCTGTGATTTTTTTTTTTTTCAGGATTCTTTCATGAATAACAAGTTTAAAAAGTACAGTGTTTATTCAAAATATAAATATTTTATAACAATGTAAATTATTTATTATTAACTTTTAATAAACTTTTAATTATTAACTTAATACATCCTATTAAATTTAAAAAAAAAAAAAGAAACAATAAAAATGTACTGACCCCAAACTTTTGAATGGTAGTGTATATATGTAAAATAAAATCTATAAAAATTTATATATATATATATATATACACTGTAATATTTTTATGTATTTTAATAATTGTAAATATCTATTTTTTATTCTATATGTATTTTAAAAATATTTATAAAATAATAATAATAATAATAATAATTATAATAAATTGCATGTGTGTGTGTATACTGTAATATTTTTATATGTATTTTAATACTTTTAAATATCTATAAATTTTTCTTTTATTGTATATGTGTTTTAAAAATATTTATATATTTTTATTATTTTTAATCATTTATGTTGGATGTTGGATTATAATAATAATAATAGTATAATTGTAATAATTTTGAATATATATATATATATATATATATATTCGAAAAAATCTATACAATTGTGATAGATTTATAGTAATATATAATGTAATATTAATAATATGAAATTGTGTGTGTGTTTGTGTATATATGTCTCGTAACATTTTTATTTTATATGTATTTTAATACTTTTTAATTTATCTCTAACAGTATCTAATATAATAATTATATATAGGAATATTTATATATATTTATAAGATTATAGATACTTATAAAATATGTATGCACTATATATATATATATATATATATATATATATATATATATATAGTATTTTAATATAAAAAGTATTATATATATATATAATACTTTATATATATATAAAATAGTAAAAAAATGTCATAATAGTGTGTTGTGTATATAAAATTATTTTATTTTATTGTATTTATTTTAATAATTGTGAATATATTTTCAACAAAATATATTTGTAAATATATTTTGTACTATATTTATAGATTATTTATTTATTTGATATATATATATATATATATATATATATATATATATAAAAATTTGACAATTTTTGAATATATATTAAATATACACTTATTATATTAAATATACACATATATTTATTCATTAATTATCAATTATAATAGTTTTATTTTGTGTGTGTATATATATATATATATATATATATATATATATATATATATATAATATTATATATATATGAAAAAAATTTACGTTCATAAGATTATACAAACATAAAATTTATAAACATAAAATATGTATTTTTTTTTACATTTTTGAATATTATATACACCTACTCACCCACAGCCACATTTTTAATCATTAATGATCAATAATAATATTTTTATTTTATATGTATTTTAATAATTTTGAAGAAATATTTTATATATATATATATATATATATATATATTTTAATGTAGAATTTTATATATATATATATATATATATATATATATATATATATCAAAATTCTACATAAAATATATTTATAATGATATTTTTGTATTTTATGTATAGATTTTTAAAAAATAATATATAATATTTTATTGTAATATATATTACTTATTTTTATGCGTATCTGTCTCATTGTAAGGGTGCTGCTCTGGGTTGCATGGTCGGTCAGATGACGTACGGGAAGAGGCAGTTTGAGTCTCTGGATGCGGAAATTAGGAAACTCATCCCTCCATTTCATGAAGCCATGAATGACTTATTACTAAAAGTGGACGCTGATTCAACAGCCTTCAACAGCTACATGGTACATGACCCACATATAAACAATGTACAATGGCTTTAAAAGTATTTGGCCACTTAAAATGCATTAAGAAAATTGCCATTATATATATAGGCCACTTGTGTAATATACATTGTCATGCACCAAAAATGCGATAATTGTTTACTTGCGTGTTTCTCTTTACAGGCCGCTCTGAAATTGCCCAAAGGCACACCTGATGAAATCAAAAGGTATGGTTCATCGCATCTGTGATGTTTAAACAAACAAAAAGTTTGACGTCTGACATTTCCATCAGTTAAACTAAAGACAATACATGTCACAAGAAAATAAAGGAACATTCTGTATCATGCTAAACCAGTTTAAGCATTTGATTGATGTAAAGACATGTCATACATCACAAAAACAAACAGGAAAAAGAACAGCCTGACTAATATAACTACCATGTTACACAACCGTTAAACTAGCAAAAGTACATTTTTCTCTTTGTGGAGATGCAGTTATAGAATCCAAATTACAACTGCACTGGCAAAAACACACATAAACATGGCACAGTAACTATGACAACCTTTCAAACAGTGAAAACCCTAATGTGGATACAGTTATTTTGGGACAAGGCACTTACTGTATCTTTTGGATTTCTTCTTTTTCTTCCACTCTGGAAGTCTATGGCAGCCCATTAAACCACTTGAGGGAAAGTCCTGGAGGCACCCCTGCCTACACATTTTGCATTTGTCCTTTATCTGACACACCTGATTCAAATCATAAGCTCATTGGTAAAGACTGCAAGGCCTGATTTGCGTGTCTAATAAGGGAGACATACAAAATGTGCAGGGCAGGGGTGCCTCCAGGACAGGTTTGAAGACAACTGAGATAGAGGACAGTCTCATCATTCATCACAGCAAACTTGGAATCTCTAACTCAAACTCTCTAGCGCCACCAATAGGCCAAATTTGCACTTGTGTTTCTGCTAATAACTTTTGAACCATGAGGTCTAGAACCAAAATTCCTTTTACCTCAGATTCCTTGACTCGTACCAAAATTGTAATTTCTACAACAAATTTAAATTTTCGGACTCGTCCTCTTGCGAGAAAGTTATGAAATTTGGTACACGGATAGAGGATAGCCTCATCATTAATCACAGCAAATTTGGAGTCTCTAACTCAAAGCGCCACCAACAGGCCAAATTTGCCCTCATGTTTTTGCTAATATTTTTTGAACCGTAAGGTCCACAAGCAAAATTCTTTTTCTTCTGATTCCTCGGCTCATATTTGAATGCGTACAAAAAAAAAATTAATTTCTACGGTCAATATTTTTTGCAATACTGAATTTTCCGAAATATCTACTTTCATTTTCAGAGCATTCTGGCAGAAAGTTATCAAAATCTTTTTAATATACCAAACCGTTTTCATAAAGTGTGTTAACGAATTTGACAAAATTTGCACGAAAATGGACATGAGGCTATATTTTCACAACAGGATTTGGATTCAGACCAAACTTGGTATGTGTTATAACAAGGATGACCTGAGAGCACATAAATAGCTTTGGCACCACCTACTGGTCAAAAGATATAAAAATTTTACATTTTTGTTTATATTTTCTGAACACTCTGACCATAAATCATAAGAGGGATCTTGTTAGATTCGCAGTAGCATACCGACTCAAACGATACCAAATTTTGAGTGTGGACCATTTCAAATTTTGTAGTAAAATGCTGTATTTTTCAAACGCTTTAACATATTGTTATGAATCTTATGAACCTTATAGAATCTCTTGCAAGAAAGTTGTGAAATTTGGCACACGGATAGAGGACAGTCTCATCATTAACCACAGCAAATTTGGAGTTTCTAACTCAAACTCTCTAGCGCCACCAACAGGCCAAATTTGCATTCATGTTTTTGCTAATATCATTTGATCCGTAAGGTCCACAAGCAAAATTCTTCCTCTGATTCCTTGGCTCATAGTTGAATGCGTACGAAAATTTTAATTCCTACGGTCAAGATTTTTCGCAATACTGAATTTTCCGAAATATCTACTTTCATTTTCAGAGCATTCTGGCAGAAAGTTATCAAAATCTTTTTGATATACCAAACCGTTTTCATAAAGTGTGTTAACGAATTTGACAAACTTTGCACAAAAATGGACATGAGGCTATATTTTCGCAACAGGATTTGGATTCAGACCTGAAGGCGCATAAGTAGTTGTGGCTACTGGTCAATATATACAAATTTTACATTTTTGTTTATATTTTCTGAACAGTTTGACCAAAAATCATAAGATGGATCCTGTTAGATTCAGAGTAGCATATTGAATCAAACGATACCAAATTTTCCTATGTCAGGCATTTTGAGCATGGACCATTTTAAATTTTGTAGTAAAATGCTGTATTTGTCAAACAGTTTAATGAATTGTTATGAATCTTATAGAATCGCTTGCGAGAAAGGTATGAAATTTGGCACACAGATAGAGGACAGTCTCATCATTAACCACAGCAAATTTGGAGTCTCTATCTCAAACTCTCTAGCGCCACTAACAGGCCAAATTTGCACTTATATTTCTGCTAATAACTTCTGAACCGTGGGACTTAGAATCAAAATTCTTTTTTCCTCTGATTCCTTAAATCATAACAAAATTTAAATGTCTATGGGCCAAGATTTTTCGAAATTTAGAATTTTGCTAAAAATCTACTTTTTTGAACTCGTCTTAGATGGTTTGTCTGATTTTCACCAAAATTGGCTCAGATCATCATCGGTCAATGCTGGCAAAAAAGTTGTCAAAATCTTGATATACCAAATCGCTTTCGTAAAACGCATTAACGAATTTGACAAAATTTGCACAGAAAGGAACGTGAGGCTATATCTCAACAATGCTTTAGCGGATTCTGACCAAACTTGGAATGTATTACAACAAGGATGACCTGAGGGCACATAAATAGTTTTGGCACCACCTAAAAGATGTAAAAATTTAACATTTTTGTATATATATTCTGAACAGTTTGACCAGAAGTCATACCGAATCAAACGTACGAAATTTTCCTATGTCAGGCATTTTGAGCGTAGACCACATCAAATTTTGTAGTAAAATGCTGTATTTTTCAAACGCTTTAACGTATTGTAATGAATCTTATAGAATCGCTTGTGAGAAAGTTTTTAAATTTGGCACACGGAGAAAGGACAGTCTCATTATTAACCACAGCAAATTTAGAGTCTCTAACTCAAACTGTCTAGTGCCACCAACAGGCCAAATTTGCACTCATGTTGCTAATAACTTTTGAACCATAAGGTGTAAAAGTAAAATTAATTTTTCTTCTGACTCCTTGGCTCATAGTTGAATGCATACAAAAATTAATTTCTATCATCAAGATTCACAATTCTGAATTTTCCTAAATTACTACTTTTTTGGACTCATCATAGTTTTGGACAATTTGTCCAATTTTCACCAAAATTGGCTCAGATCATCTTCAGAGCATTCTGGCAAAAATTGATCAAAAGCTTTTTGATATACCAAACCATTTTCATGAAGCACGCTAACGAATTTGATGAAGGGCTATATCTGCACAACGCTTTAGTGGATTCTGACCAAACTTGGTATGTGTTATAACAAACATGACCTGAGGGCACATAAGGAGTTTCTGCACCACCTACTGGTCAAAAGATATAAAATATTGACATTTCTACTTATAACTTCTGACCAGTTTGGCCAAAAATCATAAGATTGGTCTAGCTAGATTTGGAACGGCATACTGAATCAAACAGTATCTAATTTTGGCGTAGACCATTTTGAGTTTTGTAGTAAAATTTTGTATCAACAAATCATGTCTTTAACATGGGTCTCCAACCCTGCTCCTGGAGAGCTACTGTACTGCAGAATTCAGCTCCAACCCTAATCAAACACGAATAAACCAGCTAATCAAGGTGTTCGGGGCTACTTAATTAAGTCTGGAGGAAGGTAGTTCTCCAGGAGCAGGGTTGGAGAAACCTGTTTTTTACTAAATAACTAAAGACGCTCCTTAGCTCTTCATTTTACCACTGTTGGCCCTTTAATTGCTGCTAGCAGCTATATTTTGAATCTGAGACTGATTAACTGAATGTTGTTCTTTGACTGTACAGGAGGGAGGAAGCCATGCAAGAGGGTTTGAAGGCGGCAGTGGGCGTCCCTCTGTCTCTGGCAGAGAGAATAAACACTCTGTGGCCAATTCTCAAAGAGATGGTGAAGTATGGAAACGTGGCATGTAAATCAGACATTCAGGTAAGACTATAACATTTTTAAATATGTGCTTGTGATGACACAAGATGAAAAAAAAAAATCCGTCCAAACAAAGCACTTTTCACTAAGACCAAAATGCTGATTTGGCATGACTTTGAAGTTTGTTCATAAGCTGATATCAGCATATTTTCAATGCATGATTCCCGTCATGTGCAGGTGGCAGCTAAAGCTTTGGAAACAGCCGTATTTGGAGCGTATTACAACGTTATTATAAACCTGAAGGATATCACGGATGCTTCGTTCAGGGCTGCCGTGAGTATCAGAAAGCATTTAATGACTACTATTGTGTTTATAGGTTAGGATTCCCAGAGAGCACTTTAATAACCTACACATTTTTCGGCATTCAGTAACCACACTTTAAGTGATACGAAACTTGTTTTGAGGAACTCAGAAATGTCAAAAAGCTAATTGGAATTGTTCCTGGTGATCATGGTAGTTTTTGTGGTTTGTTGATTTTCAGACTGAAGCAAAAGTGTCTGCGCTGTTAAAGAACGCCAGAGAGAATGCTAACGTAGCACTGCAGATGGTTGACCAGCGGAAATGAAGCAGACTGTAACTCACACCAGATCTATAAAGACAAACTGATACTATAAAATTCTCTGGTGCATTACCTATAGACTTCATTGTAGGAGCATCTCACTGTGTCGTTCCAAACCCATAAGACACGAATTAAGATATTTTTGATGAAATCCGAGAGCGTTTTGACTCTGGATGAACTACCAAGTTCAAAAAAAGTATTCTTGTAGCTTCATAAAATTACAGTTGAACCACTGATGTTACCTCGACTATTTTATCAATGTAGTTGCATTGCTGTCTATGCAGGGTCAGAAAGCGCTCAGATTTCATCAAAAATATCTTAATTTAAAAAAGACTTTAAAAAAGTCTTATGTGTTTGGAACAACATGAGGGTGAGTAATTAATGCAGAATTTTCATTTTTTTGGGTGAACTATCAATTTAAGGATGGCTTTTTGGCTAAAAAAATTTTGTAAACTTACATTGAAGGTGTGACAAGAATAACAGGATGCTTCTTTTGACAATAAGCAAACAGCCAGAAGATCATAGCAACAACTTTTCAGTGCACTGGCAACCACCCAAATATTTTAGGATAATAGCAGGGAGGTTTGCACAGACAAGCAGCTCTCATATTTCAATAGACAATGTAGAAATACCTTTCTTGCCACTTCCAACAAACTAATTTAAAGTGACTGACAATGTAATAAGTGAAGCACTTTTTAGGTATGCAAACGAGCCTGATATTTTTCATTAATTAAAACTGAGAGTTGTGGTTTGTGGTGTCATATTTTGAATAATCAGACTCATCCTGTGTCTAAATCCAAGGTAGATCTCATTGTTGTAATGATTGGTCATTATGTACACTAACATGCATCCAATAAACTGATCAAATAACCAACAGATTAATTAATTTGGTTTTATCGTTGCAAATATCTCATTAAAAACTGGTTTATTCTCCATTACACCTGATTTTACCTCACTGAGGAGTGTCAGTTTTTCTTCTGAAAGAACTTGATGATCCACCAGCAGGTGGTGCAGTGACTGACCCACCAAAAGCCACCCTTAATATCCCACTTCCTCTATTCTTGCCTAGCTGTCATCTGTTGTTATGTATGCATCGATTAATGCCACACTGCTGAAAAAGAGACATAGAGCAGAGACATTTGTATCTGCAGTTGCTACAGGACAGCTGTAGCAATAATGTCCTCAGTAATCATTTCTGCATAATCCTGAGTCAAAGCATTCATCAATATAAAAAGGCTGTGTTTCCTTATACACTCATTTTCAGGTGCATACTATCAGCTGCGCACTACAGGCCTGGGTAAAAAAATCGATTTTAATCGATTCTCATTTTCGATTAGTCTAGCCTGTTTTTAGTTGATGTACAGAACATTCATGAATCGCAAAAAGCTTTGCGTGTTGCTACTTTTGATATGAAAACGTCTCAGATTTAAAATTCTGCCCGTTTTACTACAATATCCAAACAGTAAATGTCGTTTTGGCGCGTTTTAATGTGGAGTGACAGATCGCTTTGGCGTCTCAGTTCAAGAGAAGCGGTACGTGAACTGATCGTCTCCTTCGCTTCAATACCAGTCTCAGCACGAAACAAACATGAATGAACACCCAAAGGTATGTTAAAAGAAAGAGTACAACTTACCAAAATCCGTATCCTCATGTAATCGTTCAGTCAGTGTTCAATCGTCAATATAACGGCTTGTAAACAATGTCACGTCACATTTACCTCAGGCATAAACTGGTCAGCTAGACAAATTAACTCTAGATTTTGCTAAATATATGCACCATATAACACATTCATTATAATTTTGTACTGTTCTTCAATATTTCATTTATGTTTGAATAAATCCGTTTTTATGACAGAATTTAAATATTAATATTTCAGCAAACCCGTTTGGAGAAGAATTATAATTATGTAATAGTAACTTTAGCATTATAAAAACTTCATTGAGTGTAATTTAAGCACTTGCATACAAATCAGTTTAATTTAACCTTATATATCAGGGGTCACCAGATCCGGTCCTGGAGGGCCGGCGTCCCTGCAGAGTTTAGCTCCAACCCTAATCAAACACACCTGAACCAGCTAATCAAGGTCTTACTAGGTGTACTTGAAACTTCCAGGCAGGTGTGTTGAGGAAAGTTGGAGGTAAACTCTGCAGGACACCGGCCCTCCGGAAACAAGTTTGGTGACCCCGTTATATATTATAGTAATGTCCCTTTACTGAAAAAAACATTAGACCCATCACAGAATATTCTAATGGTTTCCACTACAAATATCATTACAAACATTACAAACCATCAAAGTTTAACTATTAAAACCATTAAAAATTGTTTTCTGTAGTGTGTTTTGGGACATATTCCCTTAGGGTATTTTGTTTTTAACAAGCCACCTATAGAAGGTGACCAATTACCAGTAGAGACCACAATGGTCCATTACAGTTTCCATTAAAACCAGTACAAGTCCCATTATAACCAGTAAAACCATTACAGATTTTGTGATGGTGTCTATTGTTTTTTAGCAGGGGTAATACCAACTGCCTTTCATGTATATTTAAAAGCATTAGTTGAGAGATTTTTTGCCTTGAGAAAAATCTGGGATGTACTCCACTTGATCCAAAACAACTTAGCGACTACTATTCACACTACACAATTGTAGCAGCAAGCTAAAATCACCCAGAAACCCATAGAAACCACCAAGAAACACTTAACAGCAACACTTTAAAAACCTTTCAAAACACTCTTGAGAAATTCTTATGAGATTTAGGGTATTTGCACATGAAATTTATAGGATATAACAAAATAGACAGTCCCTGAAAATCCTCAAATCAAAACTAAAAGACCTGAAGCTCTCTGTGGTGTCTCATCTGGACTTGTTCTTATCAATCCCACCAATCATGCGATATCTAACAGCAGGGAATCTTAAGTATAAAACTGCCTGGGAGGCTGAACATCTGTCCAGTGCTGTTTGGAGAGATTGCATAAAAGGCTGTCTGTTCCCAAATGCGTAACTGTCTACAAAGACACATCAGAAACCATGTTTATCCTTCTTTATCTGAGCTTTTGGAGTGTGCTGGGGTCACACAGTCAGAACCTGAGTGCAGCAACTGCAACAACAACAACAACAACAACAACAACAACAACAACATCGCAAGCATTTGTGACGACTGGAGACGACAATGGCCAGTGCACGACCTGTCAGTTTAGACAGCAGAGTAAACTCATGCGCCTGCACTCCATTAAGTCTCAGATTTTGAGCATCCTGCGACTTGAACAGGCTCCGAATATTAGCAGAGATACAGTCAAGCTACTCTTACCCAAGGCACCTCCACTGCAAGAGCTCCTGGATCAGTATGACCAAAATGGAGGCATTAGTGAGGATGAGGAACAAGGCGGCAGCAGTGAGACCATCATTACCATGGCCACAGAACGTAAGTACCATGATGCACTGCAATATATAGTAACCACAAACATATTGGGACACATAGGTCACAAAGAATGTATGTTAAGTGACTTCATTTGCAGATGCTACTTGGTTTGTTTTTGAATGCATTCATACTTTCTAAAGTGTGGCTTTAATGTTAAAATATGTTTAAGGGGCCATTGTTGGAAAAGGGTTGACTATGAACTGACTATAGTTCATTCATTCAGCTGTTGCTGGAAGCTGCCCAAAGGCAACAAACCTTGTTTTACGCAAAGCTGTGCACCAAGAGACAACATACAAAGCAGATTTGGCCTGTGAAAATAAGGGCTCTTTTCAAAGATTTTCAATGGAAACCTCAGTTTCTGCCTAAAAACAGTACTTTTTTCCATTAATGCCAAGTCAAACTGTTGTGATTTATATTTTCCACCAATGTCAGCAGAAAAAGTAAATAGTAAAGAAAGATTAATGAAGGTTTTTATACTGTTTGGAGAACTTTAATTTTGTTTAGGATTTAGGAATTTAGGATTTTGGCATAAACGTTTGCAGAGATAGGCAACTCTGCCCCAGTGTCCCGCAGTTTTTTGTTCCAAATGTAATAATAAAACACACCTGTCTGGAACTTTCAAGTAATCAGTTTTTGAAGAACTTATATCTGCAGGACAGTGGTCTTAGGAGCAATAATTTAGGGATTTCACAACAGCGTGTCAATGTGGCTGTTGTACTCCTAAAGTAGGGGTCCCCAAACTTGATCCTGGAGGGCCGGTGTCCTGCAGAGTTTAGCTCAAACTTGCCCCAACACACCTGCCTGGAAGTTTCGAGTATACCTATTAAAACCCTGATTAGCTGGTTCAGGTGTGTTTCATTAAGGTTGGAGCTAAACTCTGTAGGACACCGGCCTTCCAGGACCAAGTGTGGTGACCCTGTCCTAAAGGTACAACTTTGTATCTTATCTGTCCCAGAAAGGTGCATATTAGTACCTTAGAGTACTACTGTGAACCTTAGGGGTAAATAAGATGCTAAGTTGTTCCTTTAAGGGTTCTGCTCTCGTAACAATTTCTAGTACCTCTGAAGGTACAAATTTTGTGCATTTTATTCCTGAGAGTGTAATGTGAAAAAAGTGTACATCAGGGCGACTTCGGTGCTGGAGGGCCACTGTCCTGCAGAGTTTAGTTCCAACCCTAATCAAATACACCTACGTGTAGTTTTCTAGTGATCTTGAAGATGTTAATTAGCTTGTTCAGGTGTGTTTGATTAGGGTTGGAGCTAAACTCTGCAGGACAGTGGCCCTCCAGGACTGGAGTTACCCAGCCCTGGTTTACATGGTCTTAGTAAATTTCATACCTTGCAGCTCAAGCCATCACCCATCTTGAGGGAATCCCGAAGTGTTGCATGTTCTCACTGAGCCCAAAGATTATGCCTAACAGCATCCTCAAGGCCCTGCTCTGGATCTACCTCCGACCAGCTGAGGAGCCAACCACAGTCTTCATCCAGATATCTCACCTGAGGTCTGAAGGGAACAACCACTCCAGAATACGTGCACAGAAAATTGACGTGAACGCCCAGACAAACTCCTGGCAGCACATTGACATGAAGCAGCTGTTGCAGTTGTGGCTCAAACAGCCTGAGAGTAACTTTGGGATAGAAATCAAGGCCTTTGATGCAAATGGAAATGATCTGGCTGTGACCTCCGCAGAATCTGGAGAAGAAGGACTGGTAAGTCAATGCATGCATCAAATGCTGGACAAACTTTAATTCTGCCAAAGATTTATGAACGTGTAGCTCCAACCCTGTCAAACACACCTGAACCAACTAATAAATATCTTCAGGAGCACTTGAAAATTACAGACAGGTGTGTTTGATCAGGGTTAGAACTGAACTCTGCAGGTACAGCAGATCTCCAGGAACAGGACTGGGCACCCCTGGTGTAGGTGGACTTACCTTACAGCAAGGGTCTCCAAACTCAGTCCTGGAAAGCTGGTGTCCTACAGAGTTTAGGTCCAACGTGGCTCAACTCACCTGGAAGTTTCTAGTATGCCTAGTAAGACCTTGATTAGCTAGTGCAGGTGTGTTTAATTATGGTTGAAGCTACACTCTGCAGGACACCAGCCCTCCAGGACCGAGTTTGGAGACCCCTTCCTTACAGAGTAGTCTAGTGCAGTGGTTTCCAACCCTGTTCCTGAAGGCCCCCCAACACTGCACATTTTGCATGTATCTCTTGTCCGACACACTGATTTCAGGTCTTGGAGTTCCTACTAACAAGTTAATGACCAGAATCAGGTGCTTTTGAATAAGGTCACATGCAAAATATGCACTGCCGAGGGACCTCCAAGAATGTGGTTGGGAACCACTGGTCTAGTGGACAAAGTAGGGGTGTCCAAACCCGTTCCGGGAAGGCCAGTGTCCTGCAGAGTTTAGCTCCAACCTGCCTCACCACACATGTCTAGAAGTTTCCAGTATGCCTAGTAAGGTGTGTTCAGGTGTATTTAATTAGAGCTGGAGCTAAACTCCGCAGAACGTTGGCCCTCAGGAGCAGGTTTGGGCACCCATGATCTAGACCAGAGGTGTCCAAACTTGGTCCTGGCGGGCCGTGTCTTACAGAGTTTAGCTCCAACGTGCCTCAACACATCTCCCTGGAAATTTTTAGTAAGCCTAGTAAGACCTTGATTAGCCGGTTCAGGTGTGTTTAATTGGGGTTGGAGCCAAACTCTGCAGGACAGTGGCCCTACAGGACCAAGTTTGGACACCCCTGTGGAGTTTTAACACATCTTCAAGATGTTGTCAAAACTTTTTCATCTTGGTAGATCCTGCCAAAGCTTAAAGAATTTTCAGGGTAATGGTGGAGGACAAGATACATTCAAGGGGGGGATGGCTTGTTTCTGTAAAAAGTCAAGTATGTGCTTAATTGCACCTTTGAACTTAAATTACCATGACTTAGCTAATCGTTCTCATGTCTGCCCTTCCAGCAACCCTTCCTGGAGGTGAAAATATCAGACACTGGCAAACGGTCCAGACGAGACACTGGCCTCGATTGTGATGAACATTCCACTGAGTCACGTTGCTGCCGGTATCCACTCACCGTTGACTTCGAGGAATTCGGGTGGGACTGGATAATTGCCCCCAAGCGCTACAAGGCCAATTACTGCTCTGGCGAATGCGTGCAGAAGTACCCCCACAGTCACATCGTCAACAAGGCCAACCCTCGGGGCAGCGCAGGCCCCTGCTGCACACCCACCAAGATGTCGCCCATAAACATGCTGTATTTCAACGACCGTGAGCAGATAATCTACGGAAAAATCCCTTCGATGGTCGTAGACCTTTGCGGCTGCTCTTGAGAGCTTCTTGAGTCTCAGCGACAACAAGCCCTAACGGCTCTGGACCAGAGGGGAAGTGAAAATAACCTTTACCTTGTCCCTGACAAAATAGTTCCTGCTTAAACAATTGACCACACCAGGATCCCAACAAACCAACTTATCCAATTCTTTAGTTTGTTCTCATCGACTGTTGCACACAAGGACAATTAGTTCCAAGGTGACAAGGGTTTCTTTGTTTATGAAGGTATAAGGCTTCCTCTGTGAATGCATTTGAACATAGATATGACCTGATGGGCTTTACCAGCTTGATATCAGAATGTAAAAATTGCAAGTACTTTGAAGTTTTAAATTAATGTCAAAGGGGGTTGTATAGTTGATTATTTATATAAAGTCACTTATCCCCCAGTGACCCAAAAACAGGAACACTGACCAAGAATCTCACTCAACATGACGTCCAAACAATATTCAGCAGTTGTTTCATAGCATATGGGTAGCTGACAAATGATAGGAATAGGAATACCTTTTCATTGCTGTAACTGTTCATGGTTTTTAAACATACAAATAATGCTTTCAGTAGACATTGCTGGAACATGTCAACTATCCAAAAGCACGCATCTGATTAAATTGCCAATTCACTACTTAGCCTACACAGTGTCTCTTAGGCTAGAGACGGACATTGTGAATTGTTTAATTGTATAGATTCTATGGCTCAAAATCATGTTGTAGTTTTGATCTGTCATACCAAGTAAATGCCTATCACTGACGCCTCTGAGGAGTTGTTTTCGCGTGTCCTCAAAGGACCTCTTCAGTGTTGTCCCTTTGTAACCCTTAACAGAGTGACACCATTGACACCGTTCCAAGCATGTGGAGCACATTATGGTGCTCAAAAGCAACAAACCCATATTCCATGGAAGCTAAAGCCTCTCCTGTTTTATTTTGTTTTCTGGAGGGCTCCCAGTGTGATGGAGGCCCCGTGAGGCAACGACAGTAGAAGCTGTCCCCAGGGACAATGAGTGCACGTATAAAATGTCTTAATTTGCTAAAAAAGGATCTTTGCACATCATTTAGCTGTGTGATTCAATAATAACTGATACCATGAAACTACTGACAAGATGAGATTTATTTATTTAAATAAATAAATAGTAATAACGTTTTTAATGTTATTTTATATTACAATGTAATGCTATATGTGACCCTGGACCTGGTCTTAAGTAGCACGGGTATATTTATAGCAATAGCCAAAAATACACTGTATGGGTCAAAATGATCAATTTTGTCTTTTATGCCAAAAATCATTAGGATATTAAGTAAAAATCATGTTCCATGAAGATATTTTGTAAATTTCCTACCGTAAATATATCTTTTTGATTAGTAAAATGCATTGCTAAGAATTTCATCTGGACAACTTTAAAGGTGATTTTCTCAATATTTTATTTTTTTGCCCCTCTTAGATTCCAGATTTTCAAATAGTTGTATCTCGGCCAAATATTGTCCTATCCTAACAAATACATCAATGGAAAGCTTATTTAAGCTTTCAGATGATGTATAAATCTCAATTTCAAAAAAATGGACCCTTATGACAAAATAAACAAATACTCAGTATTTATAAGAGACGATAAAATACACTAGCTTCAATAATGCACACACTGCAAATTGTACTGCAATCAGTAAGTAAGATTTCATAATTGTACATCAATGAAACGTCACCTTAATTGACCCCATATCCACATGTATTCCTTTAGTCCAGTCACTTATGTCATTATTTTACCCTCAAAACAAATTACTTTCTTACACAGCTTTATAAAATAGATCATACTATGCATGTCTCCCACAGTTTTTACGCGGTGATGAAATAAACACATTACTATAGTGTACTACGCAGTTTCAGTTTCTTATAAATCACGTGGGCTGCGCTACAACGTCTTGTTCAAAATTCCACGTTGCGTCACAACGACGCCCGAGTGCGCTGATTGGCTGGTGGACACGTAACAAACAGAACTTCGCTCGCTGATTGGTTCACCCAGCCGTCAGTCAAACACACACACACTCGCGCTCCTTGCGCAGAAGGAGTCGGACATCTACTGGAAAGACTACTGGGATTTCAATAACAAATCGACGATAACAGGGAACCGACCTGTTCTTCCGTATTGTTCTACTGCTGTGGAAGTCTGATTAAAAATATCATCGGGGTTTTGCTTTAAGCGTATTTGGATAACGCTTGAGGGTGAGTAACAAAATAATAACTTTAATTTCCGCATTCATCATTTTTTCTGCGTGCAATTTTACAGGAAGTTTTGAATGCGTGCTATTATTATGATTATTAAAGAACACATGTAATCATAAGATTTCACGTGTTATTAGATGTTTTTTTACTAGTAAAACGCAATGGAAATACACATTAAAGGCGTTTATTTAACAAGGCCATATGTAAACTCTTCTGCAGTTTACATGTGGCCCATGAATGCAGGCAAAGCCATATCGGGTTCATGAATTCTGTTATATCTAACAACAACAACAACAAAAGCAAGAATAATATAACAACAACAACGACAACATCGTTCTGTGCTTTCTAAAACATTTTACATGAAAAGCTCGTTTTGTGTAAAAATGGGGAAAAAAAGTATTATTATTATTACTAATAATTATAATAATAATAATTATTATTGATTAATGAATTGATTCCAATTCAGATTGGAAGATTAAGGTTGCTGAACAATTTTAAAGCGTTGAAAACACCCCACGTACACCCACCCACCCACATGTTTACCAAGCGAACGAGGAAACATCGTAGACGTCTGTTATATAAAGCCTTTATAAAAAAAATATTTATACGGAAACAATACTGACAAAACCTGCTCTACACACGCACATTGTTTATAAATATTAATAATAAGGGAAATATTACAGTACATGTTCAGTTACACTGACAGCAAGTGTTTGTTTCTGCGTTAATGTTATATATAAATAAAATAATGCTATAATATTCAGCTTATAATACAATGTAATGTTTATAAACATTCTGTTTTAATATAAATAAGCATACACATTAAAAATCGTTATTCCTATTGTCCTAGTTTTGATTATCCTTCCTGTAGACTAAAACTATGCAAAGATTTTCATAACAATAACAGAATTGGTTTAAAGTCAGAAATATCCAAGGTACAGTTCTAGTAATTGTGCAGTTAATTCTCATATTGTATTTTTTGAAAATTTTGGAATATTTGTCCTCTCCATAAATTTGTCACTACCGAAACATGGTAATAATAATTTAATAAGAAGGGTTATATTGACCTCTTTAGTTTTTGCGTACATCTTCTTAGTAAATATATTTCTTTGCTATTTTATGAAAAAGTTTTCAGAGGTAGATTAATAACAATTACAGTTCTAACAATATTTCAAGTGTGATTTATGCTATTTGTTGTATTTTGAATCCAGTTTTTCTTTGTAAAAGGCAAGAAGTTGATCATACTGATTTCAAACTTAAGGATTCATTAGTTTGAATATACATTGAACCAAAAACTATCATAACATCTTAGTTGATAATTCAGTGTATACTTTATTTTTGACAAAACATCCCGTGTTTCGGTAGTGCAGCACATTTTCGGTAATGACAGTAATGTTTTGGTAGTGACCACATCACATTACCGAATTTTAACTTGCATACTAAAACACTACTAAAACATACTAAAATACAAAAGTTTGCATAACTGTACTAAAATATTGTTCATCTCTGCTAAATAAATGATTATGTGTTTTTTTCTGTCACTACCGAAACGGTAGTGGGAATTTTACGGGATAACACCCCCAAAAAAACAAACAAAGATGTCACTACTGAAACTTCACCAAATGTGTCAGTCGTGACTGTTTCGAATCTTAGTAAAAATCTAAGATTTAAATACTTAAATGCTTTTAAATGTGTTCTTTGGTTGTGGGACATCAGTTTGCACCAATTAAAAAAAAAAAAAAAAGTAATAATAATTTATTTATTTACACAAAATTAGCTTTTTAGAAAATTACTTAAAATAAAATTACTTAAAATTACTTAATAGCCTACATAACACCACACACAGTCATGTCTTCTCATAAATTAAGATACCAATCTCATTATCTTGCATCTTGCAGAGAAATGCTTTGCGCTCTTGAGGTCTGTTGTTTCTGCTTTTACTGTGATTAAAAAAATACTGTGAAAAAAACCTTTCATGCATTTTCGCAGCCCACAGAGTTGCAGCAATGAGTCAGTGGTTGGAGCTTCAACAACTGGATTCGAAGTATTTGGAACAGGTTGACCAACTGTACGATGACAACTTTCCGATGGCCATCCGGCAGTACCTCAGCAGCTGGATAGAAAGTCACGACTGGTGCGAACGACAGATTTGATATCTTTACAACCATGTCAAACACATAACCACAACATTTTGCAAGTATAATAATGCTAAAGTAGGCAAACAAGTCTTTATAATGAAGTTCAAAAGTTAATATTAAAGTTATTAACATTTTGTTAAAATATGAAAATTGTAAGAAATATTTTTTTTAAAAATTTGCATTCATATTTTTAAAGGTAATCAGAATATTAATATGAACATATTAGTAAAAAATGTAATATGTATTAAAATATTGATTCATGTTGATTTTTTTTTTCTTGCTTTATTTATACATTTTCAAGTATTACAAAATTTTCAAAAACATTTCAAAAATACAGCTTAAATAACTAAATGTTGATATTTTTAATATTTGTATTAATATTATATAAATAAAAACTATTATTAAAATATGCATAAATGTGCATACTTATTTTAAAATGTCATTAGAATAATATATACATATATTTTATTTAATATTCAATTATAATTTTATTAATTTGAACGTGAATTAATCTTACTAAAAGGTGATATTAAAGTTATTAACATTAAAATATGAAAATTGTAAAAATATTTTTAAATGTGCTTTCATATTTTTAAAGGTAATTAGAATATTAATATTAATTAAAATAAATAAAAGTAAATAATAAAAAATCTTTGATGAATACTTTTTAAGGTGCATATTTTTTTAAAGGTAATTAAAATGTTATAAACATTTGAATTAATTATTATTTTAATTAATATTATTATATATAAAAAACTATAATTAAAATAGTTAATGTGCATACTTATTTTTAAATGTAATTAATATATATATATATATATAAATAATTTAATTGTAATTTTATTAATTTGAACATTTTAATTAACACTACTAAAAGTTAATATTAAAGTTAACATTAAAATATGAAAATTGTAAAATATATATATTATAAACATTTAAATTAATTTTACTTTATATTATTATATAAATAAAAACTATAATTAAAATATTGTAAATAAAATAAAAATAATGTGCATACTTATTTTTAATATAATTAGAATATTATAATTCATTTGTATCTTACTACATATATATATATCATCATATTTAATAAAAGTTTTATTTGATTTATTTGAACTTTTTAATTAATATTACTGATATTAGTATAAATCAAAATATTGTCATAAAATTAAGTAAAAATTAAAATGTCATAAAAAAAGAGTTAACATTTTTAATTAAAAAATATAATTAAAGGTAATTCAAATATTAATATTAAAACAGAAAAACATGAATTATTACTTTTTAAAATGTGCTTACATATCAAAAAGGAAAACAGTCAAAATATCAATATTAATATTTTATTTTTATTTGAATTAATATTTTATTTTAACAGGTAAACACATGTACGTTTTACCAAAAAAAGCAAAAGTACAATTTATAGTCAGATGAATTTCTGATATACTCCATTTTAAGTCTTGACTCAGTCATTACATTTATCTTCCTGATAAAAGAGGAATTTGATAGGCACAAATATAGAGATTATATTAAAAATAGAAACCAGTTTCACCTTCATTTAGTGTGAATCATCCGTTCTTTGTTTCCCTAAAGGGACCACGTTGCAAATGTGGAGAATGAGTCTCTGGCCACCGTGAGGTTTCATGATCTTTTGACCCAGTTGGATCACCAACACAGCCGCTTTGCGATGGAGAAAGACTTCCTGAACCAGCACAACATCCGCAAGATCAAGAGGAACTTGCAGGTGCCTGTCTGCAACTTGACATGACCATTTCCTTTTAGCATTTGAGTCACAGCCTCTGAATCATTAGGCAATAAACAGTTTAGAAAAAACAAGTTGCAACATGCAAATGACTGAGCTTGATTTAAAACAAACCTTGTGTTTCAGAGCCTCTTCCAAGACAATCCTGTTACCATGGCGATGATCATCAGTAGGAACCTCAGCGAGGAAAGGAAGATTCTGGCTGCTGCCCAACAGTCAGAAGTCAGTGATTCCAACACCAATTTAAATATGCCATTTAAAAACAATTTATCACACAATCGCATGGCTTTCAATATTTGCAAAACACAAAAGGAGATATTTCGCAATATTATCCAAGCTGCTCTTTTCCACATAATGACAGTAAGTTAGTAATTAGTATTTCATTGCAGAATCGAACCGAAAACACCCAAAACAACATGATCGTGGAGAAACATCGAGAAATGGATGGAAGGGTGAAAGACGTAAAGATGAAAGTACAGGTGATGTACACAAAAATCAAATCGCAACTATTAAACATGGCTAATTCCCATTGAAAAGTTGCGTAAAACATCTTTTTTAAATTTACTATCAGGAAACAGAGCAAACTATCAAAAATCTAGAAGACCTTCAAGACGAATACGACTTCAAGAGCAAAACTCTACAAAGCAGAGGTAACACGATGGCTTCTTTGTTGTCGAAAAATAACTTTATTAAAGGTGCGGTCACATTACAAGTTTTTGTGTTGCTTATTTCGCTAGCGAAAATTTGTTGAACAAGAGTAAGTATTACCGTCAAACAATTTGTCAAACATTGGTAAATATGACACACTTTAAGTCAGAACTAGCTTTTTTACCGGTGGTGATGTGTTTTTGTCAAGTACTGAAATGAAGTACTGCTCATTTTGTGGACACCTTAATTCAGAACTAGCTATTTTTGTCAAGTCTGAAACTCAGAATTGCTTATTTACTGTGAAAATGAGCTAAACAGTGGTAAACATGACACACCTTAAGTTAGAACTAGCTATTTTTGGTCACATTACCGAAATTTCTACAAAGTTATTGTGTTTATTTTGCTAGTGAAAATTTGTTGAACAACAGTAAGTGTTACCGTATCTTGGGTCAGAACTAGCTATTTATTTGAAAAGTATTGCTTATTTCGCACTCAAAACATTTGTCAAACGTCTGTAAATATGACGCACATTAAGTCAGAACTAGCTTTTTTCGGCAAGTACTGAAACATAGTATTGTTTTTTTTTTTTAACACCAGTGGTGATCTGTATATATATATATATTTTTTTTTTGTCAAGTACTGAAATTAAGTACTGTTCATTTTGCCAAATAAGCGTAAATGTGACGCACCTTAATTCAGAACTAGCTATATTTTTGTCAAGTACTGAAATTCAGTGTTCTACGCACCTTACTTATTTCGTTAGTGAAAATTTGTTGAACAACAGTAAGTGTTACCGTATCTTTAGTCAGAACTAGCTGTTTATTTGAAAAGTATTGCTTATTTTGCACTCGAAAATTTGTCAAACATCGGTAAATATGACACACTTTAAATTAGAACTGGTATTTTTTGCTGGAAGTACTGAAACGTAGTTTTGCTTATTTTTTGCTTGATTTTTGTCAACAAGTACCAAAATGTAGAGTTGCTTATTTTGCTTGTGAAAATTTACCAAACAACAGTAAATGTGACGCACCTTAAGTCAGAACTAGCTATTTTTTGTTAAGTACTGAAATTTAGTATTGATTATTTTGCTTGCAAAAATTCACCAAGCGGTAAATATAACGCTACTTAAGTCGGAACTAGCTATTTTTGTGAACAAGTACTGAAACTCAAAATTGCTTCTTTTGCTTGTGAAAATTCGTCAAACAGCAGTAAATGTGACGTACCAAAAGTGAAAACTAGCTATTTTTTGTCAATTACTTAAATTCAGTGTGGTTTATTTTGCAAACAATGGCAAACGTATGTATTTTTTTTGCCAAATACTCAGTATTGCTTATTTCACTAGTGAAAATTTGTTGAACAATGGTAAGTGTTACCGTATCTTTGGTCAGAACTAGATATTTATTTGAAAAGTATTGCTTATTTTGCACTTGAAAATTTGTCAAACATCGGTAAATATGTTTGACAAATTTTGGCTTTTGAATTCGTTTTTTTCCAGCAAGTGCTAGATTTTTTGTCAACAAATACCGAAACTTAGAGTTGCTTATTTTGCTTCTGAAAAATCGTCAAACAAGAGTAAATGTGACGCACCTTAATTCAGAACTAGCTATATTTTTGTCAAGTACTGAAATTCAGTATTTCTTATTTTGCTTGTGAAAACTAAACCAAACAACGGGAAACATGACACACATTCAGTCGGAACTAGGTCTTTTTTTGCCAAATACTCAGAATTGTTTATTTCGCTTGTGAAAATTCACGGTAAACAACGGTAAATGTTACGCACCTTACTTATTTTGCTAGTGAAAATTCGTTGAACAACAGTAAGTGTTACCGTATCTTTGGTCAGAACTAGCTGTTTATTTGAAAAGTATTGCTTATTTTGCACTCGAAAATTTGTCAAACATCGGTAAAGTTTGCTAGATTTTTGTCAACAAGTACCGAAACTTAGAGTTGCTTCTGAAAAATCATCAAACAACAGTAAATGTGACGCACATTAAGTCAGAACTAGTTTTTTTTTTGTCAAGTACTGAAATTCAGTATTGCTTATTTCGCTTGAGAAATCTCTAAACAATGGCAAATGTGACGCACCTTAAGTCGGAACTAGCTCATTTGTTTTGGACAAATACCAAACTTAGTCTTGCTTTCATCTGTTCAACAGAGGAACTGAACGGCACCATTTCAAAGGAAGACCTGAACCGGGAGAGACTGACTATCCGCGCCATGTTTATGAAACTCAACGAAACAAGAGTGGTGAGAACATTGGGGATCCATTGTGTTTTCTTGTTCTGTAATGCTAATTGGTTAGCAAAAATGAGAAGAAGTTGCATTCAACCTTCTTTGTGTTTGTGTCCCCATAGAGTGTGATCACTCAGATGTCAGACGTGTTGAACATTATGGATCCGTTGATCTTTGAACTAATCTCAACAGAACTGTCCGAATGGAAGCGCCGTCAACAGATGTTTTGCATCGGTGGACTTACTAATGTCTGCTTGGACCAGCTGCAGAACTGGTAACAAACACAAAACACAATTAATTTATAATGTCCACAATTTGCTCACAACATTTTGTACAGCATTTCTGCCTGTGAAATTTGCCAGGAAAATATTGCCAATTTTAAATATATTGACAGTATACAAATATTGATAATTTTGCAATGTTATTAATAGTGGACTTTTTTGGCACACAAAATGTTATAGACCTTTCTTGCTTGCAAAATTTTTGGAAATATTGACAATTTGTAAAAATAGTGATCATTTCGCAACACTTTTAACAATGGGCCTTTTTTGTTTGCAAAATTTTATGGACTTTTTCTACCTGCAACATTTTCCAGAAATATTGACAGTGTGTAAATCTTTTCACAGTATATAAATTTAGGTAATTTTGATGATATTAAATATATTGACAGTATATAAATATTGCTAATTTTGCAACACTATTGACATAACACTTTTTTTGCACACAAAATTTTATAGACCTTTTCTGCTTGCAAAACTACCTAGAAATATTGACACTATTAACCATATTGACATTACATAAATTGTGTTTTTTGCTCACATATTTTAATGGAACTTTTCTGTTTGCAAATGTTGTTTAATATAAATATTGATAACTTTGCAACAATATACTTTTTTTCTTGCAAATTTTTTAGAAATATTGATGTAAATATTTTGACATTATATAAATATTGCTAATTTTGCTATTGACAGTAGCCATTTGTTTTTGCAAACTAAATCTTACAGACGTTTTCTGCTTGCGAAACTGACAATATTGGTAACACTTTACAATAAGGTTCATTAGTTAACATCAGTTAACTACGTTAGTGACCATGAACTAAGAATAAACAATACTTCAAAAGCATTTATTAATCTTAGTTCGTTAATTTCATCATTTACTAATGTATTATTAAAATTACAAGTTGTGTTTTTTAACATTAGTTAATGCACTGTGAATTAACATGAACTAAACAACAAATGACTGTATTTTTTTTATTAACTAACGTTAAAAAAGATTAATAAATAGTATCATTAATGTATTGTTCATTGTTTGTGCATGTTAGTACATTAACATTAACTAATGGAACCCTATTGTAAAGTGTTACCACAATATTAAATATATTGACATTAAATAAATCATGACGATTTTGCTACACTACTTACTTTTTTTGCTTACATAATTTTATGGTACTTTCAGGGATTTTTATAGATTCTCATTTTAAGGAACCAAAATTTATTCTTAAATCACAATGGATCTTTTGGTCTATGCTGTTTTCAGTTGATGAATAAACAATACATAGCGTCTCTTCCTTCCAAAAAACAGCAGTAGGCTAGGTTTTGTGTTACATTTTGATATAAAAGTCTCAGATTTCAAATTCGGTCCATTTCATTAGGAAATTAAAGCAGTAAATACCGTTTTGGCGCTCTTTAATGTGGCGTATCAGATCGTTGTAGCTTCTATGGACTCCTCTGTGCTCAATCAAAAGCCTATGAAAACATTCGCGATAGTTTCGTTTTTGTTCTGGAATTCAGTGCTCTGCTGCTACACTGGAGCGCACTCGCCACCAACTGGACAGGGGTGGGAATTACAGCTACAATTTTACAGTAGTTCACCCTCAGTGTCAAGGCCCTTTCACACGGGACGCGACGAGCGGTGAAATCGCCGCCTTCTCTTGTTCTCTTCTCGTTTTGTGCCGTTGAGGCGGTGTTTGCGACGCGGTCTCAGGGCGGATGTTGCCATAGTTACAACTGTCAAGGTCACATTTGTATTTACTAAAAACTAAATAAATCGTAATGGAAATATGTGTTTGTGTCATCCTGTCATTAATTATTGTCATTATTTTTTCCGTTTGGCACAAGTGGAGTTTTTTTTTTTTTTTAAGAATTGCTTTAAGAGCATAAAAACAATAGCCGCTTTTCCACTATCGTGCCGAACGGTTCTTAGAACGGTCAGGTCCGGTTCCAGTTGTGTTTCCACCTGGGCCTGGTACGGCACGGCACGATTACGAACCGTTCTCGGCCCGGAATTCTCGGCACGGTTAGACAACCGTGCCAAACCGTGCTGATAGAATGTGTGTGCTAAGCGAAAGCGCGCTATATGATCAAACAGCCAAGTAAACAGCTGTTACGCTGCGTTCATAGCTCATGCATTAATACTGTCAATAAGTGTGTTAGTTTTTAGAAAGGTTTTACCTTCTGTGTCCGTCTCCGTTGGCATGCATATCCCCTCAGCATTTGTTGGTAACGTTATACCTGTCGTCGCCTTCTGTTTATTTTATTTTTTGCGTTGTTTATAGTTGTGTCCTTTTTTTCTGTTATTTAACGAAGTCCCAAAAACACAAATATCTGGTCATCGTCCATATCTCTGTTTATATTGCAATTGCGTTACCAAAGCAACGACTAATGGATTTGTATTTACATTCCAAAGAGTTCCGTTATCAGCACCATAGTGGAAAATGAAACCGTATCCGTGCAGACTGGCCTGGATCGACACGGAACGGAATGCTTAAGCGAAGAGAACGGTTCAGCCTGATAGTGGAAAAGCGGCTGATCTTCTCCTCCACTTTCAACTGTCCGTTATAGGTTCGGTTAAATGTTCTGTGATTGGTTGTTAATAATCTGTTCACTGATTGGTTAAAGCCGACGCGGCTACCGCTGCCGCTCACAAAAAAAAAGGTGTGTCAGAAACCGCTCCCTATCCACTATATGGTGCACTGTACAGGGTGTCAGCCATTTTGTAGTGATGTCCAAATTCTGAGTGAGCGACTTCATTCCCTACATTCGTTCACTACTTTTTACCCACAATGCATTCTGATTTTGAGTGTACAACCGATGTACACTCGCTGAAGCACTATATCCCACAATCCAATGCGGGATCGAACGAGTTTGAATAAGAGATGCCCTTTACATCTTTATTATTTCTACTTTAATGTTTATTTCATGCATTGTTTATATCAAAATATATTAAATAGGCATTGACTCAATTTTATATGTTACTAATTTACTGAGGTAGCATATTGTTAATTTACAAAAAATGGTGGATATTTAAAAATGTTCGTTGGTAGCTTTTTCATTCTGTAAAATTAACGGTCGCCTGAGGGCGCTCAACGACCATTGGCATATAGGCTGTTCGGGAGAGTTCCAAGATATTCCAAACAATAAATACATAAAATTATGAACGTGTTAATGTGTTTATTTTTGTTCACAGTATTTTAATAGTATTTAATGATTATGAACATATAAGCATTTCAAAACGAATTAATACCATTTATGAAACCATAAAGCTGACGCGGAGGTATGTATAATTACAATATAAAGTAATTTAAAGTGTTATTGCTATTAATTTTTATTTTTTAAAATAAGGTACATGTAATCCCTGGTGAAAAAAACAGCATAAGCTGGTAGGCATGTTTTGATGCTGGGATGCTGGTTAGGTATGTTTTGGTGCTGGTTTAAGCTGGTCCTTAGCTGGTTTATGCTGGTCCTTGACCAGCAACATGACCAGCATAAACCAGCATCAAAACATACCTACCAGCATATGCTGTTTTTTTCACCAGGGATGTAAAAGTACATATGTAACAAAGATGTTTTTTGGCAAAGTGTATACGTCACCGTCCGAATCCGTTCACTTCATTTCGTTCACTCCTTCTGATAGTCCACTCAACGGCCATTCACTTTATAGGGATTAGTGAATGAGTGAGCGATTTCGGACACAGCTAATATTTTTATCTTTGGCGGCACCTGCCGCGAAGCGCCGTGCTCGTGGAAGCGGCAGGATTTTGGGTGCCAGCGAAGCCGCCCGCGGTTTGCCGCTTTCCGCATGTCTCCTATTGAAAATGAACTAGACCCTCGCGACTGCCGCATCCCGTGTGAAAGGGCCTGAAGCGTTTTGTGCCGTTGAGGCGGTGTTTGCGACGCGGTCTCAGGGCGGATGTTGCCATAGTTACAACTGTCAAGGTGACATGACAGATTTTTCGGTTAACGCGACCTCTCTCTCTCTATATGTGTGTGTAATTTTGCTGAATCACACTTTTGGGTTCTACAAAATCATTTAAGTCGTATTGTATTGAATTGAGTTTGTTTTTCCTCTCAGGTTTACTTCTCTAGGAGAATCTCTGCTTCAGCTCAGGCAGCAGCTCAAGAAGCTTCTAGAGCTGGAGCAGAAATTCACATACGAGAGCGATCCCATCACCCTCATCAAAACCACTCTGGATGACAGGATCATGTCCAACTTCAAAAACCTCATTACAAAGTAAGAATCCTACTTTGCTTGATACACCACTGCTGAAGGGAGTCGCTGACAGTGAATCAGTAATTTATCTACTTGTGTTTTCAGCTCTCTGGTCGTGGAGCGACAGCCGTGCATGCCGACACAACTACAAAGACCTTTGGTGCTCAAAACGGGCGTTCTGTTTACCCTCAAATTACGGTAACTATAGACACAAAGCACTTCTCTGGAAGTAAAGTCCACGTAACTGCTGATGAATGATGAATCACATTCTTTCTGTGTTGCAGGCTGCTGATAAAACTTCAAGAATTCAACCACACTGTTCGGGTGAAGGTGCAATTTGATAAGTAAGTCTTGAACATGCTCTGACTCATAGTTTATGTTTACATGTCTAATGATTCACTCATGTGGTTAGCATTCTTAGCTTAGCATGCATTGAGGAAAAACACTGAGGATGCATTTCATTTCTTGTGTTTTTACTTTTCAGGGACATCGTTGAGAAACGGAAAGGGTGTGTTCTGCATAATTTGCATACCATTTTAAAGGAACAGTTACCTTAAAAATTAAAATCTGTCATCATTTCATCACCTTGATTTTTTAAGGAAACATTTTAAAAGGTTCTTATACAAGTCTTGCTATACAATAATAAAAAAAATAACGCATTGTGAGTGTGAGTAAATAATGACAGTTTTTATTTTTGCTCAGTTGTCCTTAAATGCATTATGAATTTTATTTTAATTAATATAATTATGCTTACTTAGTAATGCTTTTGGTTTAGGTTTCGCATGTTTAACATCTTGGGAACGGCTATGAAGGTGATGAACATGGAGGAATCCAATGGGATGGCAGCAGAATTCCGTCATCTGGTAAAATAAAACGGAAAAACTGCAAATTATAGGTTTAAAAGCGCAATTTAGTCAAATATGTATTAGTAACTATATTCTTTTTACTTCACAGCAACTGAAAGAGAAGAAAGTTACTGGAAACAGAACAAGTGAGGTGAGTTGAAAATCTTTCTGAAATCTTGTTTTGCTCACCGAGGTTGCATTTATTTGATTAAAAATACTGTAAAAACAGTAATATTGTGAAATATTATTACAATTCAAAATAAGTGTTTTCTGTTTCAATATGTTTTGAAATGGAATTTATTTCTGGGATGCAAAGCTGAATTTTAAGCATCATTACTTCAGACTTCAGTCTTTTAGAAATCATTCTAATAGGCTGATTTATTATCAATGTTGGAAACAGCTGTGCTGCTTAATATTTTTGTAGAAATGATGACTTTTTCAACTTTTTTCAGCATACTTTGATTAGTAGAAAAACTCAACAGCGTTTATTTTAAATTTAAATCTTTTGAAATGAAAACTAAAAATATCAGTATTAGAAACTTAAATAGAATAAAAAACTTAATATTTATCATTTTAATTAAATGTTTAGGTTTTGTATATTTATTAATTTTTGTGAAATTACAAAATGGAGAAAAACAACTGAAACAAAAAAATAAACTAATCTAAACCTAAATAATGTTATTTAAAAAGAATGAAAAAAAAGTGACAAAAGTGTGTAAATCTAAAAGAAAAATTAGAAATGGCAAATAAGAAATAAGTTAAAGTTGAAACTGCAAAATGATTAACTTGAAATAAATAACTAAAAATGAAACAAAAAGAAATTAAATCTAAACAGAAATGTTTTAAAAAGAACAAAAATGAATAAATATCTAAAAAAATCATGAAATTAAAACTAAAAGTGTAAATATTAGATGATTAAACCTAAATAGAATTTAAAAATGTAAATATTAGAAACTTAAACAGAATAAAAGAAAAAACACTTTTTTTGTCATTTGTAAAGGTACTTTCTTAAAAGTACTGAAATGACTAAATGGAAAAAAAAACTAAAAAACTTAAACATAATTAAAAACAAAACATTTTTCTTTTTTTGTAATTTTAGTAAAGCACTGAAATTACTAAATGGAGAAAAATAAACTTAAAACCTAAATAATATTATTTAAAAAGAAAAAAAAGCATGTAAATCCTAAACTAAACAAAAAATTAGAAATGGAAAATAACCGAAATAAGTTTAAACTGCAACACTAAAATAACCATCTGGAAATAAATACCTAAAACGGAAAGAAAACTAAATTAAATCTAAACAGAAATGACGACAAAAATTATTTGAAAAAGAAATCTATAAAAGTGTTTGCTGTCATGTTGACCAATTTAATGCATACTTGCTGAATAAAAGTACAAAAGCTTTACTGAGCCCAATCTTTTGAATCGTAGTGTACTTTTTAAAATTGTTAAAAATGAAATTGCTAAAAAAGGAATATTCTTTCATCATGTACTCACCCTCATGTCGCTCCAAAACTGCAAAACTTTCGATATGTGGAAAAAAAGCTCCAAAAAAAATCACATAAAAGCTTCAAAAAAGTAGTCTATAAAGCAATATTAAATGTTTTAAGTTTGTCACACCAAATAAAAAAGTGTTATCAACCACTCATCCAAATTTGAATGATAAAAATCACCAAATAAATAAGGTATTAAAATCTCGGGGGCGCTGAAACATGATTTATAGTGTGTTTAGAAACAATTCTCTATAAACTTGGCGGAAAAACACCTCAAGCTGCCATTTGTGGCTAAATTCTTTGTTAAATGTTCGGCAGGGTCCTCTGATCGTCACAGAGGAACTTCACTCCATCACCTTTGAGGCTGAGCTCTGCTGGTCTGGAATGGTCTTGAACTTTGAGGTCAGAAAATCCTTCAGAACAACTGAGTTGAAAACAACCATCACCATATCCATTTTAAATCAAACTTTCTTATTTCTCTCCATCTTCAGACCTCGTCTCTGCCTATAGTCGTGATCTCCAACGTCAGTCAGCTGCCCAGTGGATGGGCCTCCATCATGTGGTACAACATGTTGACCTCTGAGCCAAAGGTAAGTCCTCTTTAACGCACGTTACGCACATAACAAAATGACTGGAAATCACACTAGAATTAAACTGAAAAAAGATAAAAGCCTAAAAAATTAGAAAGGTTGCTGTGGCAAATGACTCACATGGGTTTAAGTTGATGTACTAAATTTACTAACTTGAACTTAAACCGATTAATAAATAAATTAAACTTTTTTTTGTAACTTATACAAATAACTTATACAACAATAAAACACTAAAATTACTAACTGGAGAATTGAAAATTATTTAAACCTAAATAGCAATGCAAAAATGGACTAAAATGAAAAATGTAAATATTAGATGAAAATCATAAACTAAATGAAAATTTAGAAATGGCAAATAACTAAAACAAGTTTAAGTTGAAACAAAGCAAAACAAAAAATTAAAATGTAAATAGTAATATTAAAAAAGAAAAAATAATAATGACAAAAGCACATAAAATTGCAAAAAAACAAAACAAAAAAAAACTAAAATTAACAATTAAAATATAAATATTAGATGAAAATCTTAAATGAAACATTTGAAATGGCAAAAAACCGAAAAAGGTTACATTTAAAATACTAAAATTACTAACTGGAAATAAATAACTAAAATTAAAATAAAAAAATAAAATAAACTAAACCTAAACGGAAATGTTTTCAAAAGAACTAAAATGAAATGAATATGAAAAAAAGGAGTAATTAAATGAAAACTAAAAATATACAAATTAAATGATTAAACCTAAATAGGTATATTTTTTAGTAATTTTAGTAAAGCAGTGAAACTATTAACTGGAGAAAAAAAAATCTAAAACTAAAAATGAGTTAAACCTAAATAGCAGAATTAAAAATAAGTAAATAAATAAATAAATAAATAAATAAATAATGACAAAAGCACATAAAATTGCTACAAAAATGTACTAAAATTAAAAATGTAAATATTAAACTAAAAAAATAAATAAATAAAAATGTCAAATAACAAACAAGTTTAAGTTGAAACACTAAAATTACTAACTGGAGAAAAAATGAACTAAATCAAAGCAAAAAAAAAAAACAAACTAAAAGTAAATAGTAATATTTAAAAAGAAAAAATAATAAGACAAAAGCATGTAACAAAATTAAAAAAAAAATACTATAATGAACAATTAAAATATGAATATTATAAATATGCTAACTGGAAATAAATAACTAAAGCTGAAATAAAAAATAATCTAAACAGAAATGTTTTTACAAGAACAAAAATGAATAAATATGAAAAAAAAAGAAAAATAATTAAATGTAACAACAAATGTAAAACAAACAATATACAAATTAAATGATTAAACCTAAACAGATTATTTTTAGTAATTGTAGTAAAGCAGTAAAACTACTAAAATGAACTAAAAAATAAATTAAACCTGAATAGTAATATTTAAAAAGAAAATCGAAAATAATAATAAAAATGACAAAAGCATGTAAACAATTTCTTACTAAAATGAAAAATGAAAATAAAAATACCACCAAAAAAAAAAGCACTAAAATTACTAACTGGAAAACTGAAATAAAAATAAATGTAACCTAAACTTAGAAATAAATAAATATGACAAAAGCACATAAACTGGCTAAAAATGTAACTAAAATCAAAACGAAAACTGAAAATATAAAAATGAAGTTCAAAAGTAAATTGTCTTCAACACAAGTTGAGTTCAAGTTATAGTAATAGATATGAGCTTTACATGCATCACAAAATAGATTGCTGGAGGCGTCTCCACAGGGTCTGACTTGCCTTGAACTTCGGTTTTCTTCTCCAGAACCTTTCGTTCTTCGTGACTCCTCCTGCAGCCACGTGGGGGCATCTATCGGAGATGCTGAGCTGGCAGTTCTCCTCCATCACCAAACGAGGTCTTAATCAAGAACAGTTAAGCATGCTGGGTTCTAAACTCCTCGGTGAGTATAAAACACTTCCTGTACTTCACGTTGAGCGTGACTCGATTCAGTTGGAACAGATGAACTCAATGCACAAGCGTGTGAACTTTGGCCCACAGGTCCTAAATCGGTGATGGATCCTGAAGCTCAGATTCCTTGGAACAGATTCTGCAAGGTTGGTCCAATCGAGATTTTTTTAGTTGAGTTGTCCATTGCACACCATTGTTCTGATTTGAGACTTGTGTTTGATGCAGTCTGGCAGTGAGAAGAACTTCACCTTCTGGCTGTGGATTGAAGGCATTTTGGACCTAATAAAGAGACACCTGCTGAGTCTGTGGGACGATGGGTAAGAATTCAGAAGTTTATTAGCTGATTTCTTGGACCATCTTGGTCTGTTTTGACTATTTTGGACCGCCAACATATTTCACGTTTTATTCACTATTGTTGTCGTTAACCAAAACGATTAAAAACATTTTTTGTTAAATAAAATAAAACTGAAATAAAATACTACATAAATATTAGATGAAAAACACAAATTAAACTAAAAGTACTAAAACTTAAAAAAATAACACATAATTACTAAAATTTTTACTAAAACTAAAATAAAGAAAGGCAAATAACTGAAATAAGTTGAAGTACTAAAATTCCGAACTGTAAATAAATAAAAACTAAAACTGAAATATAAAATAAACTGAAATCAAAATATTTAAAAATAACCAAAACTAATAAAATTGACTAATCAAAAATGAAAAATGTTGGCAAATAACTGAAATAAGTTAAAGTATTAATGAAGTAATATATAAAGTAATAAAATTATTAACTGTAAATAAAAACTAAAACTGAAATATAAAATAAACTGAAATCGAAATATTTAAAAAGAACAATAACTAATAAAAATGACAAAAGCATTAACTGAAAATAAAATTTGAAAAATAAAAGTTAAATCAAAATATTGATAAAAACTAAAATAACAAAAAACTAAAACAAAAATAAGTGCCAAAAATTGTTACATTTATGCTTAAAAAAAAAAGAAAAAAAAAAAGAAATGTTCTGAGTTTAATTGATTCTTAATTAAAACACAACTGACAAAATCTACGGCACGTTTTCATGACCATTTCTGTATTTATTTTTAAAACAAAAATGTGTCTTTTCTTTACAGGGTTGTGTCTAACTGTAAAATCATGCAAAAAAAGTGTTTCTAAAACATTTGGATAATTGATAAGTCTGTTGTTCAAGCAGGAACATGTTTAACCCCATCTATGTCACGCAGCTGCATAATGGGCTTTGTGACCAAGGACCGAACTAAAGCTTTGCTTCACGACAAACTTCCCGGGACGTTTCTGTTGCGCTTCAGCGAGAGCAACCGCGATGGAGCCATAACGTTCAGCTGGGTCGAACACGACGCAAACTGTAAGATGTTCCTTCGCTCTGACACGCTATGAAACAATAAACGACTCAATAAAACAAATTTAACAAATTCTAAGACTAACTTTTTTCGGGTTTGTTTAGACGAGCCGCAGATTCGCTCCGTGGAGCCCTACACGAAGAAGGAACTCTCTGCCGTGTCACTTCCCGACATCATTCGCAACTATCGCGTCATGGCTGCTGACAACATCCCGGAAAACCCTCTGCGCTTCCTGTTTCCCAATATACCCAAAGACGATGCTTTCAGAAAATACTACTCCAAACCTACCGACAGTAAGAAACACACAGTCGCAATCTACAGAAACTGTGAATAAATAACATGTATAAACAAAGATCTCCTTTTGTTTATCCAGAGCAAGAACCAATGGATGTGGATAAGAAGTTACACGAGGGATACATCAGCACCACTCTCATCTCCATCTCTGAAGTGTAAGTCAATGAACGCAGTATATTTTAGTACAATAATGTTTTTATTTAAAATTTAGCATTTTTAGGATAGTTTACGGCACTAAATTATATATCTATGGAGTAGTTATGATCCATTTATTACCTGTTTTGAGCATAGACCTGAAAAGAAAATTTCTAACTTAAAAACGTCACTGAATAAAAAATAAAAAAAGGTAATTGCGGCTCATCTCATTGCATGATACAAACTCACAACTGTGAGGTATAAAGTCAGAATTGCGAGAAATAAATGCTTTTGCGAGAAAAAAAAAGTCAGAATTGCAAGAGATAAACTTGCATTTGCAAGAAAAAAGTCAGAAAAGTTATATAATTGTTTATATCTCGCAATTTTTTCATGGAATTCTGACTTTTTTTCTCAGAATTGCATGAAAAATAGCCAGCATTGCGAGTTATGAAGTCACATTTGTGAGAGAAGTAAGAATTTCAAGATATAAACTCGCATTTGCAAAAAAAAAAAAAAAAGTCAGAATTGCGTCGGCGCCAATAGCCTTTTGGGCAGTGTGCCGACATATGGTGCAATTGCACCTCAGGTGTCCCGAGTTCGAATCCTCGTGGACCTTTCCTGATTCCACCCACTCTCTCTCCCACTCACTTCCTGTCTCATCTCCACTGTCCTATCAAAGAAAAATGGAAAAAAGGCAGAATTGTGAGATATAAACTCGCATTTGCGAGAAAAAAGTCAGAATTGCAAGTTTATATCTTTTTTTTTTTTTCCCTCAGAATTCTGACTTTTTTCCCCTCAGAATTGCCTGAAAAAAAAAAAAAAAAAAAATCAGAATTGTGAGATATGAAGTCACATTTGTGAGAAAAGTCAGAATTTCAAGATATAAACTTGCATTGAAAAAAAATTCAGGATTGTGTGAAAAGTCAGAATCGCGAGATATAAACTCACATTTGAGAAAAGTCAGAATTGCAAGTTTATATCTTGCAATTTTTTCCACAGAATTCTGACTTTTTTTCTCAGAATTGCCTGAAAAAAAATCAGAATTGCGAAATATGAAGTCACATTTGTGAAAAGAGTCAGAATTTCAAGATATAAACTTGCATTTCCGAGAAAAAAAGTCAGGATTGCGAGTTTATATCTTAAAATTCAGAGTTTTTTTTACGCAATTCAGACTTTTTTCTCAGAATTGTGAGATATAAACTCGCAATTTCAAGTTAGAAAGTCCAATTTTGAGGGGAAAAAGACTGACATGTTTTTAGAGTTGAGTTTTTATCTTACAATTCTGACTTAAATCGCAATTGCGTGCTATAAAGTCAGAATTGCGACTTTTATGACTTTCTCAGAATTGCGACTGCTTCTTAAGAACTGCAGGTTTGTCTCACAATTCTGACTTTAAAACGTGTGATTGCGAGTTTATATAATGCAGTTCTGAGGAAAAAAGTCACAATTTTTAATTTATATCTTATGTCAAAATTGCGAACTTTTTTTAGAATTGCGAATTTGTCTTGCAGTTCTGACTTTACAACTCACAATTGCAAGTTTGTATTACACAATTCTGACTATATAACTCACAACTGTGAGTTTACGTCACACGATTCTGAGAAAAAAAAGTCACAATTTTGAGTTTATACCTTGCAATTCTGACTATTTCTCAGAACCGCAGAGATTTTTTCAGAATTGCGCGTGTATTTCTTAGAATTGCAAATTGGTCTCGCAATTCTGACTTTATAACTCGCAATTTGCGAGTTTGTATCACGCAATTCTGACTATTTCTTTAAATTGCTGAATTTTTTCAGAATTGGGAGTGTATTTTATGAGAATTGCAAATTTGTCTTGCAGTTCTGACTTCATAACTCACAACTGCAAGTTTGTATGACACAATTCTGACTATGTAACTCACAATTGTGAGTTTACATCACATAATTCTGAGAAAAAGTCACAATTTTGAGTTTTTATCTTGCAGTTCTTGCAGATTTTTTTTTAGAATTGCGAGTTTGTCTTGCAATTCTGACTTTGTAACTCACAACTGCAAGTTGTCAAGCAATTCGGAGGAAGTCAGATTTGCGAGTTTATATCTCTCTGACTTTATAACTCTGAATTGTGAGATATAAACTCGAGAAAAAAAGTTGCAGTTACCTTTTTTATTTTTTATTCAGTGGCAAAAACGAATTTCTATAGTAGACACATGGAAGATTATTGCTGAAGTAAAAAGTTTAAATATATAAAGTTAAAATAAAGTGAAACAAACCTTCATTATCATTATGAACAATGCATAAAAATGCTTGTTCTTAAATTGTACATGAAATGTATGTTTTCCAAAACATTTTACTCTAAAACTGTGAAAATTGAAGCCACACAACTAAATGAACTAGGTTACCTTTTGTTTGGCTGCAAATGTTTCCACTAGATAAAATTAGCTTCCCATTATTTCCAATGTAGTCATTTTTGACCGCAAACAGTGCAAGCCTGACGTTTTTTTTTTTTAAACCAATTAACTTTGCTTTTAAATGCTTAATTTTAGGGAAACGCAAGAATACAACGACACACTCATGCCTATGTCACCTGAGGTTTACGGCGAGCTGGAGCGCATGGTATGAAAAATTATAATTATACATTTACAATGTCATTTAAAGCAATGCTTAGATATTAACACCAGTTGCTCTCTCCATTTCTCTTTATTTTAGAACCGATATGTTACCGATAAGTTAACTTTTGAGGTACTACCATTACTTTTTATAATCTATATATATATATATATATATATATAAATATAAAATTTAAATAGATGCTAATACAGTTTTTTTGTTTGTTTTTTACAGCCCTCAGACCTGAGTCTCTCTTAAGTGACCTGAAAGGACAGTTGATGCAGAAGAAGTAGAAACGTTTCCTTTATTCTGTTTTTTGGAAAATAACGCAAATGAAAAGAGGAACATCTAGTTGAGGTATAGCCATTGTGTTTGGTAATCCTCTCTTTTTCATTGTAACGTTATTAGAAAAACACTGTGTACACTGTCAACTATAGTATAAAGACAACCAAATGGATCGAATTAACCCCAATAGTAATGCTACTGTTACCTCAGCACTTATCTTCCAAAACCTTTTAGACAATGAAGTTGTAGCACTTCGTTGAGTATAGCACTTCATTTTCTTACATGCCAAGAACAGGGAAGAAAGTGAATGAAAAAGCTAGATAGATGACTTTCACACCAACTTATTTTCTGTAATGAAAAATAAACCTAGTTTTAGGATTGTTAAGATTTTCTTTACTGTACTGCAAACATTTAATTTAAATGAACAGCAGTACGTCATAGCACCTTTTTTTAAATTCAAATCTGATTATTGTAGTAAAATCACTTAAAATCATGGGAATGAACAACAAAACATCCAAGCACAGAAACGCGCTGGACCGTCAAGAAAAAGCCATAACGCAAAACAAAATGGTCCTACAATAGGTTTTTTCGTTAAGCAAGTTTAAGATTTGAAGTTTGAGTTTCTTCTGTTTGGTTTTGGGGAAAAATAATAATAATAAAAAAAGAAAACCCAAAGTTTCATCCAGAAAGAATTAAGAAATGCAGGAGTTCAGGTATCTTTAAACCTTTTAAGCTCGGAGGTGAATATGTGAAAAAAAAAAAAAAAAGATGTTTTCTTTAAAATTTTTCTGTAACTTACAGGTGCTCTGTTAGTATTATGTTCACTTTATGTTGTCGTTTCTGCCGTTATTGCACTGGATTATACTGCTGTTTATTTGTTTTTGTCTTATTTGTTTTGGACATGATCGAAAGTAATTACTATGGAAATCCATCTAGTTTGGTAAGCCATAAATATTTGCACCTTAAAAACTTTCGGCACAGACCAGTGTGAAAAACCTGTGTGCATTGGCGAAAAAACAGGCGGTTGTGAAAAAAAAATAAAAAATAAAAAAATATTTTAGATATGAATATCTATTGAATGGATGCATGTAAAAAAAAATGAATATCAAAAGCTATGTTCAAAGACTTTATTATTTTTATCTAGTATTTCTTGTGTGGAATATATTTAGTGGTATTGACATTAAATTCAAACAAATCTACAGTATTAGCATAGTTAAATAATAAAAGCAAATTAAAGGAAATTTCACAACGATGCAATACATTCATAGCAGTAATAAACAAATACAGGGAAATAAATCGTAACAGCTTGAATCCGTGACTTATTTTTGTACTGTTGAGTCATTTGGTTACATTGCTTGAATTTTTTTCCCAATAAATAGCAATGAACATCCACACGTTACAAAACACACATTCACAATACGTCAACAATAGTGTCCCACTAGAAAATATACACAAATTTGAGTGACCCAGCTTTGGAGGTTTTTCAAGTATACGCCGTCTTCTGTACTGTACATTCGAACAATCGTTGTGCTTTTCCGCATACATGTGCTTACAGACGTTAAACCATTAGCTTCTGAAGGGACTTCCCAAAGTTACACAACTGACGGGACAAGTTTAGACTGCATCTTGCGTAGATATTTCCATAGCAGTCAGCGTAGATTTCCAGTGCATTTTTGTTTGTTTATTTTCAGCTTTCAATCTTTACTTGTCATTTCACCATGTACTACAAATAAAACTGAAAATTGGACCTTTTTGCTTGGTTCTTTTTCTATGTGATTGTTGAACTACACCACACAACAAAGCCATTTTTACATCCTGGGTTTAAATGTCAAAAACTATTTGTGTTGGTTTTCCACATAATTATTCATTAGGCAACTGCCGTAAGATTTCCAGTATGCTTCAGTATTGAAAAACTACAGGAAATACCTTAGCGTTCAAAAATACAGGACATTCCTGTAGTACAATGTACAACATTGTCCTTTTGGTGCTTTAAAGTAATTTTGGTAATAATTTGCAATAAGTTTAAATTTGTTAACGTTAAGAAGGTATCAAATACAGGAAATTTCCTGTAGTACAATGAACGGGCAGGTACGAAAATGTTTTTTTTCAGTGACAACTAATGTTAAAAAAATTGAAGCTTGCTGTAAATTATATAGGCTTAAATACAGGTCCAATAAATGAGCAAAAAGTTTCAATTGGTTAACATTAGTTAAGCAGATAAGTATTAAATACAGGGAATTCCTCTAGTACAATTAAAGTTGAGGTACAAAAACAGTGATTTAAAGTAATTTTGTAATAAGTTTTCATTTGTTCACATTAGTTAAGTACATAGATATCAAATGCAGGAAATTCCTGTAGCACACTGAATGGGCAGGTACCTCTAATGCTTTAATTTTGGTAACACTACAGTACGTTTTCAATTTGTTAAGTAGACAAGTATCAAATACAGGGAATTCTTTATAATAAGCTTAAATTTGTTACAATAAACTACGAAAATGGTGTTTTGAATTAATTTTGGTGGCATTTAACTAATGTAAACAAATTGAAACCTACTGTACAGTATATAAGTACTGTACCAAATACAGGAAATACCTGTAGTACAATGAACAGGCAGGTATGAAAATTGTCTTTTTGGTGTATTAAAGTAATTTTGGTAACAGTTTACAATAAGTTTCAATTAGTTAACATTAGGTAGATGACTATCAAATACAGGAAATTTCCTGTAGTACATTGAACAGGAAGGTACGAAAATGTCAGCGACACTTAAGTAATATTAATTAAACTAAAACTTACTGTAAAATTATATAGGTATGAAATACAAGTAATTCTTGTAGTACAATGAACAAGCAGGTGGAAAATGGTCTTTGTAGTTCTTTGAAGTAAATTTGTTAATTTTCAAAAAGTTTCCATTTTTTAATATTAGTAAAGTATTAAATACAGGGAATACTTCTAGTTACAGTTAAAGTTGAGGTACAAAAATGGTGCTTCAAAGTAATTTTGGTGACACTTTACAATAAGTTTCAATTTGTTTACATCAGTTCAAGTACATAGAGGTCAAATACAGGACATTCCTGTTCCACGTCGAATGGGCAGATATGTACTTTTTGTGCTTTAAATTAAATTTGGTAACACTACAATAAGTTTTGATTTGCTTACAGTAGATAAGTGTCATCAAAATACAGGAAATTTCCCGTAGTACATTGAACAGGCATGTCCAAAAAAGTGTTTTCTAGTGCTCTGAATTAAATTTCAGTGACACTCAACTAATGTTAATAAATTGAAACTTACTGTACATTATATAGATATGAAATACAGGTAATTCTCGTAGTACAATGAACAAGCATTTAGAAAATGCTCTTCCTAGTGCTGTGAAGTAATTTTGTTAATTTAACATCAGTCAAGCAAATTTAAATTTCAGAGACAATGTACAATAAGTTTCAATTTGTTTACATTAGTTAACGACATGGTGATCAAATACAGGAAATACCTGTAGTACATTGAACGGGCAGGCATGAAAATGGTCCTTCTAGCGTTTTAAATTAATTTTGGTGGCACTTAACTAATACAAACAAATTGAAGCTTATTTTAAAAATACAGGCATCAAATACAGGAAATTCTTGTAGTACAATGAACGGGCAGGTGGAAAATCGTCCTATTAGTGATTTAAAGTAATTTCCATGACACTTTACAGTAAGTTTCAATTTGTTAACACTAGTTAAATACATAGTCATCAAATACAGGAAATACCTGTAGTACATCGAACAGGAAGGTCCTTCTAGTGCTTTAAAGTGAGTTTGGACACAATTTACAGTAGGTTTTAATTCGTTACAATAAACAGGCAACCACGAAATTGGTCCTTCTAGTTTTTTTTAAAGTTCTTTTGGTGATACTTAACTTAAGTAAGTAAAATGAAACTTATTGTAAAGTATACAAGTATCAAATACAGGAAATTTCTGTAATACAATAAACGGGCAGGTGGAAAATGGTCCTTCTTGTGATTTAAATTAACTTTAGAGACAATTTACAATAAGTTTCAATTGGATAACAATAGTTAACAACACGGTCATCAAATACAGGAAATACCGTAGTACATTGAACGGGCAGGTATGAAAATGGTCCTTTAGTGCTTTAAAGTAATTTTGGACACAATTTACAGTAAATTTCAATTGATTACAATAAACAGACAGGTACGAAAATGGTCCTTCTAGTGTTTTAAAATTAATTTTGGTGGCACTTAACTAATATAAACAAATTGAAACTTATTTTAAAAATACAGGTATCAAATACAGGAAATTTTTGTAGTACAATAAACGGGCTGGTTGAAAATGGTCCTTCTAGTGATTTTAGAGACAATTTACAATAAGTTTCAATTAGTTCATCAAATACAGGAAATACCTGTAGTACAACGAAGGTATGAAAACGGTCCTTTAAATGTTTCAAAGTAATTTTCGACACAATTTACAGTTAGTTTCAATTCATTACAATAAACAGACAGGTACTAAAATGGTCCTTCGAGTGTTTTTAAGTCATTTTGGTGGCATCTAACTAATGTAAACAAATTGAAACTTAATGTAAAATATACAGACATCAAATACAGGAAATTCTCATAGTGGAAAATGGTCCTTCTATTGTTTTAAAGGGACACTTTACAGTAAGTTTCAATTAGTTAACATTAGTTAAGTACATAAATGCAGTACGAAAATGGTCAGTTTAGTGCTTTTAAGTAACTTCAGTGACACTTCACAATAAGTTTCAGTTAGTTAACATTAGTTAAGTAGATGGTTATCAGTCAATCAATAATACTTTTACAGCATTTATTAATCTTGGTCACTGTTAATTTCTAAAGATATTAGCATATTTAGTTATATTTTAAACTGACAGTATATGTATTTAGAACCAGCATAAATTAACAACTAAATTAATAAGTTTAATATAAAAAAAAAAAAAGTTTATCATTAGTATGACTCCTAAATTAACTCATGTAAACTGTAAAACTTATTTGAAAAAACTTAATGTAAAGTGTTAAATGAATTAAACAAGATACTGAAAGACAAATAAATATAATACAAAAAAAAAGTAAATAAATAAATAAAAAAGTGCAATTTTTGGACAATCAAAGAACGGTGTCATATTTGGAACATATTCACAAGATGACTTACACTTAAAAGGCATAAAGAACTACTATCGTTCTTCATGTTGATTTATAAGACTAAAAGAAATAGAAAATGGGTCAAAATATAAAAATAAATAAATCAGAATGACACATGCCTCCAAAAGCTAGCCTCTCCAGTCAAGCTGCCTTTTCTTAAATATCTATTTGACATCATTATGAAGGTTCTCAAACCATAAATGAATGTACATGAACTATATATAAACTTTTCATATATACTTGTATTGAGTATATTCAATTTATACTGTATATTTACGTGGAGATTCAGCTAAATGAGACCTTTATGAGGCTACATTCCCCCGAGTTTACGATAAAAACTTACCATGATAACGGAGGTTACACATCACACATCACACACCACAAAACAAGATAAAGGGACATTTTTTTGTGCGTTTTGTATGTTTTCTTCTCAAATGCATACCTCAGACACACAGACTCACTGGGAAAAATCACTGGGAAAAGTGTTTTAACGCGACAGATCATGTCTACAGCATCCCGTCCAGGTTCTTCTCGGCCGTCTCCTTTTCGGTGTCGGCAGTGGTTTCCTTGGGGCTGTAGGTGTTGTGATAGTCCTGCAGGATTGTTACGACGTCGTGATGGCCGAAATGAATGGCCTCGTCCATGGGAGTGTTTCCCCACCTGTACAGGATCAAACCCGAAGTTTAAACAATGTTGTCCAAAATCAAAAACATGAAAAATATGTGACCCTGGACCACGAAACCAGTCATAAGTCGCATGGGTATATTTGTTGCAATAGCAAACAATACACTGTATGGGTCAAAATGATCAATGTTTCTTTTTATGGCAAAATCATTAGGATATTAAGTAAAGATCATGTTCCATGAAGATATTTTGTACATTTCCTACCGTAAATGTGTCAAAATTAATTTTTGATTAGTAATACGCATTGCTAAGAACTTCAAAATCTAAGTTTTAAAAAAAAAAAAAAGACCCTTATGACTGATTTTTGTGGTCTAGGGTCACATATATGATTCATAACTTTAAATGAAACTTCACAGATCAACTAAAAAACATGTTATTTTATTTATGTAGCCTAAAATACAAACTTTCACTTTATGAACCCTTATAATTTAACCTAAACGTCCACTGTAATAGGCTACTGTAAACATTTATTTATTTATTTTTATATATTAAAAAAAAAAAGTACAAAAAATAAAAAGTTGGTGTTTTTTTTAAGTGGTAACCTACATTAATAAATGCTTTAAAAATGAATTATTTGTAACTACTATACCTAAGCGTATCTAACTAATAAATTGTAAAACATACTGTAAAGTGCTGCTATAATTTAATTAGAAAAAACAAAACACAAAAAATTCTAATAATTACATGTGAAAAATAAAAGTAATATCCAAAATATCCACACATCTGTAATTCCTATAAATATACCATAAATATTATTATAAACTAAATATTATTGTATTATTAAATTAATTAAATCAATGTTTATTTAATGTTAAATGTATTATTTAATCGCTACAATAAATTCATGAACTAACAATTAACAAAACTTTCACACTATTTAGTAATCTTGGTTTTTGTTAATTTCATTTTAGAATTTCATTATTTCAACACATTAATTATAAATTTACATTATTTTACATTAACCTAGAATAATAAATACTGTAGAAATTGTTATTATTAGTTTATGATAGCTGCCTAATAAATGTAATGTTAATCAACTTCTAAAACTTCAGTGTTATATCTACTATTTTTTTAAATGAATAAATAATAATTTAAATAAATAAGTTAATTACATTGCTAAAACATAAAACATTATAAAAAAAATAATAGTATTTTACATTAACCTAGAGTAATAAATCCTGTAGAAATTGTTAATTATTAGTTTATGATAGCTACTTAGTAAATGTTTAATTAAATGATTTAATAAAAAAACAAATTAATTAAATTGATAAAACTTAAGCGTTAATTAAAAAATAATGTAAAAATATTAACTAAATGTAATAAATGTACTGTTAATCAACTTTAAAAACTTGTTATATCCACTATTTTTTTAATAAATAATAAATAATTAAATTAAATACATAAATCATTAAATTGATAAAACTTAAGTTTAAGTTTTCATTAAACACGTAAATGTATGTGTTAATTAAAACTATTTTAAAAATAAATTAAATTAAAATTAATTAAGAAAAATTTACTGCAACCACCGTGATAGTGTTAAAAACTAAAAATAACATCCAAAATATTATACTATCCACAATTATTACTACATTTTTTTTTAAATGGATAAAGTGCTCTTTTTTGTCATTTCACATTATTATTATGGCTAATAAATGTATGGATAGTTAAGCACAATGAATTGACATAAATGCCTTCAAATGTCTGAAAATATCTATAAAAATATATTTTAAAATGGCTGACAATTAACAAACCAAAATGGTCTTTAAGAACATAATATTACATCTCTGTTTTGCTGTCTTACCTCATTTTGTGACCTATGGGTGTTTTTACCAGTTACATAAATGCAAGTTGTGGTATTTGACATTCGTACCTGTCTCTGGGCACCGGATTCACCTTACAAGCTTCTAGGAGAAAGCGCACAACCTCAGCGTGACCTAAAATCCACAAAAGCGCACATTAGCGAGATTTCCACTCAGCCCAGCACAAAAAGGAGGTCAGGCAAAGGAAACAAACAGCAAGTCAGCGAGATTATATCAATAGTTGCAGAGTTTGGTGAGTTCCTGGCACAACACCTTCAGCAGCTGCTACGTGAAGGGCCGTCCGAGAGTCGTAATCTCTCTGCTCCATATCCATCGACGAGAGCGCAAACCTATGCAAAGCACAAACACACGTGAAGAAACTCAAAGTTTAAACTGTGCAAACTGTTCAGAAATGCAAAAAAACGATACCTTCTCAGAGCCGACACGTCTCCTGTATAGGCCGCAAACAGCAGGTTGATAACCGACTTGACCTGGAAGAAAACAAAGGAGTCGTTTGTGGTACATTAATGACATCGGGATGACATCATAGCGTTGCGAACTTTGCACAAATCGCTAAAAGATGAACTTGTGAAAAAAAGTACAGTTAAACAAAACAAACATACATACAACAGTTGCAATGTTTTCAAAACAGGGATAAAGAAACAAAATACACACAAGTTAAATAAAATGTGTTTATCAACCATTTATTAAACCACAGTGACAAAATAAATTAAAACAAGTCAAGCTAGTTTAATAAGATCATCTTATTGGCACAAACAAATGGTTTTTAAAGAACTGTGCATATTTCACATTGTCACATTTCATAAAGTCAGTGATAATACTAAAAAAAAGCTAAGTTTAAAACATTTCTCAGGTGATGTAACTTCATTCAGTAATTTTTAAGCACATTACTGGGTTTCAAGAGGCACACTTTCAGAAATGATAAATGATTCCTTAAACTGACAGTATAATGAAGAACCTACAGTAAATATTTAAATCAGTAAAAACCGGGTTGCAGATATAGATGATGTGGGCACATGAAACTTGCATTGTAAAAACCACTAGTTACACAGTCTTTCCTACCTGATCTTAGTCAACCAGTTCCACTCTGGTTAGCATTAGTCACTTGTTTGTATTGGTTTGTAATACAATGACTAAATTCCTTCCTTGTGTGATTTACACATAATAAAGTAGCTTTTTGAAATTGTGATTAAACATTGTGGATGCTGGACTGAACTGAGAGTACTGCAGAATTTATAAAGTCACACTTTTTACAGGCACACATTAAACAGATCTTTTAAACACATTTACATGTTTTTTCTTCACTTGAACCCCAATACTGCCTGAAATAAGTTAACAGAACATAACATTCACCAAAACATACACTCAACAAACATTTAGACATCACATTAGGTAAAACAGAGTCAATGAAAGAGAATAATGTAATTATGTACAAATAAAAAAAAATAGTAAACTGAAAACGCAACTGTAAACAGATCTTTATGAAGGTACTTGTTGGTTTGTTGGTTAGTTTTCTTGGAAATGATCATTTTTAAAAATGTGTACAGTTTAAGGGCATGTTGTTTTTATGAAGATAGCAGCAACAAACTAAAATCGCAAACAGGTTTCCTAAACTTTAAGAAGTCCAAAAATCAGTGTTGCTGTGTCCAGCTGGTTCAGAAGGTAAGCTTATAAATAATTTACTTATTTTCTCATAGGCCAGAAATCTTTTCACATATAATTAATATAAGAAGAAAGTATTTTAATACACAGTGGGGGAAAACTGTAAATATATGACTGTCTTATCACATTTTTTTTTTTATTACAGTTTTTAATCAAAAATACAAAAAAAAACTAAACAAAAACAATATTATGGTATCGATACCCTTCGATTGGAAAAAAAAAAATTGCACATTAGGTTTAAAGGTCTTTGGCTTGCTTTACAGTGTGCATTTCATGCAAAAAAAAACAATAAAACCTCCATAAACAAAAACTAAAACAAAAACAAAAACAAAAACAAACCCAGGACTAAACCAACTAAAGAAAAACCAATAGAACCAAAACATAAAATCAACAACAAAGCTAACAAAAAAAACAAAACCAACTAAAATGAAACCAACCCCAAATAAAAACAAAACAAAGCAAAAAACAAACCCAATTTTTAAGAAAAAGCAAAGCTAACACAAAAAACAAGTAAAACAAAACAAACAAAAAAACAAAACCAACTAAAAACAAATAAAAGCAAACCACAGAAACGAAAAAAGAAACAAACAAAAAACAAAATCAGCTAAAATAAAACAAAACAAAAAAAACAAACCCATTTTTTTTAAATGCTAAACAAACAAAAGCAACTAAAACAAAAACAAACTAAAATAAAGCAAAACAAAAACAACTAAAAACTAAAACAAAACCCAACTTAAAACAAAAACCAAAGGCAAAACACAAAACACAAAACCAACTAAAACAAAGAAAAACCAGCTAAAATAAAACAAACAAACAAAAACAAAAAATAAAACCAACTAAAACAAAACATAAACCCAATTTTAAAAAAGCAAAACAAAACCAACTAAAACAAAACCAACAAAACCAAACTGAAATAAAACAAAACAAAAACTAAAAACAAAACAAACAAAATATTTAACCAACTAAAATAAAATAAAAAAAATAAAACCAACCAGAACAAAAACAACCAAAAACACAATTAAAAAACAACAACAAAAGAAACAAAAACTAAAAAACTAAACAAAATTAAAACAAAACAAAACCAACTAAAAAACAAACCCAATTAAAAAAAAAAGCAAAACAAAACCAACTAAAACAGAACTAACAAAAAAAAAAAACACTAACAAAACACAAACTAAAAACACACACACACACACACAAACACAAAACCACAAACAAAGAAAAACAAAACCAAACAAATTACAAAAACAACTAATCCCAATTTAAAAAAAAAAACAAAACAAAACAACATCTCTAATCCAAAAGAATGAAGAACCAAAGAACTGGATGATGGGCTGTCAAAACATGGAAGAAAGGCTGGGCACCGTTGTCTCTTCTAGTTTCTTTCTGCCACGGTTTCCATCCTATAGACTACCGTGGTGGAACTGTCCTCGTCCGTTTCGGAAGGACAGACTTTTTTCCACACTTTGTCAGTGAGCGCTAGTTCCTTCTGAAGGCTCGAATAGTCCAGCGGTTCGAGATTCTGCTGCTGCTGTTGCTGCGGTTCAACCAATACGGACACGGATAGATTATAAGATTAGATTATTTCATCATGGAATTTCCTGCTTGGATTAGTATGGATGGCAGAGACAGAAAAAAACACGGAAACGGTGGAAACTTAAGCAAGACAGTGAACCAGAACAGGTGTTATTTTCAAGTAAAGAAGCATAATAAGGACAAAATTGTATTATAATAGCAAATGTACACAAGTCAAGCAGGAAAATATTTAGCATCCTAAATTAAGGCACATGGGTGGTAGTGGAGTTTAAAAGCAGAGGGTATGCTGGTCCTCCAGCAGAGGGCAGACAATGAAGAGGAAAAGAAATATACAATTGCTAAGAAAAATGTGCAATTATACAGGTTAAGATTGGAGGGCAGTTAGCATAATTCAGTTTGCCAGTTCACATTCATTAATACACACACACACACACACACACACACTCACAATATGTCAGTGTTACTGGATCATTTGCATTAGTTGCATCTAGAGGTGGGATATACAGTGGCCCAAAAAAGTAAACTGACTTTTAAGCCATGCTTAATGCACAAATTGAATTACACTAGATAATACATATATATATATAAATACTTATGCAAAAACCAACAAAACCTCAATAATTAAAAAAAAATATAAAACAAATCAAACAAAAACTAACTAAAACAAATAAAGGAAAACAAACAACAACAAAAAACAAAATCAACTAAAAATAAACAACTAAAATAAAACAAAAACTAACAAAAAACAACTAAAACAAAACACAAAAACAAACAGAACCAAACCAAAACCAACTAAAAATCACAAAACAAACCCAATTTGTAAAAAAAGCAAATCAAAAATAAAACATAAAACTAACTAAAACAAACAAGCAAACAAACAAAAACTAAAACAACAAAAACACAATTAAAACAAAACCACCAAAAAAAAAAAACATAAAACCAACTAAACCTGAACAAAAACAAACCCAAAACAAAATAAAGCAAATAAAATAAAACTAAAACAAAACAAAACGCAACAAAAAACAACAAAAACACAAAACAAAAACAAATTAAATTTAAGAAGCAAAACAAAAACATAAAACAAAAACTAAAAACAAAAAACAAGACACAAGACCAACTAAAACAAACACAAAACAATTAAAAAAAAACAAAAAAACAATCCAACTAAAAACAAAAGCAAAAAAACAGCTAAAACAAAACAAAACCAAAACACAAACACAATTTTTAAAAAAAGCAAAACCAACTAAAACAACAAAACAAAACAACATAAAACCAACTAAATCTGAACAAAAACAAACCCAATAAAAACAGCAAAACAAAAACACAAAACCAATATAAACTACTACTTTATATATATATATATATATATATATATATATTATAAGTAAATGCAAAATAATCTGGATAATTATTAATTATTAATTTTATAATCTGAATTATTATTAATAAATGAGTTTAATTTGTTCAATCTGGCAATAGCCGGCAGATGACCAAGCACTAATAGGAAAGCAAC